>CAUJNA010000298.1:0-270330 GCA_963377175.1 Effrenium voratum
TGGCAAAGAGGACCCCTTCGAACCCCATCCCCCATTGCCAGCTGCTCTTGCGTCAGGAAAAAGCCATATCTTTTTCCACGACCCACTTGCTGTCACATGCGCTTAATTCACCTCCTGGTTACTCACTTTTCCGATCGAGTCGATTGGCCAAGAAAACTCGCCAAACCTGCTTGTGTACCACTAAAACGGTCCAAACCCAAAACTTGCTTACAAAGTCCGAAACGGAGCTCCGTTTTAGTGCGAACTTCTTTTGGCGGGCCTTCTGACCCCGCTTCGATTCGAGGCCCCGGCAGTGACCAGCAAGGCGCCGTGGCTGACGCCGTTGGGGGCGGAGGGCTGGTAGGAGCCCCGCACCTGGACCACCTGACAAATCCACTAGCAGGGCGTCCCCGGGCTCGGTAGAGCGAAAAAAACGGGACGCCTACCCCGGTGGTGGAATTTTCAAGGGAAGTGGGGTTGGGTCTACCGGTTGAGTTTCATCCAAACTCCCAGATATGGGTTGCCATTGTAGGTTCAATTGCCATAATGGAGGTTCAAATCCCGCCGCCAATGAGTACCAATAGAGGGTTTCCTCATATGTGTGTGTGTCTACTTTGAGGCTAACCCCTTTTTTGGGCTCTTTTTTTGTTAAAGCAAAGGGTTGGAGGCTCCCCCAATTTTGAGACAACCCCTTCAGAGAAACCTTCTACAGGAAATTGGCCACCTGAAGACTTGCGTTCCTCTAGGTGTCTTAGATGTATGAATAAAACCAAGCAAACTGTCGCCATAAAATGCCGGCAGCCGGCAGCTTGTGGTTTGACGATCTTGCCGCTTTATCTCACCCCATGCCTTCCATTCTTTGGCAAGTGCATCCAGCGCAATGAACAGATGCCAAGGCGCCAGATCCAAGTCCTCGCCGTTCTGGGCCTCGGCAACGAAGCCAACCGGAAATGAACACAGGGAAACGAAACTCGCAGGATTTTGTTTGTCCAAGAAGTTACGGGAACTTCTACAAGTCTGTGAATGTGGGATGGTTCCACAAGTCTGTGACTGTGGGATGGTTTTGAGGGTGACCAAAAGGAAACACCCCACTTCTGGAGTTTTGAGAGGAAGACCCATATGTCTGTGTTTTTCAGGCACGGTACCCTTTTCGGGGCTGGTTGGCCGGTTTGAAAGGGAAACCACAAGGAACACATCCTTTTTGTTCTGCATATGTTTGTTTTTTGTCTTTGGGGGGGCTATTTTGACACAAACCCAAATGGAAGCCCGAGAGGAAGAACATGGATAAGTAAGATAACAAGCCCAGAAAAAACGACAAGCCGAACAAATGGGTTATGTATGAGAGGCAAGGAACCCAAAAGGACCAGGGTTATCTTGGGAGTTCCACACAGGTTTTTAAAAGGGTTGTGGTTTGGGGGTGCAAAAAAAAATGTAAAAGAAACAAGAAACATGGAAAGCCCAAGAGACAAGGAAATAATACCGGCTCAAACTCTTCTACTACCCCAAAAAAGACCTAAGGCAAGCCCCAAGGCAGCATGTATAGGGCTTAAAATGGAAAGCATGAGAGGAAGACACAAGAGAAGTTCCTATAAGCTCTAATGATGCTTGATCGCCAAATTTGGAAATCCAAGAAAGGACAAACCGATTGGAAGCCAAGGAATGAAGGAAGGAGCAACCCTGGCCCAAACAAAAGGGGGAGCCGAAAGGCTTTGATCGGTCGGCTTTCTTTCGCCGGGCCTGGAAATCCCTTGCGCCTGAATTCATGGAAGCTGAAACTGACCAGAAAAAAAAAGGACCACAAAGAGGAGCTAAAACATCGAGGGCAAGACTCACATTGCAGATGCCTATTGTATGGCATCTGAGATGAAGATTTCAAGCTTCGGCAACTCTTCTTCAATGGCGGGATGTCAGCTAACACGAGCTCACATGACTAAGGTCCCTTGCTTGGGCACTGGTGCTCAACTGGATGCTCTCCCCGGCGCACGCTCCGATACAGCTCGCCCTTTTTCGGCCGTACCCACGGCTTCCCGGCTCGACTGCCCTAAAGCGTTCGGGACGATGGGTCCGGAGGCTGTGTAGTGGAACCGGTGCAAACATGATGCAGGACTCGGCAACAAGGGATCACCTGTTGGGGTCGCGATGGACACCGAACGGAGAACCAAGAAAGGGTGGGCCCAGCAAACTTAAGAACCAGAATCCAATGACTGAACAGCACAAAGAACGAAACCCGGAGAAACCTGCAGAACCCCCTCCCCCCCCAACCACCGTGGGGCACCAAAAATTTCCCGCTCGGCGTTCTTTTTGGGCTCCGAGTCGCCGCCACCTTCTCCAGTCGCATGATGGAGGGCTCGTCCAAGTGCCCAGGCCCCTGGCCCCCCAAATTGTTGTACCGCACCTCGGCGCGAAAAAACGAACACCCGGACCGAGGTCCATGAAGCGAATGGCCGGCGTGGGGGTCAAAAATAGGGGAAACCCCAAAATGGCAACGAGGACTAAGACCTGCGGTCCACATCCTGGTGGTTGCCAAAATGGCGGTGGTCCAAAATGACACCACTCTGGTTGAACGCCAAATCGCCAAAATCAGGGTCCAAAGCTCGCCACTTGGGTGCTTCGGTCAAAAAAATGGAATTCTCAAAATGGAAACGGAAATGGAAACGAGGACTAAGACCTGCGGTCCAGATCCTGGTCTAACTTTGACCCATACCCAACTGGCCAGCTTCTTCGGACCCTTCTTCACCTTCCCCCGTTTGGATTGGGGTGGAGGTTAGCGATGCGCTTCCCACAAAAAGACTCCACAAGATCTAGGGGTTCAAATCCCAAAACCACAAATCCCAACCACCAACTAAGGGTTAGAGCCCCAGTCCAGGAGATGCCCCCGTCCAGGAGATGCCATTGATCGGGTGCCTTTGATTGGCCCTCTAATTTGCCAGACTTGTGGATTTCCCGGTAATGGGCACCACGGGAGGTCTGGGAAAAAGAACATTTCAACACTTGGTCAGAACTCCAACGAGAGAAATTGCGAAACACAACCCAATGGCCTTCCCCTGAAGCAAGGGCCAATGTCGCGGATGTGTCGTTTGTACCTCAACTAAGCCAAGACCCCAGTGGCCGAGAGAAACAAGGGCACCCATTCTTGTTGGTATTTGACTTTGAAGTGAAACCCCTCCAAAAAAAGGAGGAAAAACGTACACTGGGCAAGCACTTCAAGGACAAAAAAAGGCAAAGGACCCTAAGAGTCATGACCCAAAGCCCAGAATGCCTTCAATCCACCCATTCTCTCGATGGTCGCCGAGTAGCCTGGTTTCCCCTGGTTTCCCCCGTGGGAGTGTCTTTTCGCGGAGTCCCCTTACAAAAGCGGACACCCAACTAGGTCGTCGAGGTCTTAGGAATCCTCTTCAGGCTACTTGAAACCAAACGCGGGAGCCTGGATGAAGCACTTCGCGGGGTTGGAGCAAAAGGTCGATCACCTTTTCCCCCAAAAAAATATAGGGAAAGACTTGGTCACACCATGAGACCAGCCATGGTTAGCTGGTTGACACTTGTGGTGAGTAATCTATTCCCCCGAATACTAAACGCGGACCCCCCGCCCCAACCATAAATAGTCTCTGGGGGGCAAAACATATTTATTGATAGGGTCCCTTGGGTCAGATGGGCTCCCCTGGAGACAAAGATGCTCATCCCTTGAAACAAGCAGAAAACGAGCTGTTCAGCCCTTGGTTCAACCACCATCCAATTGATAAACTTGGCTTGAGGGAGGCAGGCCAGGCAGGAGGACAAATCGAAAACAAAAATCGGCTTGCCGACTCAGGTGGGGGGGGGGGGGGGGGTAATTCTTAATAGACGACCCTTTGGTGGACATCATTTAGGTGGGGGGTTCTTGTCCACCAACCACTGTGGAAGTGGTGCCCACTCTTAAAAAATCATGGCCACAGTCCTATCGGCATAGGTGTCTTTTTTTAGGTTAGTGCGCTCAAAAACCGATGGCCCTGATTTAGGTGCCCAAATACAATCCACGGCCAGGTGAGTCGGTGAGCCTCTGAACTCCCCTCCAGCCCCCTTGTCGGCCTGTGATGGCTCCAGCTTCAGCATATGCCCCAGCCCCAGCTCCTCCGTTTCGGACATCCGGGACGAAAAGACCAAAGGAGTCAAGCCGTACGGATGGACAAAATCCTGCATGACGCTAAGTATACTATACTACTAGAATTCCCATAGTTTAGGTATCTAGGGTCATGCCGGATTTTGTCCATCAACGGTATCAAGCCCCCTCTTGGACGTGGTGGTCGGTGTTTTGTTTGACCCAAAACACGGCTTTTCCCGAATGACTGACAAAAACAAGGGTGGGGTCTGCTGAGTCAGCAACCCCTGGTTGATTTTGATTAGGAATATCCCAGTTTCCAAGTGAATCCAGATGACTTTTGCTGCGAACACCCCCTATTGCACCGAAATCAAAGCGGGCTCGGGCCGCTAAATAGGCTGGAGGATGAGGAAAATCAAGCAAATGGGTGCTACAAAGGGAGGGGGTGTCTGAAAGAATGGAACAACAAAGAAAGAACATCATTGTTTGGCTTCCTTTACAAGAAATGTTCTAAACAAATGTGGTATGTCGCACCCACCGAAGTCTTGGGGTGCTTGGCATGGAGTGGACAACCCTGAAGTTCCGGGATATTCGGGGTCGAGAGGGTTTCTAGAATTCATGTTGCTGAGGGTGTCGTTGCATATGTGTTGCCCCTCGTCGTGATCTTTACTACGGTTTGATTTTGAAGTGGGTATGTTGCTTATCTGATGCTTTTTAAAGGGAGCCACGCAAAATGGTGGCTTTCCTGTTTGGTGTCCCTTTAAACCCTCAAAAAGAGACAGACCCAACGGGGGTATGAGCCTTGGGGTATCCTTACTTGGGTCGGAAGGTTTGCGCGGCTCAGTCCTTTGACAGAGCCGCGCTCGCCAGAGCCGCCGCGGCCGACGCGGCCGCGCCGGAAGCAACAGCTCCTGGACCAGGTGGGGGGGGGGGGCTGGGCCCATGGATGACAAATACCTGCAACATGGCATGGGCGTGTTGGTCTTTCAGAGAACGGAAAGCAAGAGGAAACCCATTCTCCATTTTTGTCGTTGCTTTGAGGTGAGCCACCCTTGAGTCAGGTGGGTGGCTCGATTTGAGCCATGCCCGAAGGGACCAACCCCACACGAGCAGCAAAGAGCTGTGGATTTCCCAAACATGCGACGGCAAGACTTTTTGCGGCAGGTGTATCCCGGTGAACCATTGAATGACATGCGGTTGCCCATATCTTTTTCGCCACTGGAACCATCTCGTTGCTCTTCGTGGCATAGGCCCACGTAATCCAGGCCGGGAACAAGTTGATGGAACCAGTCCCGCTTCCGGGCAAGACGAGCCGGCTGACCATAACCCCCCTTCAATTTAACGAGGGAGTTCGGCCCATCTTTCTGGTCGGCTTACTTCTCGGTGAGCTCAGATTTGTTCTTTGTCCAAAGGTATGTCGTTTCAGCTGAGACATTGCAAAGGGCTCCGCCCTTTTCAAGATCAGGACCCCATTCTTGGATGCTCCAGGCGTTGCCATCTAGGAACAACACTCCGAGCCCTTGCGCTGGCGGGCAAACCAGCATAGTATATTATATATATATATATTAATTTATGTCCCTCCATCTCTTCCTTCTTGGGCCCCAAACAAATGGCCCCGGTGGCCCCTTGCGGCGTCCGCCCAAAAGCCAACTCCAAAGCACGAGCCGCAAGCCAAAAGGCCTACTGAAACGGGCAGGCCGGGCAGGGCGGCGAAAGCTCGCAAAGTGAGCCAAAGGAAGCCGGAAGTTGGAACAGGGAAGTGAAAGGACCCACTTGGGGAACCGTGGCTCAAAAAAATATTAGTACTGGCCCGATCGGGTAAGTGGAAACCATGGGTACCAAAATCCCAAACCTGCGGCTTGCCCCTGCTGGTGAATTAAAAAGCTTGAGCCACACCCAAAGGACGGCAACAGAAACCCAAGCCATTTTTTGGGAACCCCCTGAAACATCACTTGTTTCGCTTGCCAAGATTGAAAAAATACAATCATATCTTTTCCGCTGGCCTACTTCCCAGTCAATCTTAGAACGCATCAGGTGGCGTTGTTTCAACTTGGGAAGCGAAATACGTCCCAAGCGCCTCGCGGTCTCTGCTGAGGTTTACGGACAAAATCCAGCAAACCCACACGTCAGTCCAGTGGCAAAAGGGCATCTCTCTTCGCAAGCCGTCAAAACTACCAGTAGAGACATGGCGGAACTCACCATAAGTTTCAACCACGAAACCAAGGGACCCACAAAAAAGGACAAACAGAGAACCAGTGTCCAAGCGAAAGTCCAACTCGGTCCCTCTTGAAACCATGAAAACAAAGGGCACCCCCAAAGTGGCCCCAAAACCGTTACTAGTTGCCCGGAACCCACCGCTCCCCAGCTTTCATAAAGTAACCCCAGTCCTCCGGTAAGGGACCAAAGGTTTTCTTCCCCAAACAAACCGCACGGTCTAATGAAGGCCTCTTCCTTTGAGGATCCAGGGAGGGTTGATTCGTTATTAGGATGACCACCCCCCCCACCCTGCGGTGTAAACAGGTTAGACGCAGCAGAAACCTTACTTAGGAGACTTGCTGAAGGGAGTTATTTCACCTCCACTTTCTACATCTCACTTCCTACATGGGCCGGCAAAAGGCCAAATTGTTCTCTACCGCTCATGGGGACCAACAATAAGTTCATAGGGGGTGCCCCGTTTAGTGGGGGACACTCAGCATTCAACTGGTCGTCCCAAAAAAGTATGAAGTGGAACTCGGGAGCGAGCAGTGGATCTATCGCTGATTGTATACGCCCAAATATGGACTTCTGGTATGAACCCCTAGTTTATGGGTTGATTAACCGTGAGTTGTGGCTTAATTACTTTGTTGCTGTTAATCCCACTGCAAAAGGTTGTTTTTCACTTTTTACCCAATAACAGTTACGCAAAACAACAGTAGCTAACCGAATGTGTTGTTTTTCCCTAAAATGGCCTTCCGTGCAGGAACTCAGGAATTAGTGCTTTCCCATTTGGGGTACCTTCCCCTTCGTCCAGATTATAGGAAAGCCCCCCAACAAAAATCCACGCCGATCCTCCGCTCGGAGCCAGCGACGTCGACGTGGAGCGCAGCGAGACTCCTGCTCGGAGTCGAATCGGCGCGCTCGGGGGAAAAACAAAAGATGGGTCCTCTTCTTCCAACTTGGATAAGACCCCCTCAGACCAACACGGAAGCTCCCACAAGGCCGCTGTAAATGGAACCAAGTCTTCCAAAGGGGTCCGGGGAGCTTCCATGTCAGTCTGGGGGAGGGCAAGACCCCGGAAAAAAAAAAATGTCCAGTAGTGAAATCGATTCCCTTTAAAACCAACAGGGGAAGAAACAAAGCAACTCAGCAAATGGGTCCTCTTAGGGATCATTCAGGCGGTTCGGTCGAACCCTCTTGTTCCGCCTCCCCCAAAAAACCGCTCGCTCCCTTGGTATCAAAGATCACCTTTGTGGAAGGCGGTGGGACTCATCTTGAGTCGCCCTTTGGTTTGTACCAGCCTTGCTGTCGCGGGTGAAACCAGGTAGGGTGTCTACTAAAGCGTCCAACAGCGGTTTTGGGCAATAGAGGTTTGGGGCAAAGCTGTGGTTCGGTGATGCTGCATATCCGGGTTGCAAATCGGTATGTGTCCCCAATGTCATTCCGCTGGCTACAAACGATTGTGAAAATGCTGTATGGATGGGAAAGAATCTACTTCGCGCCAGTTGGATGGATGACACCCTATGAATATTGGTTTGATACATGGTTTGATACACCACCAATCATAATCAAAACCCGGTATTAAAAGGGTGTACCCAGGACCATGCAAAGAGTTAGAAGGCGGCCGCAGCGATTTGTGGTTGGAATTGTCCCTTATTAACCTGCATCTACCCGGGTTTTGATGGTGGCTCAACTGGCGCCTGGTGTGGCCACAATAATTCCAGCATCCGAAATACTAGTCAGCCCAAGCCAAGCACCTACACGGTGATCATTTTCTCGCCCCAAAAACACGGGCACAAGCTCCGATGCTCCCGATCCCATCCTGGCATCCGCTCGGCTTGCACCTCGGCTGCTTGGGTCTCAACCAACCCCCAACGCCTCAAACCGTTGAGCAGTGAAACCTGCATTGACACTCTCCGCAAGCCACGAGTCGTTTAGGACGTCCCAGTCCAACACTGTCGGCCTACCCATGTTAACGCGAGTGAAGGCTCGGCATGGGAACCCAGGCCAAGCCCCATGTTTTCCCCCGTGGGCTTCCCTCTGAAGCCACTTCAAAAATGAGGGCAGCCTCGCGTGTAGTAGGGATTTGGTCGCCCCGGACCAGCCCGGAGCCTGTCTGGGCTGAGACCCCAAAGCTTTCAGCTGTTGGGGAAAAACCTTGGGGCCTGCGTTTGCCACCCAAACAGGTGGTACTCGAAAAACACACGCCATTGCGTGGTTGACATAAAGGACATGAGAAAAAACGTGGGCGCCCCTGTGTTGGTAGGAAATTGAGGGGGTTTGCCAATGTCCCAAACCTCAAATGGATAGTAAACGACTGGATATGACCGAACCTCATGTTTGCTTGCAGCGGCCCCACTATTTTTGTCAAAGTCAGCTCATTATCAAGGCATGATCAAAGTCACCTCCCAAATGGTACGTTAAAGGGAAACAACCCCAGTTTCTGACTTTGATATCCCTCCAAAACACTCAAAGCACTGATTGAGTGATCCCAGTTACATGCCTTCAAATCAGAAATGAACCCGTACAAAAGGAGCCATCACCGTGGGAAAAATGGGTTGGACACCTAATGGCTGCGAGTTCATTTGCCCAAAAGCCATAGCTCCCTTTGGGAGTTGCCACCCTGATTCACAAGAGGGTCTTATAATTCTCCGCCTGAACATTGCCCCATGGTGAGTTCCTTGCCTAAAGGGTGGTTGAAATGGCCAAGTTGAATCCTGGGAGCTCGTTTTGTTCATCCGCCAGCTGTCATTGGGGTGGAAAAAGAACCCCGGTGCACACACGCCAACCCTCGGTCCTGCCAGCATGTTCACTTGCTGCCAGTGGGAACAGAACATTTTTCGGCTACTGAAGTCCCTGGGAAAAATAAGAACACGATGCTAGTAGCCATAGATCCTTTTAAAACAAACAGGGGACAATAAAGAATAATGTTAAAGCAAATGAAAGACGACTGATTCACCTAGGCTGGTTGAAAGGGAAACCAAGGGAATCATGGCCAAATGTGCAAGCTGAAACGAGCCGGAAATAAGGATAACCTTCCTGCTGCTTTTGCCCCCAACCAAAAAAAATGGTTGATTCTTGTTCGTATTTAGCTAACATTGAAATGTTAAAAAGAGAGAGGGGGAGAGAGAGAGAGAGAGAGAGAGAGAGAGAGAAAAAGCGAGAGCGAGGGAGAGAGGGAGAGAGGGAGAGAGGGAGAGAGGGAGAGAGGGAGAGAGGGAGAGAGGGAGAGAGAAGAGGGAGAGAGAAGAGGGAGAGAGAGAGAGAGCGAGAGAGCAATCCGGGATTCATGCAACATAATTCGCCCATAGCTTGCTTGAAGAGTACCCCACGCCCCCATTCAAATTGGGTGTGGGTCAAAATTAAACCACCAAAGGACCGCAGGTTTTTGTCCTTGGTTCTATTTGCCCGGGCAAGCCATTGCGGGGTTAGCCTATTTTTGACAACCACGGCCAATTCATCATTCAGGCCCTGCCAGATCTCCCACCCACTTCCCCAACGACGCCCCCGATCGACCCCATTCGATCGCCCCCCTCGATCGTCCAAAGGGCCACGTCCGGGGAGCGCAGGGCGATGAAGAAGGTGCGGCCCAACCAGGAGCCCCCCACCAGATTGCCTGCGCACCAGCTTCGTCAAGGGGCGCTTCGGTGGTCAAAACCGTTGTGGTTGATCCCATATTGGGTGGGATTGGTGAATTCACCACCCATGTTAGAACCTATTTTATCGGGGATTGGGTTCACTGGGGGTACGATTTGGATTTCGACCCATGGCCAAGTCACTTGAGAGGTTCTCAAGATTGCCACAGTGCCGAGAATTTCAGCTCTGATAGCAATAGAAGCGCACCTGGTGGGTTTGGGAGGACTACCATCCCGAACCAAACTCAACCCCTGCGCAAGGTGGCGAGGATTGCAAACATATATTAAGACCTTGATGCGGGCTTTATTCAAGAAGCCTTGGATCGAATGCCGGTCACGATCGATTTTTTCCCCGTCCCAAACAGCCACAAGATCCCAGGTACCAGATCCAAGTTCCAACGCCCCCACTACAAGGTCGCCCTGGGTGAGTCATGACTCATGGAAGCCAGAGAATCACATGCCCAGATTCGGTGGATTCTCTCGCAAGGCGTTGGAAGCTTGGCAAAAGGAGGCTCACAAGTCAACCTTTTAAGCGGGGAAGCTGGGGAAGCCTCGAGAACACCCCCTTCTGCAAGCTGTGGGGTTGCCTTGCTCACAGCCAGACAGGACGCAGTGCAGTTCCCAGTCTCCGGCTTCTTACCTGCAGCTCATCTGTTGGAAAGGTACCAACTCCATGCCACTCAGGAGAGACCCGCACCTTCTAGGTCTGGGAACCGTCCGTTTCGCCAGTAACCATAGGACCTCTGGCCATGTGGAGGAAATCTTGAGAACTTGCAAGAATCCCTCGGTTCAGCCCGAAAGGATCACCAATCCTATTTGGTAGTTGACACTTGATTTTCAAACTCTGGCAACTAAAATGACAAAGAAGCCCGCCATGGTATCCCAAACACTATGTATTCATGTTTGGGGGCTACAACTAATTTTGAAACCAACATGTTCGGCAAATACCGATATGTCTTAAAATAGGGGCACCCGCATGTTCCTTTTGGCTTCCTTTCAAACCAAAAAAAAGGGACCAACCCGAGAAAAAGAGAAGACGAGCCACCCATCCTTTTGATTTCCATGATTTGCTTTCAAAACCCAAGAAGTGTTCTGCCAACTCCCCAAAAACGAAGAAAAGACCGGGCCGCCCATCCCGGGCTCACCCCGACCAAACCGAACCCGGGGGAGCGAAAAAGCCGCCGCCTGCGGAGGGCGCGGCGGCCAGGGTCGCCTCGAAGCCCCCGGAGCTGCGGAAGAGCAGCGTGGGGGCGAGGCCCGCGGGCACTTCCCAGACCTGGCGGCTCTGTAGGCCGGCACTCCCGTTGAAGCCAACAGGGGGTTCGGGGGGTTTGGGTTCCGGGGGGGTGGGGGTGGGGGGGTTGGGGGGTTGGGGTTGGTTGGGGGGTTTGGGTTGGGTGGGTGGGGTTCAACCCCCTTGAAAGCCAACAGGGGGACTGCAAAACAACATAGTCTTGAGCAAATGACCGTTCGACCAACACCCGCCATGCTCCACCCATCCCAGAGGGCCATCAATCAGAGGGCCAACGGCCGCAAACAGAGAAGCCTACAGTTCGGGTACCCATAAAACGAAGCTTCTGTTTAGCCAGCGGATTCCCCATATTTCCCTACCTTTTACGGCAGTTTCAGCATCAGCTTTGGCACCAAGTGTCCTCGTGGGCGATTCTTGAGCGGAAATATTGGGAGCCCTGTTGATTGTCACTTGCGGTTGCCACTTTGCCTAAAGCTCGGCCAGTGCCCAACAAAAGGTGACACTTGTTCTGTGGGAATTACCAATATTGCAGGAATTGTCACTTTTTTGCTTTGGTACAGCAATAAGAGGTCAACCTTTTGGAACCTTTACTAAAATGGGCCAAGAAGAAATAAACTGAAAGGCCCCAAAAATGGCTGTGGGCACCATTAAGCTTTAGCAACGGCTTCTTGCAGTTGGAATTGGGAAGTTCATTCCCATATTCCCTTTCTGGAACTTGGGCTCAAGGGTTCTGACCCCTTCGAACTGACCCCAAGAAGCTCGCGAAGTGGTCAGTAATCCGGAACGGGGACTTGCAGCTATGGATTTGGTGACCATGGCAAAGCTAACCACTTAGCTGCCGGCCATTGAGTTCAGCCTTTGTTTGTCGAAATTCTTTCTAGTTGTGCCTTGCTGTATCCTACAAGTTGAGCTTTGCCTTGCTTTTGTTTGCCTAGCTAATTTCTAGTGGTTGCCCCCCCCCTTTTCCGAGCTGTGCCTCATGCTCTGAATTTTGCGGTGTCTTGGTTTTGTGTTTACTGGTGTTGCCTCTCTTCATTTTGTCGTTTTTACATGGAAAGCCCCGTTCCAAGTGGGCTCTTCTACCAAGGGTACTTTATTGGACTGCATGAACCACCCTGGGCAGTTTGCCGCGTCTGGGCCACGCAACATCTGGGGAACCCTGGCCACTGCCCACTGCGGCTTCGGATCAAGTGGCGGTTCTTCGTCATGGACTATGAAGACACCAGCCGGGCAAAAGTTGGAAGTTTGAGCTACCTGGGTGTGGCTCAAAAGAACATGAAACCAGGGGTTCTTAGATTTTCGTGCTTTCTTGTTCCTGCCCGGGTAGCACACTCAATAGGCCTTGCCCTCCAGAGCCAGCATGGTGCCGTTGGGCCAGTACGCCGCCTGCAAGCTCGCCGGCGCCGGGTGGGGTTCCTCTAATCCAGTCCAGAATGGCATGGTAGCAAAAGACTGGCTCTGGTTCTTGAAAAGGCCCACCAACAATAAACAGAACCAATAAACGCAACAGTGATGTTTCCGGTGTGTTTGGCTGGTGGCCATCCAATCTTGGAAGCTGAGAACTACTTGCCGCTTTGGGGGAAGCTCCCCTATCGGGAAAAAAAAGCGTACCAACCTTTCACACCTCTCAGTAACCTCGCCCCACGGCATCCTCCAAAAAGCTCCGGGTGCCGTCCCGAAGAGTCAGCATGGGCCTTTCTTTTGGGTTCGCGCCCAAGGGCCGCTCTTCCCGGTGCACCCCGTTTTCACGCCGCCAAACCAGAAACAACCCAAGAAAGCCTGATGTAGCTGTGGGTAAGAATTCAGGAAACCCCTGGTGAACATCAAAATAGGTGGCAAAGGGATGTTCATCCACCCTAAAATGGAGCCATAGTTTCTGCCCCATGGCCATGTAGCGCCAAGGGGCAGGGCGTTTATCCAGTCACTTGGGGTACCCTAAAAGTGCACCATCAAGACACCACCTTCGCACTGGAGAGGTCCACTCAATCGACGGCAGGAATCTAAGGAACTTGTTTGTGGCGAGGCTTACCGTCCATTCCAGGGTAAAGCAGCAGACCGATTTCCGGCATGGTCTGATCTTGGCGCACCTGTGAGGTACTCCAGATATGGCATGTTCTTATTCTGTGTCTGATTTCATCTATCCAAAAAATAGAAAATCGATTTGGAGGAGACTGTATCTGATCTAATAAAAAGTACAATCTGTGTCTGATTTAAGCTATCCAAAAAATAGAAAATCGATTTGGAGGAGGCTGTATCTGATCTAAACAAATACAATCTGTGTCTGATATAGTCTATCCAATATATATATATATAACATCGATTTGGAGGAGACCCGAATACCCACGTCTTTTCGCTATCGAAGGACCCGCAGCCTCCGCGTGCTTGACGAAGACCTCGCCCGGCGCAACACCTTGGAAGGGATCCTGGCGAACCCAAAAATGCGGTCGCACTGCGGAGAAGAAAAAAGAAAGAAAGAAAGAAAGAAAGAAAGAAAGAAAGAAAGAAAGAAACAAAACAGCAAATGGCCCGGTTGGGCGAATGGATACCCTCCCTAACGTGGAAGCTGACAGGAGGATTTTGGAAGTCGATCTTCCTCCCCAGGAAGCCTCCGGTCAGCCTTCATTGTTCTTGGAGAGACGGTGTGTCTCAACATGGGAGAACAAAGGCGCGAAGAATCAGCTAAGATCACGACAGGTTGCTTTCATGTGTCACATAGCGGGACCCCCCCCAAAGGGATTTTGCTAACAAAGGACACACCCACATGTGCATTTGGCGGCAGGAAAAAGCTATGGCAATCAAAATCCGTGAACTGTGAGAAAAGTATCTCTCAAAACAGGGGACTTGTTTTGGAATGGTTTATTTGCAAACCGAAAGGAAACCAACGAGGCGCAGGGGACCTTTCTAACATGCTGGCAGTCTTCCAAACCTTCCGCACTTTCATGATTGGTAAAAGGGTGAAAAAATTAGACATCCGCACATCAACTATGCAAAAACCCCCCAAAAACCCCTGATTTGTAGAGGAAGCTGCTTGTGGGACTTTGGGGGACCCCGGATTTTCGGAGGTTCTACCTTGACGCGCAAACCGTTTTTATTGGCCCTTTGGAGGTCCAAACCGGTGTTGACAAACCCGTCCTCGGCGTCGAAGATGGAGACGAAGAGCTTGGACACCTCGATCGGCTCTTCCTCCTTGGCCTGGAAATTGCTTCGGCCACGGTTCCAACTTTGGGCGGGGTCGCTTTTTCGGGTTGGAAGCCCTTTTTGGCAGGTTGTAAAAGGAAACCAAGAGGAAAGCCATCATTCTTCGTTTGGGGGGGGTCCCTTCAGAGAAAACTCACACCCAGAGCCCAATACGTGAGGCTTGATCAATATTCCCTTCAGCCCCCTCAGCTACCACGGGTAACTGTTCCCAAAAATCAGCATGGGTAACTTGCTTGTCCCATGTGGTTGACATATCATCTCTGTTTTACGGGTTTTCCAAACGAATGGTCCCATGTTTTACGGGACCTTCTGATCAACCCTGAGGGTGTGACTGTAAGCTTGGACCCCATGGCGTTGCGGTTTTCCTGGTGTCCCTGCACGCCAAGAAAGGGTACTCTCCAAAGGACGAGCCACCCATGAGCCACAAGGGCATGGAGATGTGGCCGCTGTGACTCTGGTGAAAAGTCTGGGACCCTTGCGCTTTGTGCCATGTTGCTAGGGCCTGAGATTTGAGCTAACTAGTCAACTAGTCCAGCTCCAGGTTTCAGGCCCCTGGCTCTTTCCTTTCAGCGGTTCCTTGGGCGGCTTCGCCTGCGTTTTGGGTAACCCGGTCGAAGGGGATGGTTTTTCTTCGCGCCTTTGCCAAGGACAGTGGTCCGAAAGGGCAAGGCCGAGCCCATCATCCGGCACAATCAGCCACAAATTGGGGGGCTGCATTTTTTGAGATTGCGGCTACAAAACCCGCAGGGCCCCAAAAAAGCCAAAGTTGGCTTTGCCGCTTTTGGTGTCCAAGTCTGGATGAGTTCAAAGCTAGCGGGTTGAAGGCACGAACCAAAGAGTTTGACGCTCCAAGGCCTCCAGGGGGGAGAGTTGGACCCAGGTTTTGCCCTTGGTGCGGGGTGAGGGCGAGTTTTGGCCGTTTCGGGTTCCAGGACGACGCCTAAAATTCTCTCAGTGTCAATGTGCTCCAGTGTCAGGCTTCTGCACGGGCATTCGCTTGCATGTGTGTGTGTGTGGCACCCCAAAAACAGAGTCAGGCTTATGTTTTGCCAGCATTTTGCGAGAGCTCTGTTGCTGGGTTCTCCAGCATTCTGTGCAGGCATGGCCCAAAACAAAATAAGTGGCACATGTGCAGCAAACAGCAGCCGAACATCCGCCTTGGTTGTTCAACATCACCTTTTGGGCCCATTGGTGAGTCCTTTGTTGATGCTAGCTTTTGGTTTGAAATACAGAAACGCTATGGCTGCGGAAAGCCCTACTCTTTTGTGGGGGGGGAGGAGGCAAAGAAGCCCAAGAGCCTCTCAGCCTGTTGAAGCCTGTCATTGGGTATGTACTTTTGACATGTTCCCTTTGCCAAAAGGGGTGAACCCCATTTTAGCCTCCGCAAATCGTATAAAGGATAAGCCCTGTAGATGGTTTAAATACCTTCAAAATGTGGGCATCCGAGTCCTGCAAAACAGACACACCCAAATTAATCCAGCGAGTTTTGGGCTATTCCCAGATTCCCTGCTCAAAGTCTAACTTCCAGTGCTTCGGTGGAAACTACTAAACAAACCCTACCCAAAAAAACCTAAAGAACCTAAGGAACCGCATGGCTAGTTGAACCACCCAGGGTTCTTATTCCTCGAATCCCACCGTTTTTCCACTGGCCAAACCGACCAGCGCCCCATGCACCGCGAACCACCACGCCCACGCGCCTCCAGGCGCATGGGCGTGCGCACCAGGCGCAGTTGCACGACGGCCTCCGTGCCCGCAGCCACCTCGAAGCGACGAGGTCCGGAGGGAAAAAGCCGGAGGTGGAAACGGAGGTTTTATTGTAGGGTTAAAAAAGGTGACATATAGTATATAGGCGTATTATCTGGTTATATGTATATATATATATACACATCATAGGGTTGATTCTACGCATGTTATGGTTGGGGAGGAGAGATGGTGACACGCCATCCAAAAAGAATTCGATAAGAGATGGCGTGTGGATGGGATCGGCCCCTTTCTGTAGCTCTTCAGATGGAGGGGTCGTTTCTAGAAACCAACAAGGAAGGAGCTATGCGCTATTTTGCGCATGTCCAAAAGCCCTGAGCATGGGTGGTGTGCGTTTGGCGCCCTGGATCTAAAGAGGGTTCCGTCTTTTCGAGCCGGGAACCCCCAAAGGAAGGGCCGGATGGCTCGACTACTCTCCAAATGGCTTCCCCGGATTTCGCAAAAATCACGCGAGCAGCCGTGGCTGCCGGTTGCGTGGTGGATTTCCACAACCACATGCACAGAAGGGGTCCCTCAGCTTGAGGCCCAAAATCATTTGCAGATCAGTTTATCTCAAAGTTAGGGACCCAATGCGGTTGGTTTCCTTTAGGTTTGCCCCCCAAGCAAGCGATAAGGAGAAGGGGTTCCCACAAAAGGCACACCCACATAAAAACCTCGTGAACTTCCAAAACTTTGTGTAAACAAGGGCCAACCAAAAGCGGGACCCTCATATTTCGCCTCTGGTTCCTTGCACGCCCTTTTCAAGATCCACCCGGGAGCGCCAACCAAAAGCCCCTGAAGGAGGCAAGTCGAAGGACTGATGTTGACTCAGATCCCCCAAAATTCGTGAGAGCACTCTTGGAGGGTACTTCAAAGGAAACTGACCCCAAGGTCGTCTAGGGCACAACCCTAGTTTAAACCCCATAGTTCGAAAGCTTTAATTTGTGGTACTTAAAACAAACCGCAAAACAACTTCAATAGTTGGAAAACCAAGCTGTTGGATCTGGAGGAAAAGCGATACCCTCCCTCGCACTAACACAGCACCTGTGGAAAAGTACATGGAAGGTCATTTTCCTCTTGTAGGGTACCCCCAGTGAACATCCCAATTCGCACTAAAATAGGTTCTAAAATGGGTGATGCACCTGCCCCAAAATGGTACCATGGTTTTGACACACAGCCATTTTAGTGGGAGTGAGACCATTCGGTACCTTCAAAGTTTTCGGACGGGCGCCCGGGCATTCACAGCGGCCGCGAAGTGATGGCCCCCCAGGCCGTTGAGCGCGGGCCTTTGGGGCCGATAGCCCTCCTTGACCCGCAGCACCTGGGCACAGCTTCCGATCCGATGCTTGGATTGGTCCCGCCTTGCGCGCCTGTCCCAACCTGAGGAAGAAATCCGATATGGGTATGTCGTTTTGTTTGTTCCTTTCCTTTACCCCCTTTCAACGGGCACCAACTCCAAACAAGACGAGATCACAACCTAAACAAAGAACATATTCTCATAGAGCCCAGCAACACCAATCTTAGAGCAAACCTCAAGGAAGAGTCTGTTTTGCCAGGCGGTTTGGAGACATGCGCACTCGGACCAAGAGCTTTGTGAAGTCCGGGATCCGACGTCAACTGGCTCTCGAGAGGTGCAAAACCCCAGGAGAAGAGTGCGGGGGCAAACGCTTCTGACCATAGGTGTCCTTTGGCGAAATAGATGGGTGTCCCTGGTAAATGGGGCATGAAACCGATCTAACCAGTGGAACACACCTAGTTCAAATCAAACTAGGCTAAAAAGGACACCGAATGGTTCTGACCCCCTAAAAGTGACAACTTGTGGAAAGCTGAAAGACATCCAAAAAGGGCAACACGGCTGAAATAGGCTCGATTCAAGGAAAGGCAAGTAGTTGCGTCAGGCTGCGAGTGAACAGATTCACTGTAAACATGCGCCATTGGATCTTCTTTGCGTCGCACCTTCGAATCTTCACCGCTTTGTTTGTAAACGCCAAGGGGTGTTCTCCCAAACGTGATCCGAACCCGACATGAGGCGGTTGCGGTGCCAATCAAAACACCAAAGCACCTCCCAGAAGCAAATGCCCGAAATCTACAAAGGCGACGCCTCCTGCATGTCGGGGAAAAACATGTAGCCCTAAAAAGACCAACTAACAAAACGCAAAACCCGTGCTTTTTGGGGGCCCCCGCAACCCCTGCAACCCCCTGGAGCCCCCCTAAACCCCCCCCCCCGGGTAGGGACCCCGGCCACGTCCAGCGAGGTGTTGCGGCCCCCCAGCCCCGCGACGGGTGCCAAAGACCCCGCGCCGCGGAACCGCAGCTCCGCCGGGCCCCGCAGCGGGCCCAGACCCCCCAGGTTGTTGCAGACCACCTGGGGACCCGCCGTCGACCCGGGCGCCGACCCAACCAAAGAAGAAAGGAACGCGTGGCGTGGCATTTGTGTCTCCGTGGTTTTTGTGTGAACAAGTCGCAAATGATCTTCGCACCCATGCTTTTTAAACAGGGCGAAATAGAATTGGGTGCATGTTGAATTCAGTTTGAAAAGCAATGTACTAGCTATGGTTTAGCGCAATGTGTTCTTTTTCCCCCTGAAACATCAGCTTTTGATTGGATTCAAGGCGCAACAACCTGTGGAGGAGGATATGTGTTGGAACCCTCACAATGGGTGGTGCCCCTGTTCCTCTTCCTGGTCGGCCAAGACCTGGCTCGGTTGGTTCAAAGGGGAAGGACCTATTGACCTGTGGTTCTGCCAAACTGGCTATAAAGTTTGTATAAGGCCTATTAAAAGCAGAATGCAAAAGCAAAAACTGGTAGCAGAACAACCTAAACCCGCGAAAGACATGTAAAGCAAGCCGTCAAAAGAACCAGGCACCAGTAACACCACGCGTGTCCTTCTGAGGAAATCATGCGGGATAGTTTATAGGGGCATTCCCTCATTCCCTGCTGAGAACCAGCAAGTCCACTTCACCAAGTCTTGGGGAGCAACCCTGTGGCAAAAAAACAAGGCCCCTCTCCCCTCTTAGCTAGTCCTATAGGGGCTTAACGTCTGGAGCCCCCTCACCAAATGGCCACAAACAAAATGCCGTCACTATCAGTCATGGCTTTTGGGCTTCCGTGTCAATCTGAGCAAATATGAACATGTGCAACATGTGCCTCGCCAAATGCTCGCAGGAGTGTGTGTGTTTTTGAAAGAAACATTTGGGCTGGTTTCCAGGGAGAAAAGGAACACCACCCCTTCTTGGGTCCAGGGCCCTACTTTGACACATACACACACACAGGCCCGGAGTTTCACTCCGCGAAAAGCACGAACAAGAGGCTTTGACAGAACCCTATCAGTAACGTTCAAAGCAGCTCGCAAACAACTTCCCAAACGTTTGGTAGCAAGGAAGGCTGTGTTGTTGCAGCCATGTCTAACAATGAAGAGAACCAGCACACTAAACAAGAAGCAAACATGCAAAAGAAAAAGTGAAGACTACCTCAGCTAACCCCCCCAAAAAAAAGAAAAAGAAAGGAAGCACCAAGAAGTATGTGTAGATTCCATGAAAAGAACGCCTTAACAAAGTGGCAACTTGATTCAAACAACGCCTACCGCATGCGAGGTGTTCACCCACACCAAAGACAAAGCTTCTCTGCTAACAGGACCGCAAACGGGGAGGGGGGTGCCAGGCACAAGGGCGGGGGGCTCCCTTGTATTTCAAGGGGGGGGTGTCCCTTTGAAGTTCAAAGGGACTCGAAAAGGTTTGGGGCGAATCAAGCCAACAGGTCACACCCGCCACTCCCAAGTCCTTCCGCCCCAACTCTTTGGGTCTTTGGCTCCGGGTGCCCCAGCGTTGGTCTTCCGCATCACCAGGCTCTGCCCAAAGTGCGGCACCTCAAGCGGGAGATGGTGGCAAGAAGTTGCCCTCCCATTGACCCACCCACAATTCAGATCTGGTGACCCGGAATCACACCAACTTGAACACCCACACAATCACGTACACAAACATGAAGATGGGTTTGTGGAACCTCACAGGTCTGCAAAAACCCAATTCCTTTCAAAGGGACCCCCGGTCGATGGGTTCTATGGTGACCCGTGTGACACCAACGCAAACCGTGCGTGGCAACATCGTGCTGGAGCGGAGTCCGGTGGTATCACAGACAATGGGCCTACTAAGCTTTCCACAGCCACGAGTAGGGCAAGCATCAATCTCCCCAAAAGTTCAGAAGATCAGTTCGGTGGTACCAAGGAACAGCCAAGAAGACTCAGCTGCAGGGTCCGGATGGGATTCAAGGAAGCTCAAAGCAAACCAGCCACTTTACCCATTGAAAACACGGCATCCCTATGCAAGACACCTTCGGTCACAAACCCCGCCGCTGCCCAGAGGTGGGTACTGTATGTCCCACAACACATTACCTGGCTTTTCGAAACTGCAGGAAAGCGCGGCACAGCCCTACTCGGGCACACAGAAAATAACTTGTTGGGACTGTGTGTCCTATTTCGGTCATTTTTTGAGGGTACCCTTTTTGGGGCTCATTTCAAAGGAAACCCCGAGTGAAACCATATTTTTGGGAGGGGTGCCCCTACGTTACACCCAAATAGTTTGGGAGAAGAACCCAGTTTTGGGGCGGGGCGGTTCATTTGGACATGACAAGTCTCATTGTAGACATTCGTTTCCGATGGCTGAAACCCGGGTTCCTGCGCCTCTATGCGCGCTGCAGGCACTGCGGAGCCTCCGGCGGGGCCAAGGGGAAACCCAGCTTGGGTACACATTGGGCTTCGGTCAACATAGAGAACGTAGTGGCTCAACTTTCTATCAAACCTTGCAGATACGAGGCTCGTCTCAAAATAGAGAACCCCAATTTTTTTTGGTGGGAAACGGCTTTGCTTTCCCTTGAACCCAAACCTAGAAGGGGTACCCAAAACAAAACACGCCAAGTCGTGTTTTGAGAGTTTTGAGACAACCCAAATAGGGACACCTCCCAAATTGGGAGGTTGCCTCACTTCAAGACCTGGACACGTTGCCCTACCAACAAAACTTTTGAAGGTCCAACAAACACCAAACCATGTTGGTGGGGAGGCTAATCACTTGTAACCACGAAAATAGTGGCCAACATTGGGGGTGATCCCCCCAGTCTTGTCAACCCTCGTTCGTTTCAGCGACCCTCTGCCAAACCAAGATGGCGTGTGCTGAAGAAGGACCCACTCACCTAGAGAAGCTACCCCCAGAGAAATGACGTGAAAAGCCGACCGCAAAGCTCAGGGAGGGACAGCTAGCTGTGTTTCTTCTGAAACAGCGGCCTTGTTTGTTTTAGGCGGGAAGTTCCCAACCTAACAGGAGGGGTCCACTGGAAATTGCAAAACAAATCCGGCGGGCACAGTCCAGCGGGTTCCGTCCAGCGGGTTCCGTCCAGCGGGTTCCGTCCAGCGGGTTCCGTCCGGTTCTTGTTTTTGGAACCCACCAAACACAAAACGAAACCGGTGGGTTTCAACGAAAGCCGCTGGTGACGTCGGAACCTGTAGCCCCTTGCCCCCGGTCTCGGGTCGGCTCGGGGCCGGTGGAATTTGGCGTGCCGGATTCGGGTGAACCTACACCATGTTCCCCTGCCAGGGAAGGGGTCCATTTCTCCAGTCAAGGGGGAAAGGACCTAGAAGTCAGGAGGTTTATTCCAGGTTGAATTTGCGGTTGAAACTGATAGACTTTCACAAGACAGCTTCTCAGTGTTTCAGTGAGAGTATCATTAGCTGTGGTGACGTACGATGTTTGGTACGCTACTCCAATTCCATGTTCAGCGGAATCTGTGTGCAGCGTGCGTTCGTGAGCTGAAAGGAGTCAGCCTCCAATGGCAAACGGGCTCTGGCTCCATTGCAAGGAACCGATTCAAACAATTCCTAGCTCAAACGGTTTGCTCTGCTAAAGCCATCCCCCCCCCAGAACAATCTGGCTTCGCAAATCCGGGATCAACATGAAGCAGTTGAGCGCCCAAAGTTCGTGTTTGGTTCTACCAGGTTCAAATCGACATGCAACCCAGGTAGCAAAAATAACTATGTACGTGTCAGTATAAGCTCCCTTTGGGTTTCCCTTTAAACCAACCCTCAGAGGTTGGTTGGTTGGGGGAGAATAAAGAAACTAAAGGGTACCTCCCAAAAATGGCGGTCCTTTTCAACCCACCCTCACCATTCTTTGCCCTGGAAACAGAACCGAACACTCCCATCTGAAGAATTTGATCGGTCGGTATGGGGTTTTACATCCATTGCATCCGCAGTGTGGCTGTTCAAGCGTGAAAATGTGCGAGCAGCGCACTTGGACGGTTTGTTGTTTCCTTTTGGGCCCCAAACCGGTAACCCTTGAATCTATAGGTTATCAGCCGTAGGCCCCTAGCTCTAAGCAATGGACGGTTCCCTTGTGCCAGTTGATGGATCCAGCATGCCTGTGGATGCTGCCGGAGCTAGCTCCGGCAACGCCACCGGCGGCGGTGTGCGAATGTTCGCATCAAGCGCTAATGCGCAATACAACCGCACCCTGATGAATTCCCTTCAACTGTACAATACCGCAATCTTTGCTTTTGGGAATGATGCAGCCATTAGGTCTGAAGCCGAAGCCCTGCATCAAGCAGCTGTTACGCATTTGCAAGCGGAAAACCGTGAGGAGCTCCGTGTCGCACAGAATCAGCTGCATGCACACTACGCTGAATGTGTGCAAGCCCAGTCGCATAGAATTCGTGAATACGAACAGCGAGTGAGCGATGAGTTCATTCAAGAAGTGAACTTCGCTGAAGCTAGGATAAGCCAAGTGTGTGAGGAAAATGCCCAAGCAATGCATGAAGCGGAAATGGGACACAAAACAACTGAGTTTAGGCAAGCCATCGAATCCACCCTGGCGGAAGCCCAGCAGCTCCTCCATGAGCAAGCTGCCAAGCATGCCGATGACACAGCCCGTGTTGAAGCGACACACGCCAGGACGGTTGACATGATGGCCCACCAAAACGGGCTTCTGCAGGACGAGCTAGATGAGCTGAAGAAATATCAGAAGCTACACGACCTCCGCGAGGATGGATCGAAGCCCAAAGGGGTAGGTGATACCCGAGAGGATTCACCAGAGTTGATGACCGACGACATGAAGTCAGCCCGGTCCCAAAGGTCAATGTTGGACCCGTTGACCCATCCGTTTCAATATGCAAAGGAAAAGTTGAGGTCGCTTGTTACCTATGACGGTTACGGGGATGAATATACCCCTAGCGTGATTCCAACTGCCGAATGCGAAGCACTGCCCGCAGATGCTCGCGATCCGCAAGGACCAGCTGAAAAGCCATCAGGTAGCAGCCGATCCCCGGTGAAAACTAGCGCACCGGTCCCACCCCTGCAATTCTCTCAGGGGCCAATGTCAACTGACCGCAAGCAGGGTGGTAAGCCTCCTGGCGGTCCGCCACCTGATGATGGTGGCGATGGCGATGGTGATGAAGACGAAGGTGACGGCCTCGGGCCTAACCTCGGCAATGAAGCATTCGCCAAGATGTTGATGAAGTTAGTAAAAGGCCAAACGAACGATGAAAAGCCCAGAACCCGCGAAAGCGAGACGTTGCGATTCAAGGAGATGCCAACTCCTGAAACGTACCGTGAATGGAAAACATCGGTTCGTGAGGATGTCCGCGCCGCATCTGACCGTCCAGACGAGGCTTGGCCTTGGATCATGGAAGTCTGGTCCGATCGCGAGGACAAGAAGAAGCTGTTGGAGGAGCTCGGCGAACCGGGAAAATTCGTGACCCTAGACACGAAGATTCTCGCAGCGCTCACGCGTTCAGCGAAAGGCGATCTGGCTCAGCGAATCCTAACAGCAAAGGAAGAATGTGCCAAGGAGGGAAAGGCCATGAGAGGAAGGCAGGTCTTGTTTATGTTTGACCAATATTTCAAGACCAGTGAAGAAGCCGGAAACCTCTACTCCTTGGAGGACCTGTTGCGTGTCTCGCGACACGGCGAAGGAATCATTGATCTCAAGCGTTTCCTGAACGCTTGGGATTCCGTGATCGCCGGCATGAAAAGGCCGCCGGAAGAAAAGGTGTTGAAAGACATCTTGCTTCGCCAAGTGAGAAGCTGCCATCTGTTGCGGTACGACATTGACACATATGATCGTTGCCGTGATGATGATCCCAATAAATCGTACGATTTCCTAATGCGTTGCATGAGGGATCTAATCGAGAGGGATAGGCTCCGCGAGAACCGAGAGCGCGTGTCCAAGGTCAATGCCAGTAAAGCCCCGACGCCCAAGGCTGGTGCTGCCGCCCCTGAAAAGAGGGACCCCAAGAAAAAGAGCGCACCTAAGCCGAAGGACACCGAGGAGAAGTACTGCTTTGACTTCCAGAAGGGCTCGTGCACGAGGGGGGCAAACTGCCCTTACGCGCACCGCAAGGAGCCGCGAGGACGCTCCGCGACCCGTGGCAGGCCAAGTTCCCCCAAAGGCGGTAAAGGAGAGAAAGCACCGTGTTCTTTCTTTGCCCAAGGGAAGTGCACTAGAGGTGACAAATGCAAGTTTAGCCATGCCTCCACGGGCGGCAAATCTGCCGCCGCGGCATCGAGCAGCGAGGCCAATGCAAATCCTGCGGCTAAGAAGCGTGCAAATTCGCCTAAGCCTAAGCCCAAGGCCAAAGCCGCTGCAGTCTGCACCAGGTACGCCATGTTCGCAAAGCCGATTGATCCAATCGGAGTGTCATTCGACACCAATGCTCATGTGCATGAGATCCCCGCCGAAGGCGATGGTTTCAAGCTTGAGTATGAGGAACGGCAGTACAATAGGATGTTCCCAAGTGCTAAGGACTGCCCCAGGCCGACCAAAGGGACTAACAAGGCAGCGCGCAAGGCCGCGAACCAGTTGAATGCCGTAGTCAAAGCCATGGAGAATGGAGCCCAGCCCGCTTGTGGTTTCATGTGCGATGTGGAATCCGATTCCATCTCAAGCCTATCGTGTGATGAGTGCCTGAGAGTTGCCATGCCGCCTCACGATGTTCGCAAGGATGTCGAAGCGCCAAGGGCAGCCACCCCTGCCCCAAAGGGAAAGGATGTGTGGCTCATTGATTCCGGTAGTGAGCAGGACCTCATCAGCAAAGCTGCACTGAGGAATGCGTCCAAGGCAATCCGAAAACAGGCTCCACAGCCTACTCGCCTTGTGACTGCAAACGGAAACATCACTGCTTCCGAAATCGCCGACATCAATGTCGATGCATTGTGTGAGCTTGCTCAGCCTTACATCCTCGAGAGTTCTCCCGCAGTGCTGTCGCTGGGTGTGAAGTGTCTGGATCAAGGATATTCCTTCCATTGGGAATCCGGGAAGGCGCCAACCATGGTTCGCCCTGATGGTGCTCTGATCCAGCTCAAGGTTGATGGTCATGTGCCATACATGGATTCTAGCTGTGAAGCTGAGCCATCGTTGAGTGCAGTAGCAGCATCCAAGCCAGCGCCTGCGCCTGTTCATGACGAAGGCATCGACGAAGGTGATGATCCCGGCGATGAAGTTGAGCGGTTCGTGAGATCCCGCAAGGAGCAAGATCTGGTTGCCGAAGCAAGTACCAAAGAGCACTTGTTTGCACACTATCCGAAGAATCCCTTTTGCCGCACTTGCCAACGTGCCAAGATGCTTGCCCCATATGCAAGATCGAAAGGCGGGCAGGGAAGGCTCGAGACGAAAGCGTTTGGAGATCACATCATTGCTGATCATGTGATTCTCAAGGCCAACATCGAGCAAGGCATCAAAGGTGAATGGTGTGCTCTTGTGATCAAGGACGTGCATACGCAGTTCAGGTACGTTTACCCGTCGACCAGCAAAAGCACGGAGCAATCCGTTGCAGGGATCCAGCATTTCATTTCCGGTAGGGATGAGGTTGAAGTTCTCTACACCGATAACTCCCGGGAATTGAAAGCCGCAATAGAGCAGTTGGGGTACCGTCATCAGACCTCCATTGAATATGTCGATTCTTCCAAATCTTTCGTGGAAAGGGAAATCAGACATCTGTTGGAGGGAGCACGTGCGAACCTTGTTCAGTCAGGGTTCCCACTGTCGATGTGGCCATTTGCCATCCAGCACAATGCAGTTGCGACCAACATCCTGCCACAGTTGAATGGAAACGATTCGCCATGGTACCTCAGGTTTAACAAGACCTTTGATGAAGCTGAGATACCTTTTGGAGCAAAGGTACTGTTTTGGAACAACCCTGCACGAGCTGATAATCAGGCAGGCAAGACTTCGCCAACATCAAATGAAGGCGTGTTTCTCGGGTACCACATACAGCCTGGGTTCGCATGGAAAGGCGAGTTCCTTGTTGCAAAACTAGCAGGGCTCGATTACCATATCGAACATGCGTCCCTCACGGTACAGCGAACAAAGCGCATTGAGCTTCCGACTGATGAGTTCATCTTCCCGATGAGGTTGTTGAAAGACCCTGCATCTCATCCACCTGTTGCCAATGCTAGGACACGAGATGATCCTGTACCGTTGGAGCGTGGTCAAGCCCACATCGAGGAACCCGCCGCATCTGAGAAATCCGAAGCGAAGACCAAGCCTGTTGTGCCTGACAAAGGCGGTGCATTCGACCCAAGCATAATGCCGGATGGGTCACCAGTACCCGATGGCTATGTGTGGGATGGGGTTCGGCTCGTCCGTAGGAAGGCTGGGTCCAAAAGGCCTCCCGATATCCCGTCCGACATGCGGGTCATGCTCGGCAGCCAGGACCGAAAGGCCCTAACCCAGCAGTATGAAGATCAGCTCCGTGCAGATGCCAAGAAGGCTGTGCTCGAGACAGCAGTCTCATCGGAGGCCAGATCCGAGCATCCCGAAGCCGCATATCGAGTGCAAAGCCGACCAGCGCCGCCCGCGAGGGCGAGCCGACATTGCCTGTGATCCGGCACGCGCCTGCGATGTCCGTTCTTCCGGAACGGGACAAGTCATCAAAGGAGCCGCATCGCCCGCAATTGCGCGAGTTGGTCAAAGAGCGAATCAAGAAAGTTGAATTTGATGTTGCTCTTGAACTGTTCAGTGCAGTCGTTGCAAGGCTTGTGCCAAAAGCCGAAGTAGCCAATACGCCAAAGGCCCAAGCTGCCCTTGACAAGGAATGGGAAAACCTTCGAAAGAAAGGCACTTGGGATGAGTTCAGAGTAAATGAGTGTAGGCGCGTCATCAGAGAAGCCCAGAACAAAGGGGAAAAGGTCCACATTGGAAGGATTTTCGAGGCTTGTTACGAGAAAGGTAGTGAGCTTCCCGATGATGATCCCAACAAGAAATTCAAAGGAAGGACCGTTTTCCAAGGGAACAATGTTTATGATGAAAACTCTGTTGCAGCATTTTTTGCGGAGCTAGGGTCCAGCCCAGCGTCAATGGAGGCAGCCAAAATCCTCGACGCTTTCGGGTCGCAGCCCGGCTACCGCAAGGCGCAAGCCGATGCGAAGCAAGCCTACATCCAAGCTCTGTTCAAAGGCGTTCCCACATGGCTTAGATTGCCTAAGAACAGATGGCCCAGCCATTGGAGCAAACAATACATTGACCCCATTGTTCCACTTGTGTTAGCCTTGTACGGACATCCAGATTCAGGGGGGCTTTGGGAAAAGCACCTTGAAGATGCCCTCAGCAAGCAAGGCTTTGTCAGAGTGTTGCCCGAAATATGGACATCCATTTTCCATCACCCGGAACTCGACCTGCTGCTTGTCGTATATGTTGATGACTTCAAGCTTGCAGGACCCGCCGGTAGCCTTGATAAGGGATGGGAACTGATCGGGAAGGTTGTCGAGATCGACGCGCCCGAGCCATTCGGCAGATACTTTGGGTGTCATCACATCGAAAAGACCAATGTCAGATTGTCTAAAGAGGAACACCCTTTCAATCACGTGTTTGAGGGTTCTGCGCAACACGCGGGTGTTTGCTCTCAAAGCAGGACTGAGGACTACTGGGAGCATGACGAGAACACGAAAACGTGGACACGCTATCACTTGCAGCCCAGAAAGTGCCTTTTCCGTCCCAAAGAGCAAATGAGTGCATTCGCTTGCAGCCTCGACCCCCAGCGAGTGACAATCAAAGATCAATCCAAAGCAAGTCCAATTTGCGATGAGTGGTCGCGTCATGCAAATGATCGCATTTCTGCGGACACCGCGTGGTGGACCGGACGTACTGTGTTTTCCTACGGTGAAAATCAGGAAGCAGCTTTGCAATGCGCTTTGCCCTCAAAGCCTGGATCAATGAGAGACAAAACCGCGGCTAAGAGAGAAGTCAAAGTTTCGAAGTTCAAAGGACCCGAAACAATATGCGACAAACCTGCTGGTTGTATGACTAAAGAAGTCAACATTGTTGAATACGACATGTCTGATTTCCTCAAGTCATGCGTTGACGCATACTGCGAACTTGCCAAGGTGAACGTTTCCTCATTGAGTAAGGTTAGCACTCCATTCATTGGTTCGAAGGTCGCGAGACCTGTCGTAAATGAAGAGGAGCCAAAGGGCAGGCTTCAAACGATCGCTGCAAAGGTACTAATGAAGATTCTATTCGCAGCCCGCATGGCTAGGTATGACCTGCTAAGAGCCACGCAAAGCCTTGCCTCGCGTGTGAGTAAATGGTCCACTGAGTGCGACAGCGCTCTACATCGGCTTGTGTCTTACATACACTGTTCGAAGGACCTTAAGATGCGAGGTTTTATCGGGGATAAGTTCTCTGATTGTAGGTTGTGGTTGTTCGCTGATGCGGATTGGGCAGGCGAATATGACTCGCATAGTACAACTGGTTGCACCATGATACTGGTAGGGCCAAACACGTACTACCCACTGAATGCCTTCAGTAGGAAGCAGACAGCGACCGCAACAAGCTCGACTGAAGCCGAGGTCATCGCTGCGAACCAGGCGCTCAGAGCAGAGGGATTGCCGACGCTGTCGCTTTTCTGTCAGCTCAGCCTGTTTGGGAAAGAAGCACATGGGTATGCTCAAAAGGCTGGAAAAGCCTCCCTTGATGTGCCCGATGGCATTGTTGCTCGCATTGATCCCGAGTTGGATGAAATTCGGTACGGAAATGTTGATGCGGGTACAAGTGTAGCAAACATCAATGCCCTAACTGTGCATCTCAGTGATAAGTGGAAAGTTAAGCTGATGGAAGACAATCAGGCCACGATCACTATCCTGCAGCAGGGACACTCACAGAAGCTAAGGCACACGGATAGGACCCAACGCATTAGCTTTAGATGGCTCCAGGAGCAATTCGTGAATAGGCAGTTCGAACTAATCAATGTTGACACTACCCTCCAAGCTGCAGACATCTTGACCAAGGCGTTTGACAGCACCCCAGTGTGGCACCATGCACTTGAGCTGATCGGTATCTCCCCCAATCGCCAGGCGCGAGCCTGTGCCACCAGTTTGCTGCTCTCCCCATGCGCCAAGGCCGGAGAAGTTAGTGATCAGGGGGGGCAGATCGCTGCGTTATGCAACGTTCAGCCCAAGCGCCTCCTTATTGAATTCTGTTGTTCGACGACCTCACGGTTGGGCGAATCAAGAGACTCTTCAAAAGGTTGCCGTGTCATTCGGGCAACTGAAACCGAAAACGGGTGCTCTGATACGTGCAGGCAGCGGTTAGTCCATGAAATTGCCGAATTCAGGAATAAGAATCCTGAGGGTGCAATAATGTTCTATGTCTCGTTGCCATGCACTGGAGGATGCCCGTGGGGTTATGTCAACCAGCAAACTCCCAAAGGTGCCGCCAAGATTGAGGGCCACATCAAGCAATTCCGATCACTGTTGAGAGGGTTCAAACGCATTCTCAATGATGTCTATTCTGATGACGTTAGAGTTGCCTTCGAACTCCCCAAGGCGTGTCGTTATTGGAAGTGGCCCGAACTATGGAGTTTCTTGACTAAGTACAAGATGAACAGGTATGAATTCCATGGTTGCAGAATCGGCATTAAAGGGAGAAATTGAAAACCAATGAAAAAGCAATGGGTCGTTGCCAGTAATATGCCCACTATTTCCGTTGTTGAGTACTTCAAGTGTGATGGTTCTCACGAGCATGATGAAAGCCGTGGCACTCATTTGAAGGAAGCCGAGGGATACACGTACGTTTACACTGATGCCGTTCACAATGCATTTTCCGAACACGCCACCATGCAGCCGTTGCTTTCGAGTGATTGTGCTGCATCCTTTTCGCAATGAGCAGCGCAACGGCTATGGCGCATCCCGCGAGGGATTGCGATCCGGCATGGAGGAGGTGGATGGAGAATGTCGCTACCACATCGGTATGCACGAACGGCAAATACGACGCTAACCTCGCCGCCACGGTCAAGGGCCTCCTGGAGACGACCTCTGCACAGTCGCTTATTCACACATGGGTGCAGGACCAACCGCACTACCTGCAATTGCTTACACCCCTGTTAACTATAAGCGAACCTTACTTGAAGGTTTTGCAGGCCCCACGTGTACCAGATCGCGACCTCCTTATCTATGTGACTGTCGCTGATTCAGGGCTGTCCATGGTTTCGGGCAAGAAGCGAAAGCTTCGCAAGTACGACTTTGCGGAGCGTTTGGATGCTTCTCGCCCGGCGCGTGTCGGTGCATGGAGGTCAGAAATGCTTTGGGGCAAGGGCTTACAACAGCTGTGCAAGCGGTTGGCCGCCCTCATCGACGAGGTGCGTACCGACTACCCAGCAGCCACCATCATTCCGATGATTTACTGGAATGGCAACGAGCTCGTTGGGAAGGACGGCCTCGAGCCCACTGGTACATATCCTTTTGATGCCCCCACCGGCGAGTTCGGTCAACTTCTTGCTGACTCCAAACGGCACCTGGCTTGGGCCAGGGACTTCGCGGCCCGCAAGGGCTGCGCATGCCTTGGAGTCATGACCGGCGCGAAAAGCTATCTCTACGGCTTCTCTATGATTTGGGACCGTTTCATGACGGAAGTCCGGGATTACATCATCGGCGACCCCAATCATATGTTTGTGTACGTAGATGCTACACCCTTTGTTGAGACCATCGATTTGCTGGACAGGTATCATATGTGCTTCAGTGACGACAACATCACGAAGACCGTCCAGTTCATGCGCGGAACCCATCACATGTTGTATATGCTTTCTATCTTGCGCCCCGCAATGGGCAGCGTAGCCGAGTTGACACGTTCGCATGATTGCACCATGCGTCCGATCGATGTGCTCGAGGTGCGCCACCAAGAAGATTGCACAGTCAACGTTGAGGTTCTCGCGTACTGCAACGAGACGCTTACGAAGTGCGGTGTTTCTTTGTCAGAGATGATCGGGCTCCCTTTCACCCGTGAAGAAGTGGAAGTCCGGCAGCCTCTCGATTTTGCCCCCGTCAACCCAGCCGAATTTGCAACTTCAGGTGAGCCTTCCGGTGCAGATGTTTCCGAAAGTGTTCGCCCGGCGCAAGCCGGTGCAAAGGCGGCTGCGGTGGCACAGAGGGACGAGGCGGCGAGCAGGCCGGTACCACTTGTCAAGAGACGGCAAGGTGACGTCCCGTGGGACGCTGTGCACCGAACCCTCAAGCTTCAATACCAACCACGTAGAAAGGTGTATACGGACGTTGCCGTTATAGCCGAACCCGTGTAAACGTTGTAAGGAAGAAGGGATGATAGTCACACCAGTAGTCCTGACAGTGCGGCGCAAGGCAGTTGTTTTCCTCCTAGTGCCAATCACGGATATCCGCAGTCACACATCAGATCTTGAACCTCAATTGTGTCTTGAGCCAAATGGCGATCAATGGAACTTGGGAAGCAACACCAACAAGGACCTCAGAACAGCTACCCAATTTCGGCACGGGGCCTAGAGGGTTTTAACATCCCCCATTTGGGTCGCATTGTTCATCATGCGGTCCAAACACCACAAAACGTTCCACTGGCCACGGCTTCAACTACGAAATCGTGTCGTGCATTCTTTTACTTGCTATCACTACACCGTTCATTCGCTGTGAAACATGCCGGGTTCGATTGTACGAAAAGTGAAACATTCATCCTCCAATCGAAGCACACATCCATATGCAGGTGTATATAATACACTGTGGCCACTTCACTTGACCGCCAGTGAACATTCCAGCTGCCGCATTTGCGCATCGCGCAGCTGTCATCCATAAATGGGTTGGCCACAAAAGTCCACCAGCGCGCCCGCTTGTGATCGGTCTGCATATCTCCGGCAAAGAAACATCGGTGAGTAATCAATGCAAATCATAGCCATTCCAGATACCATGGACAATGCATAAATAATGAAAAGATATCATCTATAAGGTAATAGTTCCATCCATGAATATCCAGAGCGTCATAGTCATCGGAATATGTAACCATGTACACATCCAATCATCTTGGACACATGAATATAAATCATGACATAAGTCGTTCCACCGAAACAGTGTCGATGTGACGCAAGTAACAGATGGGGACTGGCCCACATCGTACCGCAATCATCATCTTCACGAAGCATACCTGTCCCCAATGGACAGCCTATGGGTACGTCGGCGGAACTCCTCGTCCAAGTTCTTCTGGGCTTCTCGTGCCCGGACACACTTCTTGTTGTAGTCCTCTGGCAACCAGTGCCCTTTCCGAAGGCACCAATCCAGCAGGGGTGTGTCGCATTTGTTCGGGTCGATGGCCGAGATGATGGCGCTCACGTTGACCGCGTAGCCATGCTTGCCAAGGTTTAGGCCATCCCTCACGAATGATATATACTTACAGTTGAAAGCTAGTGCAAAACATCTGAAAATAATATCACCCACCGGGTGCACTCGGTCCTTGACCAGGAGCTTCATTTCTTCCTTGGTGACATCGAGGATTCTTGCTGCAATCCACAGCTTGTAGAATGTGTATAGTCCCTCGCATTTGTTCACCATCATACGAATATATTCGTCACGCTCCTCAACCGATCGGAAGGCTCTTGTCCGAACATTCTCCGATTGAGAAATCTTCGTTATTGTTGATGGCAAAAGTATACCTTCCTGATCATGCTCAGTGATGTTGGGGTACCTCCTGAAGTCATTGTGGTAAGGGCAGCCCTCTCTCCCCTCGAGCTTGGCAATCATCGTTCTATCCTCACCACCTTCAAACATCCCCCACATCTTGGACAGCTGGAGTGCGATAAATCCTGCCATGTACTGAGCCTCACGCGGCTCGTCAAGGCAGATCGCCATCCGTTGGGAACTTATAATGTCCCGTGACGCCAGATCGGTGTCGCGGTAATGCCAACCGCCGTCTTCTTCCTCTGACGCATAGCCGGATGTATATCCTTGCGTGTCCATGTCGTCATCTTCTCCCGGAACTTCCTCCGCTTCGTCCTCATCCTCCTGTGCTGCCGCATCGTGGTTAGCTTCTTCCTGTGCACGCCTGGCATCTCCAGAGACGTTGGGGTTTTGGTTGTCCTCCTCGTCATCGGATTTGATGTGAATGTAGTATCTTCCGATGGAGATCAGTTGTGCCTCGCACTCCAGGCATAAGCAGAAGCAGGTGGGGATCGCGGTCGCACATGATGGACATATCCGGCACCTCAGTCCTTCCCATGTCTCATCATTCAGGATGACGACTTTGCTGACTTCGTCCCGGACCTCGTTGACCTGTGCGTTGAACTCTTCCATCTTGTTGTTTCGATAGAGTTCGCAAGCACGATTAACCATGTCAACGATGTAGTGCAGATTATCGGCACCTGTCTCAGTCTCCGGCATCCTCTCGCTGATCTTTGCGACGTTCTGGAGGAACATCGCAGCCGACTCTTGGGATGAGTTGACAAAGCCAGGGCAGATCTCGTTCTCCACACACTTCGAGTACGCCCTCTTGATGTCAGCGTACTCCAGGCGCTTCCCTCCATTGCTTTTGCCAATCCAAATGGACTTGACCTCATAGAACGGGATCACGTCAAAGACCATGAAAGTCCCATTAGCCGCGACTCCAGCCCCATACCGCGCGAGGGTTGCACTGGGAATATAGATGATCGCAATCGGATCCCCTATCCTCACGTTCCGTAGCGTTGTCTTCGTCGCCACGTTCATCTCATCCCATGGAGCAAACGCCCCGAAGTGCAGTGCTAGCCTGTTACCGCCATCGATTCCGCCGGGGACTAGCCCACAGCGTACGATGCTTGGCAGGTTTTCCACATACGTCACATGGAATGCTCCTCCGAGAGTATCACCCATTCTTGCGGAATACCTATTCGCCAGTGCGGATGAGCTCATGAATCCAAAATCACTGTGACCGGTTGTGACTCGGATGCACCAAGGTCTGTACCATCCATCGCATCTGTTGAACATCCTGTCGATGTCGTCCCGATCCACGCCAGCCTTGGTCATTTCCTCCCTGGCTGCCCTCGTGTCGTTCGGGTTCATGATGCTCGGAAACCTTGCTGCCAGAACCTGGAATCTCGACTTCTTGCTTCCGGATTCCTGCCACTTGATCACCTCCATGATGCCCATGTATCGTTTCGCTCTCGAGGTGTATGGTGGGAATATGTCGTTGTTCCGGTCGTCAATGACAGCATCAATGTCGACCCATCCACCCTCGTCGCACCTGAAAGCACTTCCTCGGCAATTGCCGATCTTGTGTCGAAGGACTCTGCATAGGTCGTGAGATAGCTGGTTTGCTTGGTCCCTTGTAGTAAATACCGAGCGATCATCACCAATCCTGCATAGTGGAGCACCGTCGAAAGGAGCAATGCAAAAGTTGACACTCTTGCCAAGTTGCATCACGTCCACTTGCTCAAGGATTGCACCTCTGGGAAAGTACCTGGGGTCAACAATAGACGCGTATGCCCGTGGCATATGCACATCAATCATGTCGCCGTACTTCGGGATGTAGCACGGGATGGTGTCGCATCCCATCTCAAGCGTCTTCTTGAATGTCCTGCTGTCCCCGCACGGGTTGTATGTGAGGTCGACGCCACCACATTGTAGCTCTCCTCCCTCAGCCGTGTCAGCCATCTCCACCAAATTAATAGTGTAGCTGTACATCTCAATTGTTTCTTTCCCTGCTTGTCCCCCTTTCTTTCTTTCCTTGGACGTTGATGAGGACGGTTCCTCCGTATCCCCCATGTCTTCATCAGATGAAACAGGGTCACTGCTGAGTAGCTCACGGAGCACCTTCATCGCCTTCTCATTTCCAGCAGCCTCCTCAATGTCCTTGCAGTCGCCGTCGTGGGCCAGGTTCGCGCACTTCTTACAGATCCCCATATCTCCCATGCACTTCTCCATTGACTCCAGGAATCCTAGTGCCGCTCTCCGCCCGTCGATCACTCGCTGCTTCTTGTCTTCCTTCTCAGTATTGGCTTGAGAACTTCGACTCGGGTCTGGTGCTTGACCAAGACCCTCATCTTCGCCCTCCGTGGCCTTTCTCTTGGACCCTTGTGCGGAGGGCTCGGTGATCAGGGATCGTGGATGTCTGGGCTTGACCTTGTTCATGATGTCAAGCACCTCCTTCGTGGGCACGCCGAGCTGTGCGGACGGTTTGTTCCGCTTTCTGTTCTGGCCCGTCGTGTGGGTCACGTTCCCAGCGAGGTGTCGCACTATTGACTGCTCGAACTCCCTCTTGATCTTCCATGCATCCTTCCACAGTGGCAGTTCGTGCTGGAAGTACGACATCACCTCAAAGAATCCCAACACCATCTCGACGACGTCTCCCAAGGACTCCTCGTTCGTGGTTTGTCCCAGGAGCTCATACATCGTCCCTTGGTCGAGCACACTCTTGATCCATGACGAATATGCCACATTGCCGAGATCCTTGCCTATCAAGAAGATGGACATCCTCTCCTCGACTCCCTCGGAGTTCTTGCACACGATCACATCCCGGGATGCGCACAATTGCTTCCCGTGACCGTTGTTATAGAACTGCGCTGCTTGATCCACGGTCATGCTCACGAATCCCGCGTGAGAAAGTTCCTTCTTCAGCTTCGAATACGCGAGCTCCCGTATGATCGTGATCATGGCCTGGATGTTGTTGACGTCCACCATGAGGTTTTGAAGGTCGGGGATTGCCACCACGCATTCCGCGAAGAGGCGCGTGTACATTTTCTTCCCCTCGGTAGACATTGCAATACCGTTCGTGTCCGCGTTCCAGTTCGCGCAACAGTTCACGCAAGAAGAGGGATTGTACTTCGAATTCGGTCCGAGCACCTTCGACTTGCTCATCTGCATCTCTTTAGCGCAAAGTTCGCAGATAAACTTGCTGAGCTCCGTGACCGTATACCATCGAAGACGTTGATCACCGGCATCGGCTTTCCCAAAAGCATCCTGCTCGCCGTGTCCTTCATCTTGCCGCTCTTGTTTCCTCTTCGACTGTGCAGTGAAGGTCGGCTTGTACTCGAATTTCACCTTCGATTCCTCCATGTTCTTCGGGATGTTGAATCGAAGGTCGGGCTCGTTTATGCACGTCCCCTCCAGCTCACACACAAACGCGTTGCTTGGTGCGACCGCATCGATGGATTTCTCAATCAGCAGTCGTTTCAGGAGGAAATGTTGCAAGTTCGAGCTCCCAGGGATCTTGTAGTTCTTTCCTGTGAGCGCGTGGACCACGCGCCACAGGCGATCGTTCTCGGTCACCAGCGCGCCTGCCGCCTTGCAGATCTCGCTAACCTTGTTGGCGATCGTCCCCAAGTCCCCTCTTCCACCATGGAAAGCAACATCGCGATTCACGCTCACCACGACCAGGCCCTTGCATGTGTTGACGAGGTCAGATATCGCCTTCTGCAGGGAGTCGATGATGGGGTTGGCGGTCACCTGCCATCCGCATCCTCTCATGCACACCCAATCATATAGCGACATCCAGATGTGCACCGACATTGGTGAGTCATCCATGTCTCGCCTCCGCCGTTCAGCGATGAGCTTATCCAGCTTCTGCAATCGGGAGATGATATTCAACGTGTCGTTGGGTGAGGAGACTTGCTCACTCGACCCATAGTATGATCTCTCCTCGATGTTTGTCCATCCCTGTTCGTTGACCATCATCTGGAAGGTCTTCGTGCTCCCTTTCGAGTTGACGGCCCTCAGGGGCCAATCCAGGACCAAGAAGCTCTTCTTGTGGATCATCATGTCGCGAATCGTCGCCTCGCCAATGGGGCTCCTCTTCTGCCTATTGATAATCCGGTTCAACTGTCCAGGTGCGTTGTCCGGGTTCTTCTCCGCCTGAATCAACGCGTTGATGGCTTTGGCGCCCGGAAGGCGTCCAGTAATCAAGCATCCTGTTTGGGCACACAAGAAAGCATACAGCTGTAGCCATGCCGCATTTCCCTTCCCAACATAGGAAAGAATGATCTTCTCCGCGCTGGTCTTCTCCTCGAAGTGCAATAGCGAAGAGGTCAGGCATCTCAGCATACACTCCCAATATGTTGCGTTCTTGCCTTCTGCAAGACACGGCCCAAATACAGTTTGTATGATTGGGTACCCCGTATTGTTGTCTATGTTGAATTTCACATTGACAGTCGCGCCGCCCAAAGTGGTACCCCCTTCGAATGAAGTGTAGGTATCGTGTCCAGCAGTTGGGTTGATAATTACCCATCTGTCGTCGTCACCGCCAGAGTTCATTCGGAAAATGGAGTCGATGATCTCGTTGTCGATCTTGACAGCATCGCTGGCTTGCGACCCCCCACTTGGAGCTCCCGGCTGGGGGACTGGCCCACCAGCGGTTTGGCTCCTTTGTCCGGAGCTTGATGCCGACTTCTGCTGTCGCTCCGTCTTCCGCGGCGGCTCCGTCTTCGATGAGCCCATCACCCACCATGTCGGCTCTTCCCCAACCACGAAATCCTCGGGGTACTTCTCCAGTTCCCTCTCGATTTCATGAATCGTGCAGTATTTATTCTGGAAGAATTCGATCATGACGTCCTTCTCGGCCTTCTTCTCGATCTCCTTCATCCAGCTTACCCACTTGCGCCGATCTTGGTTCTCAGCGGCCCTGTCAGCCGCGTGCGGTGCCAAACTGATGGAGTTGATGTTCATCGCAGGCAGCTTCGACTCATAGATCATATCGATGCACCATAGGAAATCCCTGGCGTACTCGATCTCCCGGTAGAGATCGTTCAGCTCCCTTTTGTCTGGACGGAAATAAGCTGTATACGACTGATCTTTGGAGTCCTTCTCACCGAGCAATGGCTGCAATCTCCTCATGATGAAAGAGACGCACATGAGCGAATTGACCGCTCCGATGCACGCGTCAGAGATGTCACTGGGGGTTGACCCACAGATCATCCAGCGCAATAGGTTGTTCTGGCTGGCATTCTCATCCCTCCTCAGTGCATATGCGAGGTTCTTCATCGATGCCTGCAGCTCATTCTGGTAGACCAACCCAAGGTCCCAATTCTTCTGGTAGTCGTCCTTGGAACCACGACCGTAGGAGTCGATCTTGGGAGCCTTGATCACGCTCAACGTGAACACTTTCCCCCAGTTTCGATCTCTGTATCTTGCGATTCTCCGGTCGTGCCTCTCAAACTCTGCAGTTGTCTGGAACTCCTCAGAGCTCCTCCACCTTCTCGATGACGATGCCCTAGATGACTCGTCGTTGATGAATTCTTTGTACACCTCCCCAACCGGGGTGTTCTGGTGGAATGCTGCTTTGAACGACCGTTCATCGTTATCCTCGGCCACGCCTAATGCGAGATCCCAGATGTGCGCGACTGATCTCAACATATCCGCCCCTTCCATGCAATACTTGGTTACGTTGAGCAACTCGGGGTTCTTCGCCAGCATCGTTGCCTCACCGCAAAGTTGGTTCAGCGCCGACACGATCTTCTTTCCCTTGCTGCAGAATTCCCTCCATCCAAGCATACATTCGTCGGCAGAAAGCTGTCCGAAAACTTTGCTGATGAACTCTAAGGCAACCCTCATAGACTGCCCTTCACCTTTCATCATCCCGCGGCCCTTGGCAGAATAGTACGCTGAGTATGCATAAATAGCGGGGACGCCGATGTCCTCGATCCACTTCACGCACATACCCAGGTCGCTGCTCACCTCCATCCTCTTGGGCATCCTCTTGCCATCCTCGATGGCGTTCTTCACCAAATTTCCCAAGAAGATTGCCGCTTGCCTAGATTTCCCAACAGGCACGCAGAAGAACTCATTCGTATTGACGACAGTCGGATTGGCAGTCATCTTGATGATATTCTCCAGAACCAGGAAAACCCAAAATAAGCAGCTGCAAATGAAGCCACGGAATTGTCCCAATACGATCCCAGCTTCAGATTGAGGTGACGAACTCGTCCAGCTCCTTCTTGAAGCTTGGGGTTCGGGACTGACCCAGCTCCCCGTATGCACCAGAGGTTCGGGACTGGCCCAGCACCTCGGTTGTGCAGTTGGGGTGGTGCAGATTTCGCTCGCAGTAGCTTGGTGCTTCCGCGATCTCCTTCGCGTAATGCAAGCAAGAGCGAGTTTCAACGGTGCCGGTTTGAGGCACCTTGCTCGAGCACGAAAACGGCGAAGGATCACACCCACAATTATAGACGTGTACAACTGGGTTTCTTTGGTTTCCCGACCAGCACAAGGTCCATGCTCATGGTTTCCATTGCATTTCTTGGACAACGAGCCACCAAGTTCAAAGTTCCATGAGACAACTCTCCATGGTTTCTTGATTGGCAGGGGTTTCTTAGCATATCTTTGTTTCAAGCCATAGCGACACCCATCAAACTCGTGACTAGTCCCATCATGCACGACCTCATGCAGTCTCTCATCTTTCCAATAATCACAACTTCCAGGCAACTCAAACAAAATCGCAGCTCGTTTTGTCATGGCATGCCGTTTAATTTCAACGAACCGTTCAAACAATCTCCAAAATTCTCTTTGTTTGGCCTCGATTTTCTCTGCGGTGTCAATTCCGCGAGTCTTGTTGAGGCGTGCCCATGATGATCCCCCCGTGCAAGGCCCGGCGAAGAACAACAAATCGGAAGGTTTGGTAAGCACATGTCTGGCGATTCTCCCCCCGTACTCGCTCAGTAAGTCATCAACCAGGGTTATGGTGACAACCTGCGGCCCGTCATGGCGGGCAAGAGCAGTGAACCAGTTACGTGGTTCGGAACATGCCATCAGCACGATGGGCCGAGCCAAGTCAACACTGTAAAGAGTGACGACTGTGCGAGTTCTCATACCAGGAAGCGAGACATGAACAGGAGCGCGAAGCACACCACCGTCGTGTTTGACCATCGCGAGTTCAATACCCGGCGCTAACTGTGGCTTGTGCTTCACCGCAATGCGATACGGAACAAAACAACGACCAGGGACAAGCTGCTCGTGATTGATATGCAGACAACGCATGAGCAATTTCAATCGGAGCAACGTTTCCAAAGCAAGGTCGTTAACACACTTCAACTCTATGCGCTCGTTCGACAGTTCTTCAACAAATGCGGCCAGCACGGACTGCATGTCAACATCCCCGGACCCGACGTGAATTGGTCGTGGTCGTGGAGACCGTTCCCGCGCCGGTGCAGCGACCGGTACGGGATGAAACTGCCAAACTGCGCGTTCAACCCAACCATCAATTCGCACACATTGTAGCCCCGGGTCAACTCTATCCTCAACTTTGAGCCATGACCCATTCTTCAGAAACCAAGTGGAACGAAGCCACTTGCTCCCAAACGGTGTCATAACCGCGAGTGGAGGTTTCACACGCATCAATCTGGGTCCCTTGGCAACAACAACCGGATCATGTCCTTCATGCTCATGCAATCCCTCTTTGGATGTTAATCCAGACCACCATAGGTCCGGGGGCATGATCGGTATGTGTGTGTACGGAAATGTTGGAACTCCGTCAACTGTCCCCGAAGCAGTCTGCATGGTCCCCTTTATGGGATCACACGTGGGTGTGAGCGCCTTGAGGGTATCCGGGTCAGACAGCAAGCTCGGGTCAAGTAGACCAATCTGCAAACATGCATGTTTCCATTTGCGCCCATCATTGAACGCCTTGGTGTAAATATCGGCCGCCATCCTGTCGGTGACCTCATACGCCAAGTACATGTAATCACGTGTGAACATCTCATGCATCCACGAAATGCTAACACCATGGCTTCTCTCAAGGTGGCGCATCGTGGGGTTTCTCCCCGATCGCACGACACCGATCATAGCCTTGTTATCGTCATAGAACACAAAGTTCGGTGACTTCTTGAGAATCCGCTCTACCAGCTTGAGAGCGGGCATACCCATCGATCTCATGGCAACATCGGCCGCAACAATCTCGGCCTCGGGAGTGGAGTGACTCACACAACCCTGTCTTTTAGAGCTGCCAGACAACGGAAACCGGGTATTAGGCCCTTGTATATTCAAGTGTCCACCGGAGGTGGAACGCAGCGAGTCAATGCATCCCGCAAAGTCAGCGTCCGCATACAAGGCCAAGTGCACATCGTCCATAGGGTCTCCAACCCAACCGACCATGCGCCAATGTTTGGTATGATGCACATAGCACATCAAGTGATGCAAACCCCGATCATCGGAGTCAGTCCACCTATGCACGTTCCGTGCTAGGCGATTCACTTGCCGCAACAAATCGAAGCGAGCAATCCGCGCACCGTACAGCAACTTCATCAGTACGCTAGCGGCATGCGGAGCAAGGTGTCCACGCACGGGCTCCTTCATGGCCAACTCAGGAGTCCCTCCCCGCTGGTCCGGCACTGTGGCAGAACCGTCGGTGGGCACAAGATTGTTACACCAATTGCACACGACTGACGGCCCCTCTCTGGCAGGCTTCCGTGAGACGTGATTCTTTGTTTCTTCATGCAACTCAGGGGTGACAACCTTATTCAACTTCACGTCGCCCGCCACTTCAAGATAGCGGTCGACACAGGAACGTAGGAACTGTTCCATGTCATAGGTCACCGTTGTTACTCGGTGTCCGTTCCCGAGAGTGACGTTTCCCTTGCTTTGATTGCAACCAAGGTACATGTCAAGTCCAGTCTCGGGCTCAATCTTCAAACGTGTACGCAACATGCTCCACCCTTGGGCAAGGTTCTTCTGCGGCCCTGCCATTTTGAAGTCGTCGACATACACAACCAGAACAAGCTGGAGCTTTTCATGAATGTACACTGAAGGCCATTCTTCGCCGATGGGCTCAAAACCAACGGCACGCACCGACTCATCGCAGTGCTGCTCCCAAAATGTTCCCGCATCTGGGTGTCCGTACAGCGCCTTCCTCAACGGGACGACTGGTCTTCTGTACTTATCCCATTTGCATTCACTTGGCACGGCCTCCGGTGGCAATTCAATCCAACACGGCGTGCCTCTCAAGGTGGCCTGTATATACGCCTGAACAGCGTCGGCCATCTGCACATCCCAGCCATCATGACAACCCAGAAAATCCGCCCAACGCGAGGCTTCAAATGAAGCAGGGGAGTTCCCCAAATCTTGAAACATCGCAGCCTCAAAGCTTTGGTTCTTCACTTGGTTCCCCAGCAACACGCCTCTACCCTTGAACTTCCTCTTAGGATCACCAACAGGCAACTGTGAGTGCTTTTCAACGCAAATGCCATGTGCGCGAGCCATGTGTATTTCTTCCCCTTTCGCTTTTGCTTCCCTGGCTACAGCGTCATATTCGCGCACCGCGCCAAGATCGAAGACCCCCTGGTCGATTAATCCCGACCACTCTTTCTTCATTGATGCCAATGCATCAGGGTTGGTCAACATCTCTTTCCGGCCTACCGGCCTGGATACTAAAGCGTCGAAGAATCGTACAACTTTCACAGCTTTCTCTCTGTGCTGTATTCGCTCAGAGGTCACGCACGGCATCGATGGGTACTTCTTGGCTTCACCGTCTTCGCCTATCGCAGGCATTGCGAGTGGCACTTTTCCAGAAACTATCTCAGCAGACTCCTCCCATTCATACCAGGTGAGGTCCGTCGATTCGTCGACCGATGGATCCGTCCCCGATGCTGTCTCAGCTTCGTCTTTATGACTCTCCATGACTGATGCAACCGCCTTCGTCCAGTTTGGAGTCGACTTTGATCGCTCCTCAGACTTGAACTTCCAGGCATAAATTACCACCAGACACTCAAATTCTTTCTCAAGCTGAACGTTTCGTCTCATGACGTCTTGGGACTGTTTGGAATCCATGAGAACAACCACCCCGTCGACAGGATTAACAACAATCCTGACCCATTCAAGCTCAGCCAAGTGCTTCCCATCCATTGGGTTCTTGATCTTTGATATGTTCTTCCGCAATCCCCAATTGTACTGCCATTCTACTCCACCCCAGCGGTTCCGAAGCATCGCTCGAATTCTCTTACCACCGGGCATCTGTAATGTCCGTGCCTCTGCCGGCGCGGAAATCTCAGACTCCTTACTCTTGGGATCTTCTTCTTTCTTCTTGCCACCGCCCTTCACCTCGGCCTTCTCTTCCTTGGTGTAATATTTACTCATCATTTTCCATTCTTCAGGAGTGAACTCTGGAGGTCTCGATGTCTTCATTAGCCTGAATCCATCCTTCCCGACAGGATACGGTCTTCCGGCCTTGTCGATTTTAACCTCCTTGCCATCGTCGTTGACGTACGTGATACCATCCCCAGGTAGTCCAACTGACACGTGTGGAAGGTCGGACCTCGCAACCTTCTCATCGCCCTTGGAGTGTCCATCCCCTTTCCCTTTTGAAGAGCTCGGTCTAGCATCTTCTTCTCCTGCATGATCCCCCCGATCTCCGGCGATTACCTCCGGGCCATCGTCGAGCAGTAGACCAGCGATCTGATCGACCTCATCGTCAAGCAGTCGCTTCTCGTCACTCTGCAGCAATTCAGGCTCGTAGTCCTCATCTTCGATCAGGCGGTCACGCGCATCCAGACCGATTGCATCGATAGACATCTCTATCCCTTCCAAAGTCTCGTTGGCAACCTTGTACTTCTGTTGTATTGGGAATGTCAGAGGAGATTTCAGGATCATCCTCTCCGTCTGATGTGGCATTCTCAACCGAGGTGGAACCTTTGCCTTCTTGATGTTCAGCTCTGCACCCGCAAATGCAGTAAGTGCCCAAGCACGATACTTGTTTGCCCAATGCATGCCAGTGCTCAACACATATCCAGCAAATATACCAGTTTCCCCTCTCGGCTCGAACTTCTCCCTCTTTCCCCCCCGTGCTTCACTCGGCTTGAAGTCCACTAGCGCACCGAAAGGTATCTTCTCGCCCTTGAACTCCTCGCCATGCAGCCTCATCCATGCACTCGATCCGTTCACCTCTTCAATGTTCATGAGATGGCACAGAGTGGTGATGGCCTGCACCCAATAACACGTGGGTAGACCGGCATGTACTAGACAAGCCGAAGTCTGGTCAATGATGAATTGATTTGTTCTTTCTGCAAGGGAATTGTTCTGCGGCCGTCCAGGCAGCGATAGGTCGTGGTTCAGCTTCAGCTCCACGCACGCATTGATCAGTTCCGGGCCATCATCCGAATATACCTGCTTGATTTTCCTCCTCCCGCAGAAGTGCTTGATAGCCCTGACGACTGAGTCAGTGTCTCTTCTCGCGGTGGGATAAGCCATGATAATTCCGGTATATATGTCCCGGATGATGAGCGCATACCTGCCCTCCACTTCATGATCTCCTGATGCCGTCACAAAGTCGAACGTCACCAGGTCACCGAACGTCTTCACTTCTCTTTTGAATGCTCCCGTTCGCGATCTGAAGTGTCTCATCTTTGCCTTGACGCATGATTCGCAGAAGGGATTTCGGTACCTGTGTGTAAGCAAATGAGCTATGGAATTGGCGTCCTTCTTGAGGACTCCCACTTTCCTCTTTATTGATGATCCTTCGTACACGTCTACTTCGATTCCGGCATCTGGATCATCTTCATCAACCTCTTCCTCGTGAGCTTCGGCATCACCATGTCGATGCGGGACTGACCCAACATCTACAGGTATTTCCTCAGCCACGGGAGGCGGACGTACCGGACCGGCTCCTCCGGGTGGCCCGAAGTCGAATGCCCCATCGTGGTGTTCGCCCTCGGCCTCTGCGGACTCACCGACAGCGGCGGGTGTGACGTCGTTCTCATCGTCACCTCCCTGATCTGCCTCGTCGTTCGTTACCATCGCCAATACTTCCGAAAAGTGCTCCTTGAGGTCGTCTATCGTAGGGCGATGCCTGTTACTCCGAAGTTTACCATCACTCACTAGGTACGGGATGTCGTCCTTGACCTGCAAGTGCACGAATCCCTGCTTTGGCGTAACCATGAAAGGTAGTTTACCAGGCATCCAGTGAAATGCATAACCCATCTTCATGCATCTCCTCCCCACTGACAATACCGTGGGTGTCTCATCCAATACATGCGGCTCGACAGTCTCGTCCAACTCGTCCACGACTATCTTGGCCACATCAGATGTGGAAGTGGAACCATTCGCGGTCTGGAACACGATCTCGTCGTCATCTTTCACGATGTCGACACCCAGGCTCTTCGCCTTGGCTCTTCCGATGAGATCATGACCACATCCGGTGTCCATCAACCATTTCACCCGTTTGCTGATGCACGTTGACATGGCGAAAACGTTCTTCGGCATACCATGCTGTTTCTTCCAGTCGACAGCCGATTCCTTGATCTCGTCCTTGTTCCGATCATACTCGAACATTATGCTGCTCTCCTTGGTCACCGGGAAGTAGTGCTTCTTATATACATCATCCACCACTTCTCTCAGTATCTTCGCACGTATCAATGATCGTTGGACTTGGTAGGCTGATAATTCACGATGATCACTGCTTTTGAACTTCTTCTCGTCGACGTACACGTACTGATAAGGCTCATTCTCATTGTCCTCATAACCGTACCATTCTCCTTTTCGTTCCCATTGCCTTCTCTCGTCTTCGAGGTAGGTGATCTCCCCATTCTCGTCGACGTCGAGCACTTCCTTGAACCACACCATTTTCTCGGGGATCTCGGACTCGCCAGACCATCTCGATGATTCGCTCATCGCGTCGTCATCGTGCTCGTGGTAGATAGTCTCGGCTTCGTCCGGTTCGACATGATCAACGTCCTTCTTGAAGCTTACCTTCCCCGCAGGAGCCGATTGCTTCAGGACTATCGCAGGCATCGCGATGGCCCTTTTCACAATGGCAGGCGCCGCGGCTTTGGCGGCAGCCTTCGACTTGGCTTGTGTCTTGTCACTTGACGTTGCTGGAGCTGAATTGTTCTTGATGAGCTCATGTCTGTACTTACAAGCGCTCCCCCTATCGCACTTCCCCTTCTGAAACGCGAAGCATGCTCCATCATCTCTCTTTGGTGACGATGATCTGGATTTGGATTTGCCCTTTCCTTTCCCCTTGGACATACTCTCCAACTTGTGCTCCGTCTTCTTGCTGTGGGAAAAAGTGCATTCATTCCCTTTCACGCACCCCTTCGCCGATTTGAAGTGGTACCAGCAGGGGTTATCCTTGCTTCCGCCCGGACTCTTGCCTCTGTCGCTGGCACCGTCGGACTTGCCGTTCTTGCCAGCGTGGCCCTTTGCCTTGGCTTTTGGGAGCACAGGAGCGGCATCAGGTCCACCGGGTTTCCCCTTTCTGCCCTTGCCACCCTGGTTCTCCTGTTTGCCAGTTGCTGGAGCCGCATCCTTCCCGCCTGACTTCATCATCGACTTGACCGATTTCTCCTTCATGTCGAGCATCAGGTCTTCCCGATCTGCCTTGATCTGATAGTCGATCAACGCCAATAAGAATTCATACGTCTTCTGAGGATGCTTGTCCGGTAGTCTATGGTAGGCATTGAGGCCGAACTCCATCTTCTTGCTCCCTTTGATCTTCCTGTAAAGGATGTCTCTGAGAGCCAGCTTACTGGGTCTGTCCTCGCTCCTCATCTTCAGCAGCAAATCATACCATTTGTTCCTGAACATGACCAAGTTCTTGTCGCCAGGAAAGTCAAGGTTGAATAATGCTCGATGTGGTAGACAAGATCCGTTCTATCGGAAGTTCTGAATGATTGCATAACTAATGCCACCAACTCTCGTCCCTTCACGATCACCCCTTGTTGATGTCGTAGTTCAGAGTGTCGTGTAGCATCGAGGTATACGTCCTTGGCTTCGTCAGGTGCTTGTTTCAGCATGTTCTGCATGCCCATGGCCATCTTAATATCTATCGTAGCAAATCTGTCGCCACCTGAATCGCTAAGCAAATCCAGGTCTGGGTTCAACCCAAGAGCCTGCTCCAGCCATTTCGTCCATGCGTCGGTATCTGGATCTGCACATGCGCTCAGAACATTCATCAGCAGTTGCATCTTCCAGGTGTCAAGTTGATGGATCTTTGGCCAGGCCGGAATAGATACTCTCTCGGCCTCTTTCCTCGAGATTCTCGGTCGATCATTCTTGATCTCTCGGTTATCTCTCGATCTCCTTCGTCTCCTCCGTGTCCGATCGTCTTCTTCCTCTTCTTCTTCCTCGTCTTCCTCATCTCCTTCGTCGTCGTCATCCTCATCCTCATCATCGGGTGGATCATCCGGAGGTCCTCCTCCGCCACCAGCGAGGCTCAACTGACGTCGACCCGCTCCCTGCCCATTCCCATTGGGCGGGAATCCACCGTAATCCAATGGGGGCGTAGTACCGTTGTTTCCCCCTCCATCACCACCACCAGTCGTAGTAGTGGATTGTGGGACATGCCCAACAACCCCTTGCATCTGGGATAGGTGTACATCGATCATTGGATCACCGAAAGACGGAAAGAGGATCGAACCTGGCATCAGCGACGAATTAGGGATTTGATTTGAAGACGATGACGGGACTGAACCCAGCCACCTTCTTGTCTATCCTACTTGAATTAGCCTGGGTTCCTCCCTCAGCGCGTTTCACTACTGCTCGTTCACGATGTCCATCTTTGCTGCTGGAGGCTTCCTGCATCTCCAGCTTCTTGTGTGCACGTAGTTCCTCGTTGTCAGCATCGAGTTGGCGTACAAAACTCTCTTCTTGCTTGAGCGTCGCCTCTCTTTCCTTCAGTTGTCCCTGAAGCTCATGCATCTCCTCGAGGTACTCATCGTACATTCCCTTAGCTGTCAATCTCCAGTACTCAGCCTCCTTCGACTTCTCGTCCATCGTGCACCGTTCCTCTTGTTTCTCTTCTTTGACCTGGGCTAACTCCAAGATCGCATCCTGACGATGACCACCTTCGACAGCAATCATCTGGTCCTTCATCGACACGTCGGACTCATACTGTTTGACGATCTCTTCCTTTTCACGAAGCAAGCAATCTGCTCTCTTCGATTCCTGTTCCGCAAATACTGTAACGTCATTCAGCCTCGTCATCAGCTGTTCCCTGGAGTCCTCCAAAGAGTACGTCTCGGGGCGCTTGACGAGTGCATGCTCCAACTGTGATTTCAGACTTTGGACCATCTCCTCCTCGTTGAACTTCTCGATAGATGTAGAAGATTCTATGCCTCTGATCTGTTGCTGATAAGCTGATATCTGTTGTGAAGCCTCACGGTGTATCTGATTTGCACGTATAGCTGATTCCTGCGCGGCCGATTTCTCGCTTGCCATGTAGGATTCATCAATGCAATCTCCCGCTTCTGCTCCATGATAGTTCCTTCAGCTTGCCTCATCTGTTGCATCATAATATTCGACTCCATGTCTTTCTTCTCCCCGTACTGAAATGCGTTCATTTCCACCTTGCGCATCTGTTGGGCTTCTTCCTCAAACTTGCGCCATGCCTCAGCCATGTGGTGTTGGTGGTGACTCACTAGATGTCCCGACTGCTTGCTGGCAATCTCGCATCGTCTTTCCAGCTCCTGGATCCGGATGGTGCTTCCATAGTCTTCTTGGTTAAGATTCGCCATTGCTGCCGACATTTCATCAAGTGTCTTCTGATATTCCCCGATCTCCACCTCCATCTTATTCTTCTCTTTGATCACGGCGCGAAAATCTGCACTGGTGGGTGATTTTGACCTCCCACCCTTCGATGTCGATCTCACGCCCTTCTGCGACGTCCGTGGTGTCGCAGGCGAAGATGATGATCTTCTCGGTGGGGATTCTCTTTTCTTCGACTCCTGATGAACATCGATCTGCTTCCATGATCTTGTGGGAGTAGATATGTCGCTGAATAGCGCGGAACCTCCGCTCCCAGGTTCATCCTGTGAATCCGCAACCATATCCATCACCGCAGGAAGAGCCATCAATCCATTGGATCCCTCTGAGCTGCTGTTCCCAAAAGTTGCAGTACTTGGGCTCGCCGAAGACGCCATTGTACTGTGTAGGTTATCGTTCCTTTATTGTCCCTGTACCCGCAATAAACCAGCTGTCTCCCAGTCCAGTGTAGAGCTTGTTCCTACGGCTGATAACCTGTCAAGAGACGGCAAGGTGACGTCCCGTGGGACGCTGTGCACCGAACCCTCAAGCTTCAATACCAACCACGTAGAAAGGTGTATACGGACGTTGCCGTTATAGCCGAACCCGTGTAAACGTTGTAAGGAAGAAGGGATGATAGTCACACCAGTAGTCCTGACAGTGCGGCGCAAGGCAGTTGTTTTCCTCCTAGTGCCAATCACGGATATCCGCAGTCACACATCAGATCTTGAACCTCAATTGTGTCTTGAGCCAAATGGCGATCAATGGAACTTGGGAAGCAACACCAACAAGGACCTCAGAACTGCTACCCAATTTCGGCACGGGGCCTAGAGGGTTTTAACACCACTCGACTCCTATGGGAGGAGCGTGACTGGGGGCCACTATGACTGCTGGGTGTATAGCATTCATGATGGCGTGAAGTATGTCGACTACGGCGAGGGCCCCAAGAGACTCGACATCATCAAGCAGCCCTCTTCGATTACGACCCTTCCGTCAGGAGAATCAGTAACGAGTACCACAGTTCCCTGACGTGCATCTCCGTGGTCGTGGAACAGAAGGGTGCGGGTACGTGATGGATGAGGACGGCTACATGGACCTCGAAGACCTGGAACTCGCGCTTCGCAAGGAGCTGCGACATCCCATTCCATGGAATATTCAGAATATCATGGACATCTTCAAGCTGGACAAAAAGCAGAGGTTCATTGCGCTTGGTTGCCCGGACGCAAGCCGGTGCGGAGACGTCCCATGTTCTCATTGGCTTTTCAAGGTGAAGGCCTCTCAAGGCCATGAGGATTGGCTCCAAATCGACGACTCCGGCATCGCGAAGGAGTGGTACGTGAACCCGGGGACTGACCTCGGGCGCTGGTCTGGCTGGAACGTATGCAGCAACCCTCCTACGGTGCTCTATCACCGCAACGATAAGCGGAACTTCGCCAACATTATGCGAAACGGACTGCTTCCAGGAGGAGGGGACCAGCACGAGACAGGCAGACCTCACGTTTTCTTCGCTGACATTCCGAGCACGAATGAAAATTACATCTCAGGTGTACGTGCAAACAAGCCTCTGGAAATACAGATCGACCTCAGGATGGCCATTCGCGCAGGGCTTTGCTTTTTCAAGACGGAGAGCGATGGCGTCCTTACGCGCGACAAGGTGCCCAACTACACGATTATTTCTGTATTGGACGCTACAAATGGCGACGTATGGTACACTCGCTCCGAGCAATCGGATGCAGGTGCACCAGCTGAGGCGACTGAGGATGAACCCCAGGGGATGAAGCGCGACCAAGCCGTGGTTGATGATCGATCTACAGCGCTGGAACGTATTGCTACAACCCGCACCAATGTGGCGTCTCCTCGCGCCCCGCAAGGGGAAGCGAAGAGACAGAAGACTTTCAACCCAATGGAGAACGTTGAGCTGAATGTCGCCACGTGCCCGGTTTGCAACAACAGTGTGTTCGAGGGGCAGGTCCACTGCTCATCATGTGGGCAGTTGTCTCCCCTCAATCCTCGCCTGCTGAAAGAGCAGCAAAAGAATTACATTGTGCAGCGTTCCAATTTGCTGAAGAAGATGGGCCTCAGCACCCATGTCACAGCTCAGGTCCTGGCATCCGTGGGAACATTTGACCTCCGCGAGGAGGATCGTAGCAGCATCATTCGTGGCTTGAACTCCCCGGACAGTGCTGTTATTCAGGAGGCCCGGAAGAAGCACAAGTCCGCCCTGAAGAACGGCTACCACTCTCTGCTTGATCGCTATGAACTCGACCTTCAATACAGGGTTCGTATGCTTGAGGTGGGCCGTCGGGAGGCGGACATGCTCCGCATGGAGTTGAGTGCAAATCTCGTCTTGGCTGCTCCAAAGCAGTCGCAAGCCCAGCGCACTCTGGGAGTTGGCCTTGGATCAACTTCGGAGTCGCGAATCGCAAGGCTCGCGTACATCAAGACTGAGTTGGAGTTCTTGCCCAACGAACTTCAAGATGCGCTTTCCTCTCGCTGGATCATTATGTTCCAAGGGATGCCTTACAGCCCAAGAGCTTTTATCAACGTGGTCTTTGAGCAAGACAAGCCTCGCAGCATTGGTTGTTGGAATGGCATCATCCATCTGCGAAGCAACACGTTGGACAACCTCCGCAACGAGATGGACTGGATTTTCAGCCAGAATGAGCGTTCTGCTCGTAACTCGATCGAATTTTCGAGGAACGAGAGCAGCAAGCACCTCGCTCGCAATGCCGCTCGATATGCCGACACACGTGCTCCCGCCGCCCGCGAGGGTGAGCATTGGAGCCAAGGCAGCTGGCAGAATTGGTCCGGATGGAGCGGATGGGACAACAGTAGCGGAAACTACTCTACGTGGCAGTGGCGCTAAAAGCGCAACTGTCATGGTTTGCATGTTACAATGGTTCCCCTGACCTTCTCCCTCTGTTGTGTTACTGTTTGGCTGCTTTGTGAAAGGCCCCTTTAACACGCAGAGGGGGGTGAAGAATTTGATCGGTCGGTATGGGGTTTTACATCCATTGCATCCGCAGTGTGGCTGTTCAAGCGTGAAAATGTGCGAGCAGCGCACTTGGACGGTTTGTTGTTTCCTTTTGGGCCCCAAACCGGTAACCCTTCAATCTATACCATCAAGAGGGCCAGGCATCGGCGTTGGTCGCTCACCCCGTGCGCCTAGTTGCGCGGCATGCGGAGTATGCAGATGTCCGGCGCGCGGCAAGGGAGCGCTGGCCTGAGAGCCACTTCCGTTTGCTCGGAGCTCCCCTTTTGCCACGACCAAAGTCGCCTAAGTGGTGGGTCGAAGGGAAACAACCCCCTTTTCGCTGACTTTGAGTACCCCTAGAAGCAGCCCAAAAAATCAAGCCCCTCTGTTGAAACGCCAGGGAACGAAGAAGCTTCAGGATTCTCCCTGGATAAAATTCCACACCCCTGGAACTTGTCCCAAAGACCAGCCAGAGTTCGCCAAATTGTCCTCCCCACCGCCTTCTCCCAAGCCCAAGGAGTGGCCCCAGTCCAGCCACGATGAGCTTCGGGGACCCTTGTAGTTGGCAAAAAGCGAAAAGCGCAACTTGTGCTGTGGGCGTGGTGGGGGTGTACCCTTTGTCTTGAGGTTTGGGGATTTCTCCAAAGTGTACCCTGCATCCTCCAAAAAAAACAGGTACCCTGAAAAAAGGACGGAGCCGTTTGGTGAACTTGTAGAGGCTCCTTTTAAACCCTGCAAACACATCCCGATGTGGGAAACCTTCGAAGGCTTTCCAACTCGACGGCAAGTGGACCAAATGCCGCGTCGCGGATTCACAAAACCGCTTCCTGAAGACGCAGGCAGTCCTTACACTTCCCCCCTAAAGCACGCCATTCAAGTAAACGTGGCCGAGGGAAATCTGATAGAGGTGTTGTCTCTTCATGCGACCTAGGCGCCCTTGGACACTCTTGGTAGACAAAATCAAGTTCCCCCTGCTCTATTCCGAGTGGGGCATTGGTCTTGGGGAATTTGTGAAGATGCCTAACATCCTCCGAGTGAGCGCGTGCAACCATAGGAAGGCGACCCCAACCGTCTCCGGGGCCAAGGGGTTTTCCTCCGGGGCATCGCCAAGCGCACGAGCCAGAAAGGTTCAGTTGGGACTGACAGGTTTCCTCAAGGGCTTTTGTGCGAATTTGGGGTTGGGTGCCTTGAAACCCGAATTCAGACATAAGTATGGCGCTAGAATATTAGTAATTCTGTTGGCCCTCACGTTTCCTGACACGGCTCCATCACTTTGGATGACAGTCATCTACTTAAAGGGAAGTGTCCCATCTATTTGCTCCCTGGTGCAAGGGTTGAGTGCTGCTCCATGTTTCCCACCTTAGAGGCTTTTACATCTTCTGTACACAACTCAAGGTTGGCTCATTCTCTCCACTCATCCCTCCTTTCAACCAGCCGCCCCCCCGACCCCCCGCACCCCCCCCCCCCCACCGCCTTTTCTGGGTGGCTTTCGGCTTCCGGAAAGGATCGGTCAAACAAAACCGGAAGAATTTGCCCTGCGGTGTCCGCCGGCCTGTTCCACTGCTTGGCGGATGGTTAGCTTTACATGGAAGACCCCATCCAAAACAAAGAAAAACGGGGAGGGGGGCATGATGAACACTTAGGGTATTTCTTTAGGGTATTAATATTTTAGGGTGGGGGGGGGAGTATGATGGGCGCCATTTTGGGTCTGGGAAGAAATCCAAAGAGTCGTCCCCTAACACAAGACCCCAATGAAGACACCTTGGGATTGTAAGGCCCGGGTCCTGGCTAAAGCTGGGTTCTGGCAGGCCTCGCTCAAGTTGCATACATAAAATGGGGGAGAAAAAAAACAATATTCAGGCAACCAAAGCGGTGAACGGTGTCAAGTAATGAAGCAACAATTTACGGTTGATGAGCCAACTAACCAGACCTTTATCTGACACCCTCCTTCTTACAAACAAGGACATTGCACCATCTACTTTGACTCTGGCGCACACCCCGGCCACAACCCTTGAGACATCAGAGGTAGTATGAGGGTCCCGCAAAACCCACGCCCTTCTACTCCCCGATCTCTGCGGCATGCTTTTGGCGGCATGCACCCGGCCTCGGGCGAGCGCAAGGCCAAGAAGAAGGTCCGGCCCTGCCAGTGCCCAAAGACCGCGCTGCCTGAGAGCGAGGCGATCCAGCGACCCAAAACGCATGTTCACGAACCATCTGAAAAGATTCTTACTGTCAGCGCATTGGAACATCGCAAAACATCAGTGAATGGAAGGGCCTTACTTGTGTCCCCAAATTGACCAAAGACTACTGGACATCTTCCACGCAGCCTACTCATTTGAGGGTTTGATCGAAAGGACCCAGTGACAAATGCCTGAAAGGCTTCGCAAAGCAAGCAAGGATTTGCCGGCTGGGGAATTTTCAGCTGCGGATCAGCCAATCCAACTCCTTTGTGACCCACATGTCCGTAAGTCAACACCAATGGTACCATTTCGGGGTTGGTGCACCACCCAATTTAGTCAATTTTAGTGTGCATTGGGATGTTCACTGAAACTACGAAGTACGAAGTTTTGACCCACAGCCACATGGCAAAAACACCCAATTCTATGGACTCTCTTTGTGGGGGACCGGTGTCCGGAATAAGACTCTCTGCCTAGTCCACCAATGTGTTTCTCTCCGACCACCGGCCTATATATGTCGGCCCGGCGCTGCCAATCCGCAACGGTTGATCGTGATGGAGCCCAAAATGACCGAAGCTGGGAACGCATGGTCAAACGTCAAAGCTCCATCTGCGTTTGATCAAAATCAGCCGGCGATTCTTGAGGAGATGATGTTGGCTCGGTACCCTAAAGGTCCATTTAGAAGATGCCTCTGACAGCTTCTGCCTTGGAACCTTGCACCTCTTTGAGGGTAGCCAGTTGATGAAAGGGAGAGCAAAAGCCAAGAGCTGAAAAAGCCTGGGTGTGGTTACAGGGCAAATTGCTCTATCATTCCCAGATTGGAAACAAGGAGTCCGGTGAGCTCGGTAAAAAAAAATGCGTAGTTTGAATTTCGCCAGCCAGCCTGTTCTGATCTGTTGACCTATCCGCGACTTCCCCCCTTTCGGAGACACGGCCTCTGCTCTTTCCAGTCTGACAGCTTGCCCCCAGATCTACATGTCAAAATGGCAACAAAAACCGCGGAGCCTCAGACCATCCACCGCCAGGGAAGCTACCCAAACAAGCACCTTGCCGGTTGTAGGTCTGAGGTCCCAGATTCGGTTTGGTTTGCCATTCCGCCAATAAACCCTTTGTTTTGCCACTTCCCCCAGTAAACTCTTCATGGCACCCGTTTTTTTTGCCCGGCTTCTGGGCCGATCCCGCGCCTGGCCACCCGTTTTCTCGCAAATCGAGTCACCCCTTCACTCCCCGGCCTGGCGCTTGACGCGCCGTCAGCGTCAGAGAGATCTCCTGGCCCGAGCACAGCTCACAACTCGCGGCCCATAGTTCGTTCGTTCGTTCGTTGAGCCTTCAGCACCATTAAGGCGCCTGGCTAACGCCATCAGTGCGCATGCAGGTAGAGCTAGGGCCGGCACAGTACATCTCGGTGAAACCAAAACTGTGGGTAGGCAGGGTGTCAAGCGCGAGAGAACTAATGAACGGTCTAAATATCTAGGGGATGGCGGCGGGTCAGGGTGTGCTTGGATCTGCCAAAAAAATTAAAAGATGGTTTGTCAGGGCTCGTGCTGCGGCGGTAACACCTTGGAACCATTACAAGAGGGTGCCAGCAAGGATGAGATGGAAACGCAGGCTATTGCTGAGGTGGTGGATTGCTTGTGCCCATGTGAAGCTCGAGCCTCCCCTGCCAAACCCAAGGTGAAACATGTGTGGCCGCCTTTTCACGGGCGGGCGCCGGCCGCCTCCCCGGCCGCCGCCCGTGCCGCGTCCAGCGCTGCCCTGACCCCATCAGCTTCGTTCATGTTGGCATCGGGCTCAATGGCGTCAGGGGGTGCGTCGCGGCGTTCTCGTCGTTCCCGCCCCCGGGATCGCTCGCGATCGGGGCGGGGGCCCTGCTTGTCCTTCCCGTCCTTCCCCTTTCCCTTGGCATGGCCTTTGCGCCCCTTCCCCTTGCCCTTCTCTGGCGCGTTGGCCTTGCCTTTGGCTTTGCCTTTCTGCTTGCCTTTGCCTTTTCCCTTGTCTTCGCCTCCGGCTCCCCTGATCCTCCGGTCTAGGAAGACCCGGAGCGCATCAGCCGGTGTGCCCTCGGCGGTGCGCAAGTACTGTGTCACCACGTGGGAGACCGCCAACCCGCCATGCCAGTGCGTAGGCGAACCAGAAAGGCGTTGGGGCCCGTCGGGTATACCCCGATGATGGTCTCGCGCGTCAAGTGGCGAGCCAGTGTGACCAAGGGGGCCGGCTCGGATACCAGCCATCCTGCCAGCTCTTGCGCCGCCTCCTGCCCCAAGCTGGCGGTCAGATGGCCCGCCACCCCGTCGCGCACTGTGGTGGCATGCGTCCCCAATGGTGCCGGGCGGGTCAGGGTAGCTCCGAACTGAGCGATGAGGGCCCGGAGTAGGATATCCGGCACCTCTGTCGGCAGATCATGGAGCTGGCGGCTAGCCTGAAGCTCGCTGTAGCGAGTACTGAGTTTCGGGAGGTTCAGGACAATGAGGCGGTAGGGTTGGAGCAGGAAATCCGTGTCCCTGCGCAGCATCTGTGCCTCTGCAGCCATATTTTCTGTGACGTAAGTCTGGGCAGCGCTCTTGCTCTGGTGGGTTTGCAGCTAGGAGCCAAAAGTTGCGGGATCGGTCGTCCGTTTCGAGTGAGATCACAGTCCTCCGAAAATGGGCATTTAGGGGAATGGGTAGGGGAGTGGTCCGGGGCAGAAATTCAAATCCGAAACATTAACCGCGGCCTGGTACGCCGGGGGGCGGCTGAACTGTTTGCGGAGAGCCGCGCTGCGCCAGAGGACGCTGTTTTGTGCCAGAGGGCACTAGGTCGGTCGGAAACAACATACCGCCTTGCGCCAAAGGACGCTGTCAGTGTATGGTGTGTCTGTGTAGTTGTTGTTGTTGTGAGTCTCTTGTTTCGCGGAGAGCCGCGGTGCGCCAGAGGACGCTATCAAGAGTTCCCTTTGTTGCCGCCCTATTAGCTTACACCTGGGCTGAGCGGAGAGCCGCCGTGCGCCTGAGGAAGCCGCCCTACGCCTGTGATAACACAGGACCCAGCAAACCAAGGGTTGGTCGTGATCGTGGAAGACCTATTGAGCGATCACCTTTCCCAGTGGGCAGTAATTGCAGAAGACGGATCAGCCTTCACGACTGCCTTTCCCTGCTTTTTTTCTGTTCGATTTACGCATTATGTCGCTTCATGCGGCTCTCGTGTTTGCTTCGATCGTGCGCGTTTGCAAACACGATGTTGCAGCACAAGCACGTTCGCTGCGCATCGCCAGGTCCTCTGCATTGGCTTTCGTGAGACTGTCGTTGTGTGATAGACGGCCACTTTTTGTTGCATTTCCGGCATGTGAGGTTCTGTTCTTCACTTCCTCGGCATCCGCGTTTGTGTCGCTCGACCGCCTGGTCGAGTCGTTTCTTGGTTTGCCCCTGTTGCACTTGCTGCCACCCGCACCCGCACTGCCAGTATAGGCCAGCGCCGTCTCGTGTAGGGGCGCGTTGGAGGCACGCGCCTTCGTGGCGCGTCCGTTTGGCCATGGTCGGACAGAGTGCATCGCAGAACGTGCATCGCAGGTTCAGCTCCGCATCGCCTCTACAGCGAGCCTCGTGGTATAGACGGTTGACTCGTGTGCCCACTTCGGTGTTGCATTTGCGACACTTGTGCGGCGGCACCTGACTGCACTCTCGTTCATGTCCCGCACACACATCTGCGTGGCGGAACACTTTGCCACACTGTCGGCAGACCTCCGCTGTTTCCTTGGTCAATTCGCCGCTGTGCGGCTCGGTCCATCTCTTACTCTGGCATCCCACCTGGCCCCGCGCCCCCTGACCTGCAAGTCGGTCTGCGTTTTCGTTGCCTGGGTGCGCTGCATGTCCCTTTACCCAAGTCCACCGGACGTCCCTCGTGTTTGACACCTTCTTGACCAGTTGCTGGACGGATTTGGCTAGCGCTTGATTGGTTCGCGGCTCGGTACGCCCTGTCGCTAGGTCCGCTGCATACTGGGAGTCGTAGTAGATATGCAAGGCCGTATCTCCCGGTCCCGGCGCCTCCGTGTCGATCCAGACGAGCGCCTCGGCTATAGCCGTGAGTTCAGCCGTGTTATTGGTCGCCTTGTCCGCCCCCAGATAGCGCTGGTCCGTAGCGTCAGTCAGTACTGGTCCATGCAATTCAGCAATCGCGCGCACTCCGTCGGGCAACGCGTACACGGCTACTCCCCATCCGGCGCCTTCGCTGTCTGCTGCGCCTCCGGAGCCGTCCGTGAACACGTGCCAAGTAGGCGGCGGTTCAGGGATGTCTGGCGCGATGTGCTGTAGCCGTTCTTGTACCATTGCGGGTCCCCTGCACTGATGTCGTGTCTTGGCGTAGGCGTTCGGGAAGCGGCCCTTGCACTCTTTGCAGACGTGTTCTTGCATGGTGGTCTTTGTGGGGTCGAACACTGCGTGTTGACTGTCATAATGGCTCCGAAGGTGACGGACGTCGACCGCTTGGTGATTACACACTGGGCATTCCCCTCGCGCCAGTTGACTGGATCGCTTTGTCCACACCGTTCTGCGCAACCTGAGTCTCGGCGGCGTCGGTAGGGGGGGCGGTCGTCCAGGTCGCCAAGCGTCGGAACCAGTCGAGCTCCGGTATGTCAGCCAGTTTTAGCACCGTCTGTAACCACTTCTGCTGTCGCGTGGGTCCGAACTGACCCGGCTCTGCGTCCTGCCAATGCCCCCACATGGCGATCTTAGGTAGTCTGTGCGTCGGCATTCGTGCTACATGGCCCATCCATCGCAAGGTTTGTCTGGCCAACACCTTCTCGATGGGTTCCCATTGCGCCATGGCGTGTAGGTCCTGATTCCGCACATGATACTCATGCATGGCCATACGGTCCAGCCCCAACGCCCTTTGGATCGCGTAATTTTCTCTGGTTTGCAAGTCCTCAACTTGAACCCGGGTCCAGGCCCGAGACCTGCCAAAAGCGGTGAGGGTCGGCACGATGATGCTGTGCATCACCTTGAGTCTGGTTGCGAACCGTATCCCGCTGGTAGCGCCCCTGCCCTTGGAGCTTCCGAGGCTCCACGCCTTGGCGTCTGCTCTGGCCCGTTGCATGGCCATGCTACCCCGATGAATGGTGTCCTTCCATTGCGTAGCAGTGGCTGACAGGTAGCCTCCTACGTGCCGGACTGTGTCGGGCAAGTCCGCATCGCGTCCTCGTTTTTCTGGGCGTGCGTCTGGGACGATGCGCAAGGTTTCCGTTTTGTTGCGGTTCAGCTTTTCGCCCCAGTCCGTGAAGGTCGTTTCCAGTGTGCTGTCCGCCGCGATCGCCTCGCTTTCCTGGGCGAACGTCGCCGTGTCATCTGCAAACTGGATGTCGCCCAAGATATCCTGTCGGATCTGACGGTTGCTGTTTAGACAAGCCTGTCGCTTGGTAAATTGCCCTGTGATCTTGGTCTTCCACTGTATCCCAGGTTGCGCGCCTGTTTCCTCGGCGGCTCTGCTGCGACGGGTCCTGTAATCCGCCATCACTGCCGCGTGATACACGTTGAAAAGAGGAGGGCTGCTCGGGCAGCCCTCCTTTAATCCCCGTCCCGCAGTATACCCATCTGATAGGACAGCGCCGCTCTGCACGCGAAACGACGTGTAGTCGTGTAGGGCCTGACACACGCGGATAAAGCCTGTTCCAGCTCCCCATTTGTCGAGCAATGTCCAGAGTGCCAGTCGGTTCACTCGGGGGTATGCCTTTTCTATATCGTAGAGTGTTACGATTACCGGCTCGGTCGGGCCAGATGACACCACCTCCTCAGTTATGCGTCTGGAAACTTGCAGAATGTCATCAACGCCGCGATGGCGCCGAAATCCTTGTTGACGCTCGTCCATGAACTCTTCCGTGTGTGTCTGAAGCCGGTTGGCGACGATGCGCGCCACCACTTTTGCCCCCACGCTGAGGAGCGTAACTCCCCTCCAGTTGTTCTTGTCTGATCGAGGTTGCTTCTGTTTCCATAGTGGCACGATAATGGCCGTCTTCCATGCCTCTGGCCAGTCGTGAGCCTCTTGTCCGAGTTGCGTGCTGGTCGCGTCCATCCACATTGTTTGTATGATGGTACATAGCTGATGGTGCATTTCATCCGGCGCCCATCGTAGTGCCTCCACCGTAACGCCATCAATGCCCGGGGCCTTGCCGAGCTTCATTGTTTTTATGGCTTTTTGGATTTCCGCTTGGTTCGGCTTTTCGTCCATCCATGTGGCTCGGTCCGCTCGCTCGACGACGTTGGCCCAGATACGGTCGTGTACCGGTTGTGTGCCGTCCTGTATGCGGCGAAAGTGCTCCTTCCACGCCTGGGCTTCCATAACCGGGTTGTCCGGCTGCTGTGTGCCGCCGTGCTGGCCTCGAGTCACCGCCCTCCCCCGCAATTGTCTAATCAGGTCGTAAAGTGCCCGGCTGTCGTTTCTAGCCGCTGCAGTCTCGGCCTGATTGCTCAACTGATTCCACCATGTGTCCTCCCACTCTCTTAGTTGGCGTCGTTTGCGTCGCGTGGCCGCCTGGACCAGTCTCCAGGCCTGCGCGCAAAAGTCCGCGGCTTCCTCATCTTCCTCCTGTCTGTAGGCCCATTCCTCAGCTTTGTCTCTGGCCGCTTTGGCCGTGGCCACCGCGAAACTGAGCCGGCGTAGTTCCGCCTCTTTACCGTCTAGCCATGGCCGTGGGGGTTTGGGCTCGACCGGGCCAAACACTTTTCGGGCGGCCGCTGTGGTGACGTTTATGATGTCGTCCCAGTGCGTGGGGCTGGTCCTGTCTGTGAGCTGCGTTTTGATTTCTTCTGCGTACTGCGCGCGTAGTCTTTTGGCGGCTGGTTCATCACCTCTCCCGGCTACCCATGCCCAGCGCTTTGCGCGTTGCGCGGGGGCAGTCATCCCCTGTGGCGGCGCGATTTTGAAGCTGATCTCGACGGGATTGTGGTCAGTATATTCCCCCCATCCGGTCAACCCGCCGGTCCAGGCTACTTCTTCGTGCAGTGTGAGCACCCTCTTCACGTTGTTGAGTTGCGGGTCCTTCCACCAGAATGTAATCGATCAGGTGTCCGCTTTTCCATCGCGGGTGCCTCCACGTAGTCTTGTTCTTCTGGCTTGTCCATGTGTTTGTCACCACCAGGTTTTCTGCCTGACAGCTGTCCAACATCATGCGTCCTTTTTCATTGCATCTGCCGTGTCCGTGTGGTCCCAGCGCCTGTTCCTCTCCATTTGTGCGGCTTCCGACCTCCCCGTTGAAATCTCCGCCAATGAGAGTGTGGAACCCTCCTGGCCTGCGTTCCCGGACCCTCCCGAGTTTGTCATAGACTGCCGCTACGGTTTCCCGGTTTGCCTCGCTACTCGGTACATAGACTGATATCAGTGCTACCCCCCGTTTGTTGGTGCACGGGATTTGTACACTGATTACTCGACACGTCCCTTCCATTCCGTCTGTATGAACTACGCAGCCTCCGCGTTCCCATGCCATTGTGAGCTTTGTTCCCAGTGCTATTGCCACTTTTCCCCTGTGTATGATCGTCCATGTTTCCTTCTTTGTGCTAAACGTCATTCGTCCCCTTTCACCCAGCGTTACATCTTGTAGTAGCGCTGCGTCCCATTTTCGCAACTGCCAGACCTCTGCCATGTGCCGAAGTTTGGTCGCGACGTCCACCCGCCCGTGCACAGCGCCCAGTCGGCGAGTGTTCCATGTGCCTATGCGTATGTCATGGTGAGTTCGTCTTGTCTGTTTTTGCCGCTTTAAGAACTTTCCCCATTGCACTCGTTTATGTTTGCGTAGTTTGTCGGCTTTCCGGAGTATCGCATTTCTGCTTTGCTCATGTGTGCTACCCGTCAGTAGTTGTGCTGCGAGGGTGGCCCAGTATGTGGCCGCTTTTCGGCGGCGTTTTCTACCGGCTCGGCCTGCCATTTGTGCTTGAGCTTCTACACGGCAGCCGATGTGCGCATGATGGCGTTCTATGGGGCGGAGTTCATTGTTGTTTATCACGTGAGTTGATTCGGCCATGTCTGCTCACTTTCTGCCATCGGCATTCTCCTCAATTAGTTCGGAGAGTCGGAGCCCACCCGCCTCTACCCGGAGTAGGGCTGAAGCACGGAGAGGAAGTGGTTTGGCCGTCGAGTCCCCAAGAGGCCGTCTTCCCAAGTCCATGTTCAACCGGTATCTACCCCGTTGCTCCTCGTCGGTCGGTCTACACCGACCACCTCTATTAAGAGGAGGGACGTTTGCCTCACCCTATGTATTTCCTGATTGTGTCAGTCTTTTCCTGATGTTTGTGTCTGTTCCGCGTTCGATGTTCCTTGGTTCGATTCCATCCTCATCTCTGTTGCTAATTGTCTGCATGTCCTTCCCGTGTGACCCGGATCCGACGATTACCTCGTATGTGGGGTGAGTTTCCAGGGCGCACCACGTGGAGGTTTGGAGCACGCGCGATCATCGGTTGGCGGCCGATGGTCCACTGATGGCACAATGAGAGGGAGTATCAATGCGCCAGCTGGCTGCTTCATTTCATCTCTTCATGAGTTCAGTAACAAAGGAAAAGACAAAACAAGGAAAAAACACAGAAAAAGAAAACCCACACACACGCCAAGCAACCCGCGGCAAGCGTCCAAGGGGCCCGACGAGAAAAGAAAGGAAAACGACAACAGGAAAAAAAAAAACTCAGTCATTCTTTCAATGTGTCTCGCGCGTGCCAGCATCAGTGCCCGCGGCCCATAGTTCAAACCGACGCCCCCCGGAGACTTTTTCCTTTTACTCAAGGTGGCTCAGCTCCTTGGCTGTTGCTTCTTCGACTGGGGCTCTCATCCTCACCTTGCATCCACTGCCCCTGCACTCTTTCCAACTGTTGAAAAGCAGATTCTGCGTGCTGCCTCCTTCCCTGCATTTTTTTCTACTATCTGCCATCTGCCCTTTGCCACATCTCGTGGCCGCTGGCGATTTCTAGGAATCCTCCCTCGCCGTCGTTCGCACGCGCTCAAGGAGCCTAAAGGACCAAGGAGTTGTTGGGCCTCTGCCTCTCTCATCGGGCCCGACGCCCTGGGATGGATAAAGAGAAACGGGTCGCGTCTTCAGACAAAACGAAAGCGGGCATCGAAGGCTTCGCTGCTTGCTGAGCCAAGCGGTCGAAGGCTCGGAGTCTGCTTCGTATGACCTGCGGTCATGAACCGGTTTGGGGAGGGGGGTTCCGCTTAGAGCTCGTTCCCGGAAAACACCAGCAAGTATTTGGGTGTGTCTTCTTTGAGGTTGGACCTTCAAAGATGGATTGCGGTGTTCCTTTTGGTTTATGTTCAAACCATCCCCAAAAAGAAAACTCTCAAAAACAGACCAACCCATGCGGTCGACCCCAAGATAATGGATTTAGACCAAATCCAGACTATTTTGGTACCCTGGTCAGAGAAGCACAGGAAGCAGCATCATGCCCGAGTCTAAATCCAGATGGACCCAAAAAGATATCTAAACCTCTGCTTTGCCACGAGAAGGGCCACCAGACCCACGCGGCCAAGTCCCACGAGTTGTGAAGGAGCGCATCCCCGCACTTTCAAGCCTCCCTCTCCCAAAAACACGAAAACTTGCTTGCCGGTGCGATAGGGGAATGTTGGAATGAACCGGTTCTGGGGGGAAACCACCAGTTCTAGGTCCTCCAGTAGAGAGGTCAGAATAAGGGCACCCCTTTTTTCTGTTCTCCCTCCCAACCAAAAAAGGGGAGACAAGGGCACTGGGGGACCTAGAGTTGGATGGTCTATAAACCACCAGTCGGATCTCGGCTCCTGTTCTCCTCCCCGAATCGATCGGATCGAGCATCGAATTCGCGCGTCTCCTGCGCCGAGCTGAAGTCGAAGCTGGGCGCCGGGCCCACCGCGGGAGTCCAGCCCTGGCCGGTGGCTGGCCGCCGGTGGCTCCACGGAGGACACGAGTAGAGCCGGAGGCAAGCCACGCCCCTTTTTCGGGGGCCCGCCGAAGATTCCCCAGCGAAGACTTGGCCTTTCCCTCGAAGGATTCCATGAGAACCACGTTCAAATGGTCCATATTTATCCATATTCTGTCTACTAAGTCAAGACACCTCAAGGTATGGGGGGGCCGACAAATGCCTGATTCAGGCGGGAGAAAGTGCAGAGCAAGGGGGTTGATATGTTTGGGAATATGCCTAGGATTTGAGGAGAACCTGGCATTGAATCAAACACCCTTGAGCAGCAAAGGGCTGTATCAATTCTGGGTGCCACCTGCCCTCAAATCATCTGGCTGGTGTCAAAAATATGGTAACCCCAAAATGGGTTGGCCTCGGTCCATACCCTGGTGGTTTAGTTTTGAACCATACCCATTTAAGTTCCCTCTTCAGTCGCGCAAGTCGAACTCTCAAGCCTTCAATGGGAAACGGCGCGAAGCTGACCCTGTCCGAAACGCGAATGGCCAGCCCCAGCCCCAGTGGTACCAAGGATACCATCCAGCTGCCAATGGGATTGAGAACCCAAATTTCCGAGGCCAAACGGTTGGGGCCAAAGGCCTTGCCCCTATCCTCTTGAACAAGGCTTCCCCAAAGCATGATTCTTGGAGGGAAACATATGGCTTTTTCAACCCCACTTCGAAGGATTTAATGGGAACACAACCTAGAATGCTGGTTGCATTCAGAGTGACAAGCTCACATTGAGCCTTCCACACCATTTAGGCACAAACCCTGGGTACGTGTCAAAACAGGACGACCCCTGAAATGAGAGAATTCGACGGCGGTGTAATGGGGGGCCCAGCCCAACAAACAAACCTGACACATAGGAGAAGCTCACCCCATGCCGCTCCAAGCTTTGGGTCCCCGAAAACGCTGGGATTCCCTTTGGTTTTTCTTCACCCGTGTGTTGGGCCCTATGCTCTGACTTCGGTTCCGCCACCCCAAATAGCCCGGGCGTGTAATAGGGTATACAGCCACTAGCAGGGTTTCTATCTATCTATCTATCTATCTATCTATCTATATATATATGAGTATGTGTATACATATGTATATATATATATATATGTCTGTATGTCTATATATATATGTATTGTGTTGTTTCCCCGGCGTGGTGGTGGGTGGATCAACAATCCCAAGTTCCCCCTCGACTCCGAGGTCCTGTGAGAGCTCCGCGCGGGCTGCGCGAGTGCCGTTGGGCCAAGAGACCGCCTGAGCGAGGCAGGTGTCCCAGAGACTGGTGGGGCGGGTAAATGGCTTGACCGCCCCATTTTGGAGCCTAGGACTGAAGGTGAAAAGGGTGGGAGGCTAGGTGGGTGTGGGTCAAAAAAATAAGTACCCAATATAGAACCCTGGTAAATGGAACCAAGGACTGAAACCTGAGGTCCATATCCTAGTGGCTTCGTTTTGACCCATACCCATTTAGGGCTTAGGACTTAGGGTTCGGGGTTGGCAGATTCGGTCTTGGGGTTCTAGGGAGTTGAACCGCCTGCAAGGAAGAGCTGGATGCTTAAACGAATTCTGCAACCAACCGGTGAAACAAAGTCTCTTGTTGGTCGTCTGGCACATGAATGCGATCCACCTCGAGATGGGCGACCTCGCACGTGAGGTCAAGCTTCTGGGGGGGGACTCCAAAATTTCAGGAGTGGATTTTACACTCCCGCTGCAAATTCGGCACCCAAACAGAAAGTGCCCCAACCGCATCGGTGCTTTCCGAGGTCCTTCGGTTCATCTGCAGCTCGCCCACAGAAGGTTGGTTGGCGGACTTCACCAAGCAACTCACCCCCAACATGGACAATTCTCGCTGAACACCACGACCAAACCCAAATGTTGGCTGATTTCTGCCTCTCGCGGCTCGGAGATCCGCCTGAAACTCCTCCACCTTGATCTCCCCCTCTGCGCCGACGCCCAGGAAAGGCTCCTAGTCCGCAAAAAAACTCCGCTGCGGCTGCGGAAAAATGGGTCCGCGAAAACCGGCACCAAGCTCGAAAACGCCCGGAACGCTTGGCTTCCCATTAAAAAAAAAAAACGGGTTGAAACAAAAAAACACTCAAGGAATCTTGATTTGGGCTCCATTGCAGAAAATAGCAAGTCAATGGAAAACAAAACATGAAAGGAGGGCTCAAATCGGGATCAGGTGTCCTTTCCTTCGGGGGTCCATGGAAAAAATCAGTAAAATCGCCAAGGCTCACTTGTTGCTTAAAGAAGGAGCAAACATCCGGACTGCGGAATGGATTTCGTCCATCACGTTGACTGGGCTGGACAAGGAGCCCTTCGGTCCTCCACATCGTACACCGTCAGGAAGAGCCGCCCCAAGGATATTGGCACGTCCTCCCAGCGGACAAAAACGGCCGCATTCCAGACTTCTGTGCATGGAAATACACACAACACACCGGCTGAAATCCAGAAAACCCGGTGAGAATAGCGGGATAAGCCGCCTGCCAGCCGGTACAGGAATTTGTCCATGCGGTAAACATGAGCGCAAACAAATAATCCGCCGCAGCGGTCCAACTATGTGGGTTAGAGATAAATGAGCGAGCCTTGCTGAAATGTCAAGTTCTTCCCAAGTACCGTCCAAAAGGACGAAAACTGGATACGTTGACCCAGAGAACGTCCCAATGATTCAAAAAGCCCTGCCATGTTGACAATGTTGGAGGAACAATTGTCCGCTCCATTGCTTCCAAACGATCTTTCTGGGGAGCAGTTTCTCTAGTTCAACTTGGCACAAACCCAAAGCTCATGTGCCAAACAAAGCTGATGTCGGCCATGGCTCCCTTCAGAATCCTTCTGTCTGAGTTGGAAAAACGGGGTCCATGACCATCCCTGGCCACCCCAAGTAGAAGGATCAAAAGTGCCTGTGGCACATACGTCCACCCAAAGATCAAAGGGAAACAAACTCAGACCCAACAATTCGGACTAAAAGACTGATGTTCTCCCACCAAGATTGGGCTTGATGGATCCAGGAAAAGTCTCTGACCAAGTTTTCCAGAAGTATCCGGGCCGGACTTTATGAATCTGCCTAAAGTCGTTGCATGGTATCACCGCGAAACTCCGCCAAAGCCATTTTCCTTCGATCAGAGTGCTGGCAAACGAAGCATTCGAAGTGCTGGTTGTGTCTGTGCCAAAGATCTGGGAAATGTTAGACGGGTCCTTGTCAATGGACCCTTGCTCTGACCTTGCTGTTTGCCTGCGCACCCGCTATGGAAAAGGTACGTAATGCTCCCTTTGTTGGGTTGCATTCCAACAACAGCTGGCCGCATCAAGTAAGCAGAAACATTGCCTCTCCCCCAGGAAGGTCGAATGCCATCTTTGGCGCCGAAACTTTTGGATCAAAAGGCCATAGGTGTGCTGGCCGCTCTGAGGGGAAAATTACACGTGCCTGGGTTTAGGAACGGCTCAAGTCGGGCAACCCTTGTAAACGTCCCTCCCCCCCCCACCTTAAAAAAACAGGGGAGTCGGGCAACCCTTGTAAACGTAAGGGGGAGGGGGGTACGGAGGGGTTGCTCCAAATGGAATTCAAAGCCTCCCCAAGTCCAACGCTCCTCCTTTGACAGAAAGCGAATCCGCACGTGGACCGAGCTGCCCAGCGCAACCTCGGATGCTCAAGTTGCCCGTAGAATTCCATAGGCAAGCCATACCTCACTTGCCCAACCGGGAAATCAGAGTGGGAATGGGAAAGCCAAGAGCGATCACGTGGTCGATCCGTTTACCGAGAAATACGTAAAGCTGCAAAAAGCCTGGGTTCATACGAGATACATTGGGCATTTCGAACGCATTTCAACTCTGTCCGCGGAATGGCTCACTGCCCAGACAAAGCAAAGGCTTGCGGTCGCGTGGATGCTTTCGTCTTTGTACCCGCCCCGACCCATAGTCTGTCGGGGCTGGTCCAAACTTCACTGTTGGCATGTGCTTTCCGCGCTCCGCTTGTTTTGTAAAGTACATCGGTCTGAAATTTCCGAGGGTACCCATTTTTAAGGAAAGTTCAAAGGAGAGGCGAAGGAAACAAAAAACAAAAAACATGTGTCGCGTCCGCCTAATTTGACACATGCCCGCATGCAACTTGTTGTTGACATGCCATGCTTTAACGAGCACGCGGGGGCTCTGCCTTGCCTCCCCCGACCCCTCGATTCATCACCACGGCGTGCTCCCAGAGTAGTTCGGAACCGAGACGATCAGTCCTAGAAAAAAATCCTGTTCGGGGATTCCTTGTTCCATGTTTGCAAGGGGGGATTGGTCCAGTGTGAAGGTTTGAACAGTTTGAACTCGGATTCTCGACCCACAGAAGGCAACACATTGCCAGCGCCTACACATGTCCCCCAAGTTGTCTCGCCCTTTTCGGCCGCTGAAACTACCAGAGGGCTATCAGTGGGGCTCATTCCCTATCTTAGCAACCAACCAGCCGGGGGTGGCGGAATGGTGACCCCTTTGGAAGGCCGCAAAGAATAAACCGAAACGAGTCCTAAAGGAGGACCCCACTTTTGGGACGGCTGTGCCATGAGACGCCAGCGCCCATTTGGGAAATCGCCAACCTGGTTGATCATGTTGCGACTCACCGCGTTGGGGTAGAGGAATCCGTCACCACTTAAACGGAGAGGTCCTTTTTCGACAAGGTCGTCTCGAGAGGACAATTTGCGCCGGTTGGCCCAGTTCAAGGGACGTCATTGCGTCACATGCCGAATGTATGATGCTGATATAGTCCTTCAACAAGCGCATGTAGGTTGTTTGCCCCTGCGTGAAGGAAATCTATGGCAGGGAAACGGAGTTATTGCCCTTCACCACTGGCCCACAGGGATCCCCGACTCAATTCCTATGGCTTCTGGACTTTTTGTCAAACCCACTACAATGATCACCCAAAAAGTGGCAACCACCCAATCCACCCTATGACTCACCCCAGAGTGGACGGCCCAACCAACCTTTGTTCTCTCACTCAAAAAAATGGCAACCAAACTTCCAACCAGTGACTTTTCAGGCCATGACCTCAGGAAGTGAGGCTAAAACCTTTGTGAGAATCGCCCACCAGACCCCCAACCACCAACCACCGCCAGCGGCATGGGGAACCCCTGGGCCAAACCCCGGGCACCGAAGCGCGGCCACCGGGCGCCGGGGCTCCGGGGCTCCGGGCGTTGATGGGCGCCGCCGGCTGGGTGCCGAAGACGGCGGTCAAGGGCCGGAGCCGCGGGTGGAAGTTCTGGAGCTGAAGGACCTGGGGCGCGGGGGGGTGGGGTGGGAAGGATGGGAATAGGAAGGCTGGGAAGGGCACCTTTTCGTTCAGGGTGCTGGTTTTGTAGGGCGAAAAAACTCGACATGTTTGGGTGGTGGACACTTTGATTGATCGTAGCCTCTCTTTTTTTGAAACCGCCCTTTTTTAGGGTATTGGATGTTTAGGGTTCGGGTCTACACAATAGACTCGAAGTGTCCGTGGCACGTAGGGCATCCCAGCCACCTGCTCCTTAGACTTTTAGACTTACGCACAAGTCAGGGCCTTATCCTTGAAAGTTGTTTGATCCAGTTGGGAAAACCCCGAGTTTAAGCATGTTTTGCCCTTTGTAAGGGCGCTTACAGGTGGAGCAAACAGGCTGCTCGCAAAGAGAATGCTGTAAGCAGCCGCCCCGCAAAACGGGCTCGATTTCCTGAAGCATGGTGCCATGGAGAAAACCTGTCTGATTGGCTTAGGGTTGGCTCCCAAACAAACTCGCAAACCCTGTACCAACCCTAAGCCCGGGTTTCTTGGACGGTCAGGCAAAGCGGAATTGAGTCGCACCCTGGGCGTAGGGGAGGGACCGGGAGACCCAAAGAAAAAAACGCATTTGTTTGACCCGCCTCTTGCGGACCAACTGTGGAAAATAAACGATTATTCAAAAGTGTATGTGATTTTGCGGGGGGGGGGGTACAATGAGGGCCTGCATAAGCCGAAGGAGGACGCGGGCACTATTGAACCGGAAAGCGGCCAACACCCGGCAAAAACTGTAACAAGGATCTCACTTGCCCCTTGCTTGTGCCTTTTTTCAGCCCAAAGAAAACAAAGTAGTCATTTCCCCTTGACAAGCATTACCAAAACGCTAAGCACGCACAGGCTCTATCCAGCATAGCAAAGCCCATGAAGAGAAGATAAGGGGTACGTAAGGGTTAGATGCCCAACAGTTGCCCTGGGTCGCCGCTGGGGTGGGGTTTATAGGCTGGCGGCAACGGCATGGTCAGCCCGCCTGTCCTTGAGGGAGTTGTTTGTAGGAAGTGGACACCAGGCAATTGTAGGTAAACCTTCCGTGGTTGCTTGTTTCGGGGGAGCAAAACTGAGGGAGGCACGTCTCAAAATAGGTTCATTCAGAAGGAAAGCGGACGGAAAGCCCAACCCACAGCTGCACTGGTCCCACCGGAGAACCTATGTTAATTGGTATCTATGGCATAAGGGTTCTATACTACGCATCTTCCCCAGGACCACGAAAAGACAGGGAATTTTATAATGCCCAGACCAGTGGATGTCCGTGGGGAGAACGGCAACACTTGCTTAGTATTGTTGCTTTCTACGGCAAGAATAGGCCCCAAAAGGAGAAAAACGGAAAGCCCGACCGGAGCTCCGGGTATGGGAAAACGAAAGGAAAGGAAGGGTTGCCTGAAAAGTTTGGGCTTTAAGAATGTCCGGATATGAATCCCCGGAGGTCTTGGCTAGACACACACTGCCACGTGCGGTATTGATAGGCTTAGATTCCCTCAGAAGCCAACAGAGGAATATTGCAGAAATCGTCTGAAAGGCAAGTGGAAGCATAGCTGTCAGGCTCTCCCAAGTGGAAGACAAGAAACGCGTACCAAACGCCCGCGGAGTTCGGGTGTCTTGGTCTGAAGCATGGGGAAATGGTTGTCGCCGTCGAAAGGGGGAATGTACAGAATGGGTTTCCTCTTGGCGTTCCTGTAGGAAAGGGATACCTTCACCAAAAATGCAGAGGCGACCTTGTAGGAAAAATCGATGGGTTTCCCTGGTAAATAGGGCATACAAAACTCTCTAAGCCAGTGGAACTGGCTGTATTTCTAGCCAAAGCAACCGATGAAAAGGACACCTATGCCCATACCGTGGATAGACAGACTCCTGCACCAGGTCTAAACGACGGGAAACCCTTGTTGGTTGGTATTTACGTTGGGGCATCGAATCCTTCCAGGGTTTCTTAGATGGTGCGAAATGGATTTCGCAACCATCCACAGCATGGCTCCCAGAACCGCAAGGCTTCTGGGCTCCGCGCCACATCCAGCGCCGCCCCCGAAAGCTCCGCCGCGCGGACGAAGCGGAGCTGGCTCGAGCTTTGGTGGACCTGGCCGAGGCGAAATTGCCAAGATCAGATTGTGTGATGGGCTTTTCGGTGGGTGTTTGATGGGCTTTCTGCTGGATTTGGTGGGATCTTGGTGGGTGGCTGATTGGATTCTACTGGTTTTGGTGGGTGCTTGGTGGTGGTGGTTGATGTGTGTTCTTTGTTTGTTGATGTAATGACCCTAAAATTTGAATAGGGAACCACCGCACACGTGGTTGGACATGAATTCCCACCAAATTGCAAGGTCCACCAAAAGATCCCGTATTCAATTTCACACCCATATGCTCTTCCTTAAGAAACAAGTTGATTAGGAAACAAGCTGACTAAGAAACAAGTGATATAAATGTCTAAACGGAACGCAGGAAACTCACTTGTTTGTGTGTGTGTGTGAGTTTGTGCGTGTAGTTTTGGGGTGGGGTGCCCTTTGTGTGGTGGTTGTTTGAAGGGAAGCCAAACGGGCACCACACATTTTTGGGCTCCCGTTTCAGAATCTCACCAAAAACAAAAAAACGAGGCGGTGGCATACTTAAAACGCGAGTCCCAAGACCAACCGTGATGTGGGTTCTCAACGCGGGTTGGCACCTCGTGGTTCCCCTCCTTAAAACCCGTTGCATTCTCTGTCCGCCACTTTGAGAACCCTGAACTTCGAGAAAGAGTTGTGGAGGCCCCAGCTGGCCAAGCAAAGTCCAAACTTGTTTGCTTCCCCTCTCCCAAGAAGTGACTAAAGTCCGAAACGGAACTCGGGGAGTGGCTTAGACACCACCCGTTTGTTTCCGCCATTTGGCCAAACCTCAAGAATATTCACCTTTAGTCAACCCTAATTAAAAAAAGAGCTGCGTGAGACCGTCGTGTGAAGCAAAACCACTTCAGATCCGAGCACCCCGCGTTCTCGCGGCTCAGCACCAGCCGGGGCCCGAAGACCGGCGCCGCCTCTGCCGGAAGAATCGGGTCTGACGCTTTTTTGGGAGTTGGTACCCGTCGTGTTCGGTGTGTATATATAAATATATATATATATATATTCACACGTATATTTGTTTCATGGAACTGCAAGGAAGACGGAAATCCAGTTTGCAGGGATCCTCGAAAGAAGGATGCGGCCGCTTGAGAGTTTCTCAAAATGGGATTCATTTGACCCCTTGGGCAGAGTACAAGGGAAACCAAAAGGAATCCGTTGCGATTTCGATAAACACGGTTTTGATAAACCCCCATTTGGGAGTCTAACATGTCTAGGCCGAATATCACCACCTTCAGAAACTTGCTGAACAATATTCGCACCCAAGAAGTTGCGGGGGGTTGTGAAACATATGGCCGGATCCGTTTCGGACTTGGGCGCCGTAATTATGTGCCTCCCTGCTGGGGTCCCTTCATGCGCGCAGGGGGATGACTACCCTTCCACTTGGCACCTCTGGTAGGCTACCTCGAAGAATGAATCGTTGCCTCCTGAGACCCAATGTCACATGCCGGGAGGGATGACGCTATGGGGAAGCTTCGACTTTCACCGACCGAAGGCTTCCGAGGACCTGGGGGCTCGAGCTGCCAAACATTGGGATGGACGCCCCGAAAGCAAATCGAGTCAAGTGGCTCCATGTTTTGTGGGGAGTGGGTATCCTTTTCAGCCCTTGGTGTTCGTGGGAAGGGCAAAGAACATCCTGCATTTTGGCGGTCTCAGTTGCAGGCCACGATTTTCCGGGTTCCTCCAAAATTGACTCTTTTTGGTTGGCTTGACCCAGATCCCCTGAAAAATCGGATCTTTCAGCTGGCCCTGGCATCCCCAGAAGCCTTTGCGGGTCGCACATCGACCCCTGCTGCTGCTAGCTGAACACGTGCAAATGACAAGATGTCCCACCAGTTCCGACCCCATTTTGCTTGGACACCTCCACTCAGTCTGCCAGAAAAGGGTAGGACGATTTTGGCGCCGGTTTCGTTGTTTCTGTGGTCGGAAGTGTGGTTCGTGGATTTGTTTTTGTTTTTTGGGTGGGTTTCGCGGGTGTTTTTGGGGACCCCGAAAGGATTTCCAGGCATGAAAAAGGGGGGTTGTCATTTTTGCGGAACCCTCTTGTGGTTCCTTTCAAAGGGAAACCAAAGGAAAGCCCGTCATCTTGTGGATCCCCCTATTTTGAGACAAACCCATACGGCTCCATACTATCAACCTTTGGGGCGCGTGCAGGCATCTCCGTTTAAGAGACTTCACGGCTCAAACCGCTCGGTTGACCCCCGTCGCTCGTGAACTCATCTGTTTGGAACCTCCGAACCCCCTGATGCATCACACGAACCTTGTGACCTCAAAACTTAGTTGGCGTTGGAAGGGGAGCAAAGATTTTATTTTTAGCAGCTAAGTGGGGATTTCCCACTAAGCCAAAATAAACAAAAATGTAAAATGGTTCCCAACAACAACCATGAATAAGGTCCTTGCAAAGCTGACCCCAGCCCGACCTGCATCTCCCAAACCCCCGTCGCGGGTCATGTCGCCACAGTTCCGTCCCCCAGTTGCGGGTGCGCCCCATGTCGCGAACCCCAAATTGACCACAAACGAAACAGGATACTTTGGCCGAAAAAAGGCTGACTCGCATTCGGTGGCAAAAAACCAAGGCACGATCCAATGGCCTTTATGCCAAAAGTTATTGTGATACAGAATAGTTTGGCAAAAATACAGTTGATTGTGAAAATCACCCTGTAATACCTAGGTTGTTGATTCCCGCTATCTTATCACTTTCAATGGAATCCCGCTATCGCAGAAAGTGGCCCTAAACAGAGGTGTTGATCCATGTGTTTGTGGCTTTCATTGAACGGAGGAACCCTGCTCTACCTCCAATGCTAACTTCGGATGAGTCCGGACCGCACCAATCAAAGTAGTTCCCCTGTAAGGAAATGACCGATTTCTCCGAGAAAAGTCCCCTGACCAGCATCCAACTTGGTCCCTGCACGCGCGCGCCTGGGTCCCAAAGGCCGGCGCGTGCGCCGCGCTTTGAGCGCCTGGCCAAAGGCCAAAGGCCCAGAAACTGCGTCGTTTTCGCCTTTTTGGAGGTAGGACCCCCCCCAAAAAAATACACCAGCATAGACCCCAAATAGCACACCACGGCTACGAACCACGACGCAGCATTATCATGATGATGTAGACAGCGCCATGATGATACCACAGCCACTGAGCATGGTGCGCTACAAACGCGCATACAACGTCCTAATGAGTTCAGCAGCATAATGATGATGTTGAGAGCATCATGCTGATACAGCCCTGATGAGTTCGACAGCATCATGATGATGCGGACAGCATCATCATGATGCGGACAGCATCATGGTGATGCAAACAGCATCATGCTGATGGTAAAGGCAGCATCATGATGATACAGCCACGAACCATCTTGCGACAGCGTATCAGCATCATCCTGATGTTGACAGCATCACGGCGCCACTACAACCACAAACCATAACGCAGCATCGCAGTGAAGTTGTATCATGACGAGGTTGGGAACATCATGACGATACACCAGCCACGAACCGTTCGCGCGCGAACAGCATCCACCAGCACCCCAAACTGCGTGCCCCTCCACCAGCACCCCAAACTGCATGCCCCCTAGCACCCGGCCGTCAAGCTCGCAAAGCAGCATCCACCAGCACCCCAAACTGCATACCCCTTAGCACCCGGCCGTCAAGCTCGCAAAGCAGCATCCACCAGCACCCCAAACTGCATGCCCCTTAGCACTCGGCCGTCCAGCTCGCAAAGCAGCATCCACCAGCACCCCCAAATTGCATGCCCCCTAACACCCGGCCGTCAAGCTTGGAAAGCAGCATCCACCAGCACCCCAAACTGCATGCCCCCTAGCACCCGGCCCTCAATCTCGCAAATCACTTTCCACTCTTTATTAGAAGTTAGAACCCCTATAGCTTTCAGCTATCTGGGGAAAAATGGGGGTGTTGCCTTGTGGCTTTCCTTGGAAACCTACCGGAAAAGGGCTATCCTCCGAAATCCCCCCCCCAAAAAAAATGGTGGTGTGTTGCCTTGTGGCTTTGTTTTTGAACCTGCTCAACAAGAGGGAAACCTCCAAAGACATTAGGCACGCCCAGGTTCATCCCCCAAAAGTTGGTCTAAGACCTGAGAAAATGTTGATTTGAAGCCAAGGGAAATCTGATCGTCCCGTCCGCAAAGGTGAGGGCATGTGGTCACTGGTCATTTCCCAACTAACTTGCTTTGTTCTCAGTAGGAAATGTGTGAATGACGTTGTAGCGACCACAATTGGGATCTTGCAGGGAATGGGATTGCTCATTGCCATATTCCCTACCGGGGTTGTCATTTCAAGCACTGCCAAACTCAACGTGCAAATAAGATGGGCATACTCCCCCCCCCTCCCACCCCAACCAAAAAAAAAGAGGCGGCGGTAATTGCAATAGACCACCTGCAGCCTTCCAGGGCCAACACGGACACCCTTTTGGCTGATGGAGGGTTCACTCCAAAACAGAAACCGGGCTTCAGGCTCGAGAAGCCAGAAGGAGCAAGCCGAGACTATCCCCCGCTACCTTTGACGCAAAAAAACACGTTTTGCTTTGGATAAATTTTCCGGACGGGTGCCGAGCCTGGTCGGAATTCCCCGGTGCCAAGAACAAACGAACTGGTCGCAAACTTGGGCGGATTTGGGGCGTAAAGGGAACCCATCCATCGCGCGGGCGAAAGGTGGCTGGTGGTTGGGCTTCCCTCCATGTTGCCAGCGTTTACGATCCGTTGGAAAGCGGATCGCAAATGGTTGTTGCTCGCTTGCTCGTTTGCTCGCATCCCTGGCCAGGCGTTCCTTTTTCCTTAGCGCTGCACCACTCCCTCCACGTGCTTCACCGAAGTTCCGGTGATCTTTACCAGGGCACTTTGGCCCAGCAGATCATCGTCCCGCGCCACCTCGAGATGTCAAGGGCGTGGGCGTGTCTCGGACTGGGATGGAACCCTTTTCCTAGTTTTGCAATTTGTCGGGAAGTACTCCTCGCGACTTCAGACTATACCGAGCCGGCCCGCCCTCACGAAATGGGGAATCACCAAAAGTCTTCATTTCGAGGCGTAGACCTTGTGACCTTGCGTCCGAAACTGAAGATACCTGCTGTATCCTTTCCAGATCCATCCACTTCCATTTGCTTAAGAATAGTTGCGAACTCTTCTGTTGGTAAAGGGAATCTATCACTACTGGACGTATTTTAGGATTATTTTCTCCAGGGGACAGATTCCATGGTTTTTGCCTCCAAGGGGTAGCTAGGATTCTCTGGGTTTCTTGAGCCGGCCACGGTGAAATGGACACCGTGCGTTCGCTTCCCTCCAATGGTTTGGGGTGGTGTTCCTTTTCTAGGTCCTCCAGCAGAGGTTAGAGTAAGGGTACCCTTTTTTCTCTAGTCTATTTTAGTAGGGGAACCCTCCCAACCAACAAGTTGGGTGAGAAAGGGCACCTGGCTGGGGGACCTAGTTTTGGTTCCTTTCAGCGTCCCTCCAATTGGCGGTTTAGATTGGTGGTTTGGAAGGTGAAGCTTCCACACCCGCATTTTGCATCATGAAAAAAGTCGTCCTCCATACTACATGGGTCCACAAAATCCTGCGCACGATACATGAACCCCTAGGGGCAACATGGATTTGGTCCACAGCAGTTCTGGGCAAGACTCTGCAAGACATGAGCATATCGACGGTCCCTTACCACAAGTCCCCCAGACCTGATGAACTTGTTCCCGTATGGCGTTCTGCTCACAAAAAAAAAAAACTGATGATGCATTCTGATCATTCCCTCCAAACCCCCATGCTGTAAGCTCTTTGCCCGGGATGAACAAACCTCTGTTTCATTTAGACCACGACGAAACAGACACCAAGCAACCAGTCTAACAGCTTCGGACCCCGGGACGCCTGAACCCCAAAACACCAACACATCACCCCAAAAAAAAGAACATGCCACAGGTCATGTTTCCAAGTTTTTCAGGAGGGGGCCCAAACGGATCTGCGAGGTTCGCTCATGCCCCTTGCCATGCCGAGTCGCCAGGACCTTGGCAAAGGCCTTGGTCCTGACGGATGGACCGATCGATCGTTCGCTTCGACGCGAACGTGGCTACCGCAGACCTCTCTGAAACGCACCCACTCAGCACATTGGCCTCTCTTGAGCATCACCCCAGGCCCCAAAAGCAAACTCACAAATGTGTTGGTAGAAGTGGCAAAAGGTGTTTAAAGACACCCGTGAAGGGCAAATGTAGGGTAAACCTGTGGTGGGATTTGTCCAAATGCTTTGGTGGTTCCGACCCCTAGCCTTTGGCTTGTCAAGCTGGCCCGGAGTTCCCCCCTACCCCAAAACCAATATCGGGAGAAAATGAATTAAATGTGTCTGTTTTTTTTGTATTAATCAGGGGAAACGACTCCCTACACACTGAGGGTCACGAATGCTTAGGCCTCAGAAAGCTGAAATTAGGGGCCTCTCAGCATTTTGTGTTCCCAGGCACTGAAAAAAACTGACGGTCCCTAATGTTCAGCTTTCAGGAAGCTGTAAATTAGGGGCACCTTGTCCAGGCGACGTGTGTTCAAGGGCTATGAAAGGAAACATATGCCACTCAGATTTGCAAACAAAGATCCACCAGTCCAAGAAGGCAGCATCTTTGACATTGACTGTTGTTTAGAGACAGTTTGACAGAAAAAGTCTACCACCCCTCTAGAAGCAACACATTGTATCAACGGGAGGGGTTTGCCGCACTCGCAAGAGACACACTTGCGAGCGCGTGCAAAAATCGTATGCGTTTTACCAGCGTTTAGTGGTTCACGCGCAAGACACCTGTGCCTTACCAGCATTTGTGCAGCAAACTTGTCTTGGAGGGGCATAGGGTAAGGTAGATAGAGACTGGGCCTGTTTCGAGCTGGCCCCGCGCGCGCATCATGAGTTGGCAGGCCAGCTTGATCCGTCATACGAAGCGCGGCAACCCCCCCCCCCGTTGACCCATCACGTTGCAATTGACAGTTTGCTCAAAGGACCTTTAAAGGAAAAGCAAACTAGCCCAAATCTGGAAAGCAAAATGTCTTCAATGTTCAATTGAAGCTTGTTGAAAATGAGCTTCCAAAGGACTTATCTACTAGTCCAGTGAAAGCAACAATTTGAAATTGACTGTTTTTTTGGTATTTTAAGGAACGCTGAAAGAACAAGTCTACCACTCTCCTGGAAGCAACGCTTTGACTTCGAACTGTCTTTTTAAAGTCGTTCAAAATGAACTTTGAAAGGCAAAGCCTACCAGCCCAGCTTTGGAGGCAAAAGCCTCTAAATTGAGTGTCGTGTACTGAACAACAGACTAACCAGTACTATTGTCCGTTCCTCATGTGGCCATGAATTTTAATTAGGGACCCTTGGTGGTGGTGGTGGTGGTGGTGGTGGTGGTGGTGGTGGTGGTGGTGGTGGTGGTGGTGGTGGTGGTGGTGGTGGTGGTGGTGGTGGTGGTGGTGGTGGTGGTGGTGGTGGTGGTGGTGGTGGTGGTGGTGGTGGTGGTGCTGGTGGTGGTGCTGGTGGTGGTGGTGGTGGTGGTGGTGGTGGTGGTGGTGGACATCAAAATTCAGTGGGATTCTACTTTTCAGGGGGTTCCAAGTCTTAAAACTCAGAGCCACATGTGAGTTTGTCTCAGAAAAGGGGAACCCAAAACGGATTTTGGTTTCCTTCTGGTTTCTCTTTCAGACCAACCCAAAACGGGCACCCTCCCTCCCACTAACATAGCACCTGTGGGAGGGTACCTGGAAGAGCAATTTCCTCTTACAAGGACAATTTCTGAGGTGCCATGTTCTCCCACCGGCTAGCATGGAAGTGCACAAACCCCTGTAGAAAGACTACTTTCCTCTTGGAAAGGGCCTTTTCGCACTTCCACGTTAGTTGGTGGGAGGGTACCCAATTCCCTCCAATCAAAAAACAACAAGACGAGCCCTGCGCGCCGGCAAGCGCGCCCCGCCAGGTTTTTGTCGGCGAGTCCTGCCCAGCGTCTGGTCCCGCAGCTCGTCGGTGCCGGCGAACCACACCCGCTCCGTGCGGCTGAGCAGCGGCGCATTGCGGTCGTTCAGGGCGTCCAACGCGCACAGCTCCTCCGGGAAACAAACAAATGAGTACGTGGCAAAAAAAAGAGCTCCCCCCACAAAAAAAAAAAAAAAAAAAAAACGGAACTTGGTTCTCTTTGTTTTTGTTTGTTTTGTTTGTCTGTTTTCTTTATTCTTTTGTTGTTGTCTTCTTCTTTTTTTTGGGGGGGGGGAAGGGAAGGGGAAGGGGGTACCTCAAATCTACTCCAAAAGGGTACCCTTGCCTCAACAACACTTGTGACAACTCTGATCCGAAGTGAGCCACCCCCATCACCAGTTTATCACTTGAAAAGGGATTCCCTTCATATCACAGAATAGCCTCTAGAATCGGTACTTTTCCAAAACCACGCCTCAAATGCCCTAAACAAACAAACGGGCATGCTCTTTTGTGACAGCACCCTTTTTCAGGTGGCTTTGAAGGAAACTCGAGGATCCACCTATTTTCACACATACCCAAATACCCTCTTTCCAGTCAAGATGCTGCCCTAGCATAAATAACCATTGGTGGATAAATACGAGGTTCCACACCCTCTGTCCAACAGTCATGGAAGTGGACAGAGGGCTGTGGAAGAGTGCCAGCATCATGTGTCAGGCAATCTGGTCCAAGCCAATGGATCGCCTTTGCCAGGTGAACAATGGGTTGGTTTATCAATACCTAGGCAATCAACCGCCGTCCGATGTCCTACACACGGCCAACATGAAGTCTCCCACCCTTTGAGCACCACTGGGCTTCCTTTCGGTCAAGTGGGGTAGGTGTCAAGATAGGGATTTGGACCCAACAAAACATGGGGTCTTGGTGGTTTCCCATTAAAGCAACCTGAAAAGTTGGTACCCTCAAAACCCCACCCCCTGCCCCACACTTGGGCCCTCAAAACCCAAAAAAATCAAGTCCATGACCCTCAGGAAGTGAGACTGAAACAACTGGGGGGGGCTCCTTTTTGAGAAACGCCCACAAAAGCCACCACCAACCACCACCGACCACCACCCACCACCACCAACCACCAACCACCACCAACCACCTCAAACCCACCACCACCCACCCCAAACCCGCCATTCTCCACCCCAAACCACCCCAAACCGCCCCACCGACCGCCCCCCAAAAAAAGACGAGAAAGCCGTCGCCTGGTACCGCTGCTTGGTCACCGGGTGCGGCAGCTGCGCCATCTCCGCCGCCTTGGTGCCCTGCCGCGCAAAGAACCGGGAGGAGTAGACGCCGTGGAACCGCACGCGCCGCACCTCGCGGCGCGTACTTTTTTGGTTGGTGCAACCGTCGTTTTGGGGGGGGGGGGGGAATTCAAGCCTAGAAGTTTGTTCTGTTTTTTTGGGCGGTGTTCCAGGGGGAATACAAGGAAAGGCGCCAATTTTTGGAGGGTGCCATTCCAAGTTTGAGACAACCTCAAGGAGGCGCAGGGCACGCAGACACCTTTGCTGCTGGCGCCAAGCGGGCCGGCGACCATCCCTGCATTTGCGACCTCCGTGCCACTGCAAGCACCTGCTTGGCGGGGAAATAAGACCCGAAACAAATGTGCTCCAACGCTCAGGTCACCATAGGTTCCCTGGTGGGCCGTAAAACCAATTCAACCAGTGGAACCCATCTATTTCTACCCGAACTAACCTGAAATGCTCGCCTATGCTGGTCACTCGCCTAAAGGGTCCGATGTCTTGATTTAGAGGAAGGCCATGGTGATGCTGTGTACCTCTTCCGCCGACGCTCCACAATGGGCAAGTCTCGAAATGGCAAGGGGACTTCATTTGGGTGTATCTCTTTTTAGGGGACGTGGTCTGCCTTTTGGTTTTCCTTTCAAAGCACGGAAAAACGGGTACCCTCAAAAGAGGTCACCGATCCTTCAAACAAGAAACCAACGGCAGTGGTTGCTCGTTGACTTTGGGCCACGTGCGGCCGGAGCACCAAATCCAGCGTCTGCTGCCAATCCTCCTCCGTCTCTGTGGGAAAGCCTAGGCCACGCTCGTTCAAGCCCCAAAAGTCCACATTGACGGACCCCGATTAAACCAATCCAGTCCAACTGGAACACAAAGATGGGTGTGTCTGAAAATACAAAAAACATGGTTGGTTGCCTTGTGGTTTCCCCTTCTTTAAAATAAGTACCCTCAAACAAAAAGACAAACCCAAATTGAGCTAGCAGAAGAAAGCCAAGTCTTGAGCTTGCCGTTCGACGCCCCCGCCCACGAACGCGAGAGCCCAGCAGCCACAGATGACATCCGTCAGCAGATAGATGTCCGGGATCGCCGACCGCAAACGGTCCACCAAGTGCAGAAACTCCGACACGGTGTACTGCCGCTTCATGTCCTGCACAGAGGCGTGTCCGCGATCCATGTTCTGCTGGCTGGTGATTGGGTTTCCCGTGCGATCCGTTGGTAAATGGGCAAATGATCCCCTGCTCGCTTGCGATGCGTCCCTTAAACCAGCCAGTAAAGGTGGCCATTCACCTCATGTACCGCGGCCAGCACAACAATTTCTCAAGTCCTTTTGTAGCTCCCTCGTTATAGCAAGGCGCTTGGATTCCTGCCGAATGGAAACACATAAACAGATGTCGTCCAAACTAAGCGCGGTTGCAGAAAATGACCCTTTCTGCGATACCAGAGCAGGCCATCACCACGACTACTTCATCACTTTGAAGGAGATTCCCTTGGCAGCACAAAAGGTGAAGATGCAATCGAAAACCGGCAATCTCCCATAACCATGATGGCTTCTTGTTTGGTATCCCATTGAAACAGTTCAAAATCTTGCGTCAGCCGCTTTGAACCTAAGTGAACAAACCAAGACTGAGTTGTCAGTTGTTCCCTTTATGAATCCTGATCATCCTAATGGGAACCCCCGGATTTATGAACCCATCCTACTGATACGGGGGTGTCACCCACAAAAGCGATCCGGATTCCCACTAAAAGGGGCAGAGGTAGCTGAAAAGGATAACAAATAAGCAAACCTTACGAACAAGCAAACAAACAGGCAGACAGACAGACAGACAAACAGACAAACAAACAAACAAACAAACAAACAAACAAACAAACAAACACACTAACAAACGAACGAACGAACGAACGAACGAACGAACAAACAAACAAACAAACAAACAAACAAACAAACAAACAAACATCCAAGCGAGCAAGCCAGCAAGCCAGCAAGCCAGCAAGCAAGCCAGCAAGCCAGCAAGCCAGCAAGCCAGCAAGCCAGCAAGCCAGCAAGCTAGCCAGCCAGCAAGCAAGCAAGCAAGCAGGCGGCCAGCAAGCCAGCAAACCAGCAAGCCAGCAAGCCAGCAAGCCAGCAAGCCAGCAAGCCAGCCACACAGCCAGCCAGCAAGCAAGCAAGCAGGCAAGATACATTATCCTCCAATCTGCGCCATAGATCTTAGAATTGTTCGGTTCAAGGGCGCAGGAGTGTAGGTTCTTGACAGAGTGGGGCCATCCCCTTGAACCAGGCAATGAGCATCGATCCTTGTATTCGCTGCTGTTTTGGCCTGTTCATGCTTAGTTGCTTGTTGAAAAAGATCATATGGCTGTGGGTCAAAAATAGGTGCCCAAAATGGCTTGCCCTGGTAAATGGAAGCAAGGACTAAAACCTGCGGTCCCCCGGTGGTTCAATTTTGACCCATAATATGAATTCTCCGCGTCTGCGCTATGTGCACTGCTTTGGCTCCTGAAGGTGGCGTGTTAAACCCAACTTTGCCGCATACATCCTCCTGGAAACGGGGAGTCGCTTTTGTCTTCGGTTCGGACAGGGCTGCCTAGATTTCCCCTTGAAATATCGCACCTCCAAATAGGAAACTCACCTTAAATTGGCCCCCAAATCCGTGTCTCTTTTTGGGGACCCCGCCCCAAAACACAACAAGCCTGATCCTGTTGGGCTTGCCTTGGAAACCACAAAAACAGGGGGGTTCCCCTGAAAACAAACAGGGGGCACACCCAAAATGGTGATGTGTCAAAGCCGCCAAAGCGGGGGCGCCTTGAGAACCCGATCCGAGCCAGACTGCACCGGCACGTGCATGAAGCTGTAGACGTTCGGCCGCTGAAGCGCCTTTGCTGAACCCCAAGCTCTTGGGGATCCAGAACAAGAGGCTTCGGGGATGAGATCTTGGAATCGTGAGGTGTTTAGACAAGCTTGCCTAGGTTTACTTAGCTTCATTGAGGCGTACTGAGGTTTACTTGGGTTCGCTTCGGCTTACTTGGGTTGAACTACTTGGGTTTTACTTGTTTGCTTGCCTTCCTAAGGCCTCGATGCGAACCCTGAAAATCACCACTTGAACGGGTTATATGTAGGGTCAATGCCAATGGGCCGTGCCAACAAGAGTTGGCTCCAAGTTGGAGACCTCAGCTGGCAAGCAGCCACAGGCCCCAAAGTATGCTGGTTCTCAAGGATCCAAGATGGTGTCAATTACCCCCCAACCCACGTCCAGGGGAAATTGGGGTATATAGCATTTCATAGATATCCCATTCAACCGCAGGGAGTAGGGGGGTTGGGGGTAGTGGAAAGCATCTTAGAATGGAAACCAAAAAGCCAAAAAGAAGAACTGAAGCCATTTTGCCCTTGTGCCCCCCTCCCCCCCCCTCACCCTGACCACTTACGGCGACGAACCGCCTGCGTGCCTCGATGACGCGATCCAGGTGCTTCAGCACGAAGGGGGGGTTCGTCATGCCCGTGCGAATCATGACCTGTGGAAAGGCTTCAGCCCAGTTGCCCCGAAGAGAGAACTCAAAGTAACTTTCAGATCCTTTCCATTTTTATTTAGATGGAAAAGAGTTACTTTAGTTCAGTCAGATTTTCCATTTTCATTCAGATCAGATCAGATCCTTTCCATTTTCCCCATGTGAGCCGGACGCCGGCCGTTGTTCTCACGCGAGCGCTTTTTCTGGATTGCAAGGGGTGACGGGTGGGATTTTCAAAAGGCGAGCCACCAGGAGGTTGTGCAAAAAGAAAGAAGTGCAAGCATGTAGCAGGGGGTCCGGCTTGGTGGAAACAAAAGGCGTAGAGCTTCCTTTTTTCACTTCCAGCTGCACAGCATATGTCGAATCAAAAGGAAGGCCACGTCAGAGGCGCCCGGTTCACCCGTTGACTCTGGGTTCTACTTACAGGGTTATGCAGGCTTGTAAAGACTTTACGACAACCCCAATTAAACCAGGTACCCCGTCACTTGGCCAGGTTTGATTTTTGGAAACGGTTGAACCCTAATTCTTCACAGGAGAACCATTTCCAGATACGCACAACTTGGTTACGCAATGCCTACAAAAAGGTAGACTAACCCCAGGGGTGGTCGACTTCCTTGAAGATGGCATCCGAAGTTGGTCACACAAATTGGAACCCTGACCAGGAATAGTTCTCTGGACCGCGACGAATTCGACGAAGGCGTCAACAATCCAGTGAAAGCCCAGTACTCTCACGTGAAAAAACATGTTTCTTGCACGAACCAACCTGAAAGCCCAGTGGCTTCACCGTGAAACAATGTTTCTTGAGGAAATGCTCCATCGATGTCTAGCCCAAGCTAAGCTCTAAAAAGGACACCTCCCGGTGTAATTCGAAGCCCACTCCGAACTCCGAACTCGACCCGAAAGCTTCCAGCTGCAAAGGAACCTGCCAGAGGGCTCTTGACCAATCCCTTTTTGCCCGTGGCTCGCCTTCTTGTCCGCCAGGGCGTCAGACAAACGCAGCAGCAGCTCGCCGATGTCGGTGCCCAGGTCCGCCCCGTAGGCGCCCATGTCCTGCAGATGGCCAAGGCGGCGTCAGGGCGTTTTTTCAACCCAAAAAAAACGCTCGGAAGGCGGCGAACACCGCGGAAGGAGGCTGGTGCGCGCCCCTCTTCCCATCCATCCGGCCTTTTTCGGGCCCTCCATCCGGCTGAGGCTTCAGCTCTAAAGGGACACCAAGAGAACAACACTTTGGGGGCCCCTTTCAACACGTCTTGGGCAAAGGATTGTGAGGTTGCGGGCCGTTTGCCGGGCGCCCTTCAAGGTTGCTATCATGATTTCGAATTTTCTGTTGGTGAGCGATTTCAATTTGCCCAAAAAAATGGGAACCTCAAATTGGTTGGCTTCCTTTGGATTCCCTTTCGAACTCAAAAAAGATGTTCTATTTTGAGAGACCCACCCCCAGTTTCTTCCCCCCCTTTTTGGGTGGTTAAGGCCTCCTTTTCAATCTTTTCAGGGGTTGTACCATTTTGGGTGGTTCTCAACACCAGAACATGGGCTCAGGAGTGAAATGGCTGGCTCGCTGAGTTGGTAGACTTGGGGCCGATGGAAATTCAAGGAAACGAAGCTCTTTAGGGAAGAGCTTGGCTTGAAACAAGCCCCACGGATGGCCATGGCGAACGGGTTTTTTTTGGTGAGTTGTTCACACCTCGGAGAGGGCCTTAAACCAACCCCAAGAAGGGTACCCTCAAAAAAGGACACGGGCAATCTAATGACTGTCAGCCCCCCTCCGATTCACCAATCCCAATTTGGGGTTCGTGAGCTTGGAAGATACTGTTGAACTCCCCAAAAAGAAGAAAAGTGGCGCCACTGACCTGCTTAAACTATGGCAGGTCGCCCACGTGTTGCAGAAGAGGGGTGTTTGAAGGCACGGTGAAAAGCCATGGTTTAAACCACTAGATACTCCTACATCAACAGCTTCTTGGATCGTACCAGCATGGGTCATAGTTGTTTGAACATCCGAAAAACGATGTGGGGAAGGCGCAGTTTGTTTGGTGAAGCCGATGTCGCCCATTTTAGTCGAGACGAAAGAGATACAGAAAATCTCCAAGAGCGAAGGGTAGACTCAGACGCCCATCCTTGTTTGGTTGGTTGACTTTAAAGGGACACCCTTCCCAAAAAAGGAAAAAAGGGCACCACCGGGCAGTGGGTAGAAACTTGGCCGGAAACGGAAACCACAAGGATCCGATCATGGAAACCCCGGAGGAAAACAACCCTGGTTGACTTCGATTGGGGGGCTCATCGCTTTCGGAGCGGCACATCGTTTAGTAAAAGGACGGGTTCCAGTCAACGCCAATTTCTATTTACCCTTGTAAGGTCATGCTTTGATAGGAGAAGAGAGAGAGAGAGAGAGAGAGAGAGAGAGAGAGAGAGAGAGAGAGAGAGAGAGAGAGAGAGAGACAGAGAGCAAGAGCGAGAGAGAGATCTGAGAGCGAGAGATCTGAGAGAGAGAGAGAGAGAGAGAGAAAAAGAGAGTCCCAAACCTGCAGCGGTACACCTTCGGGGTTGGTTCACATTGAAGAAAGAAAGCCCACCCCAAAAAATGGAAACCAAGGACCCATTGTCCATCCACGCCATGACTCATGTGCCATAGTCAACACACCTTTCGTGAGCCAATAGGACGTCTAGAACTCCTAAAAGGGCCATGACCACCCCTGCCAACCCCAAGTAAACCCTAGCACCTGTGATATTGGAAGGGATTCGCTTCCCGAGCGGGTTGGCCAGAAAAAGTCCAAACACCGATTTGTTGATCACTAAAGTCCGGGAACTCACATGTCACTGGATGAGATCACCTGACAGAAGGTTTCCCATTTACCCTCTACAATAACCCAAGGGTCCAAATCCCAAGCAAACCACCAACTAGTTACCCCCAGCGGCCATGCAAAAAAAGGCACTCTTTTTTTTGGGGCGCTGCTAGTTTCTGAAGGAAGACCCACTCCAAATAACCGCCCTGTCCTCAGATCCGCGGCTCAAAGTTTAAAGCTTCGTGGGCGAAATGCAAACAAAAACCACTAAACCAACTAAAAACAATTCAAAGCCACCAAAAACCTCAGGAACCGGATGGCCTGAAACCACCAAGAATAAAAAACAATCTCAAGGGGCGAAGCGATCCGAAGCGATCCGTTCGATCTCCGTCCTCTGAGGCCAGCTCCAGATGGCACACCCCCTCCTCCGCCGCCTGCAAGGCCCGGTCCACGATCTGCTGCACCGGGTAGCTCTTCCTTCAGCGAGCCACCCCCCCCCACCAAAAACCAGGGGAAACCTTCCTCAAGCCAGCCCAAGCCCCCCATTAAGGGCCATGTCTGCAAACCCAAAAATTCTGACACCTTCAGATTGAAAGAACGGCTTGGCTCAATTCCCTCGAGCTCGCTGCATGCCGCCGACTGGAGAAAAAAAAATGTGCTTCCCTTTGAGAGCATGAGTCCAATGGAAGGGAAATACACACATGAGTCGTTTTAAACTGGTCTACCAACTCAAAGCCAGGTGAGAATTGAACGGGCAGATATCCGCACCTGCAGACAAACAAGCGAGGAAGCACACGTAGGCCCAAAGCGAGCCTTCAATCGCAGCCCAAAAGTGGCATAGGAAGGACATCAGAAAGAAGCCGCTCCAAGACAAACACGGATACATCCCTTGGAAGTGGATACATTTGGATTGGTTCTCAAAATATTGGCGCTGGAAAAGAACCCCTTTAAACCCACCATTTCGCTCGGGCAAATCTTCCGCCGAGCTTCACCACACCGCGGGCCATCCGCGTCTTGCCTCGGAATGGATCCATCCGAATCCGAAGCCGTTGATCGGTAGTGAGGCCGGCTTTTCTCCATCTGGGTTTGTTAGAGGCCAAAAGGACTCTACCCGTGTCCGATGCGAGGAATTCGTTGGAACCCTTTGGGCCTCTCCACGTCGCTGCTTGGCAAAGCGGCTTTCAGGTTGTACCAACCCAGGGGTTGAAGCGCAGAGCCCCATGGCGCATAGCCCCAAGGGCTATACAGATTGGAGCCAGGGCCTCAAAGGGCTTCGTCACTGTTGAGGAGTTTTCGAGGGCTCTGCAGTACCTGCAGTTGCTCCAGTCCCAAGAGCGATTCAGATTCCTTTTGGACACAAGTGGATTATCCCCCTGCGAACCCAAGACAAGTGAAACAACAGGGGGAGAATCTGGTTACACCCGGTTTCTCCGCTGCAGATCACCCAGTTTTGCAGGAATATGCTTTTGCGGGGAGAGGGGAGGAAAAGGTCTTGGGTTCCAAAGCGTCTTGGGTTCCACATCTATGGGATGTACTTTTGGATCCGATCAATGGGGGTCTTTTTGAATCAGGGTCCTGACAAGGGGTCGATTCCTGACATTTGTGCAAGTGCCTGATCTGCAAAACCAGGCCTTGGGACAAGCAAAACAACCCCAAGATAGTGCTCTTTTGGTTGCCCTTTTCAACCGCAACAAGGTCAGCGGGAGACACCTGGTCAGCGGAAGACACCTCGCGCGCTTTACAAGTTCGGAAGGTTCGTTCGGTCAAAGATTTTATAGCCGAACAGCATTGCCCACCATTCGGGAAACGGAGCCCTTCCCGCTTGAAAGTCGCGCCAAGATGCAGTAGGTGCAAAAGTTCAGGCAGCCCGCGTTGATGGTGAGAATCCTTGGTCACCCCACCTCCGGGAGGGGGCGCGTCCCCAATTGGATTTTCCTCTTTTTCCCCACAAAAGGAGACATGAAGGAAACTCCAGGGGTCACCCCCTTCCCCATTTCTGAGGGGATGTCAACAGGCCCAGGTATACACATGGGTGAAAGCAATACGGGGACACGGGACATCACAAAGAGTCCGTGAAAAAGAAGGGATGTCTGCCTCCGGCATGTTGCCTACCAAGAGGCCAGCTACTCCCAAAACGCATCCACCGTTCAACTCGAACCCAAAGAAAACAAACCTGACACATGTGGTTCTTTACTTGGGAAGCTGTTTCTGTCCAGAAGACAGGTGAATTTCCTGGACGCAGGCATTTGCGGACCAACGAATTGGCTAGGGTGTTTCACCAGCACCCCGCAGGAGAACCCAGCGATGGAGCCGAGCCAATCCGTGGCTCTGCTTGATCCATGAGGGGAGCTGCTAGCGTCAATGTGAAATTTCGAAGGATCGTGGTGAGAGAAAAAGCCAGAACCACCCGGAATGGCAACACGGGACTTGGCCCTGGAGTGCTCCCTCCCTCTCACTACAAGCGCATGTTGCTGTCTGGATCATAGGTGTTTAGATCCCGACCTGTTCAAAATGCGAGCCTGGAAAGTGATCAAGTTTTGTCACCGACACATTGGAGAGTGCCGAAATTTGGTAATCCTCTCCTGCTTGCCATCAGAAGCGTGCAAAGCAAGTCTGACTCGAGCTTCAAATTGCAAGCAGTAAAGGGTAGCGCACAGCATTGTCTTTGGCATGAATGCAAGGGCTCCCGTTGCCTTTCCCTCTAGACACCGAAAGAGGGGTCCCCCAGATTTTTGCACAAGCCGACATGGAAGAGAAAGGCTCAACTCGCTACACATGAGATCTGCTAACCCCCCCCCCCCCCGGCAGGTTTGTGGTTTCCTGTGGCTATGTATCTTTACGGCTACCCGGCTACCCTTTTGGGGGGTTGGTTAAAAAGGGGCCGCAGCCCATAAATTGGCCCACCCACTTGAAGAAAAGACCCCCAAAAAACGACCATGTTCAGTGTAGCCCAGTGCTTCCAGGTGAGTTTGCATAGGTGACCAAGGGAAACCGTTCATGGTATCACCTAGAGGCAACCCGACGGGTTATATTAGCAAAACCGCCCAAAGGAAGCCCTGGGAATCTCAAAGCTTGGCCCCTTGGAACCTTGGCCGGCCCCGCTCCATGCGAATTCGAATGCGCTTGCGTCGCCACGCGGCTCCGTGAGGCGGTCTTGCCGCACTTTGGGCAGATCCAAGGCCGGCAGGTCCTCTCCGGTCGCGATCCCCCCCCCCCCCCCGCTTCCTTCTTGGATCTTAGGTTGAGAGCGACGTACCATTTGCCCACAAGAGGGGCTTGCCGATTCCGTGGGCAATCCCGCGGTCGCTTCCGAGTTTCAGCTTCCCTCTGGGTGGGTTGGAGCCCAGGCGTGTTCCGGGAGTGGTTTCCCATGCACCCTCCAGCAAAAAAAGGGGGGAGGAGGGTTCAATTTCCCAGTTCCCGCCAATCCAAACCACCAGTTAGAGGCTACCCGGTGATTCGGTCCCATTTACCACAAGAAGGGGTTCAAATAAAAGGGTTCCCTGAATATTATCTCCAAAAACATCACGGCCGCGTCTGTTTCCCCTTGCACACCAAAAAGGCAACTCACTGCAAAAACATGCAATTGGCAACATATGGGTATGGGCCAACATGAAACCACCTGGATATGAACCGCGGGTTTTCGTCCTTGTTTCCAATTAAACCAGGGTTCCAGATTGGGGTTGCCCAATTTTTGACCCACACCTATATAAAACCACCCCTCAGGGCGAAGTTGAGTTGGACCCCTGTCCTTGCGCTTCTTCTCCAGTAGCGTGACCACGCGGCCTCGCGAGTCGGCAGGAAATTCTGGTCTGACTCGAGCAGATCTTGGCCCAACAACATCTGAACTGGTTGTTGTCTACCACTTTAGTCTAAGATGGGTTCCACTAGCCCCAAATCACCACCTCCAGGGTATATTGGGATAATTTATATATAGCTTGTAGATGGTGCGGGGGGACTTATAAACAGCGAAATGGATGATAAGCAGCGCTGCTAAACCACTTGCCAAGTAGGGCGGCCAGGGGAGATCCGACCGGATTGCTTACAGGGTACATTTTGGCCATTTTGTATGTCACCTGTACAGGACTCGCTTGTGAATCAGGTGATTTTGGCATGGGTTTTTGTTGGGGAACCCTAGTTCAACTGGGGCAACTAGTGGTGAAAGAGAAGCCCAAGCCCAAAAGTATATAAAGAGTCCGGGATGCCCAGCGGGCCCTGTTTTTTCAGTGTTTTAGAGCAAAACCCTCAAACATGTCCGCGCAAACTTTCTATAACCCCTCAAAACATCGCGAGTTAGTAGACCTCCATTTGCTTCCTAAGTCCCCCAGAAAAAAAATAAAGATAATTCCGCAAAGAAGAAAAAAAACACCAACAAATAGAACTCGATACACCTAGCGAAAATGTTGCACCCAGAAGACGCAGAGGGGACCTTTGGGACCATAAATGCACCCTTAGTTGGATTTCCCAGTGCCCTTTCAAGATCAGCCGGTCCACCACCCATTACCCTCGTTTCGAGCGACAGCAGAAAAACAGTTGGACCCCTTTTGGCGGGTGAATCCTTTTTTGGACCACTACAAACACCCAAGAAACCTGGAACCTTCGCAGCTTCGCGCCGTGTCCGAACCCCGCCTTTGCTCGCCTCCTCCACCACATCCACGATACGGTCCAGCTGCGTCACGTGGAGCATCGACACCTAGCACCCGCGTCATTTTCGCGTCATTCGCGCGCTTGCCTGGGACGACCACTCCCAAAGAAACGCAAGAAAAACTCGAAAAGGAAAAGGGGCAACCTCTGGAACCCTCCATATTATTTTTGGTGCAACAGGGTGCTTTTTGCCGTGCCTCGGTGTATGTTCAAGGAAACCTGAACCAATACACCTGGCCAATATCAATATTGGTCCCAAGAAAAAACAAAACGGCTGGCACATGCGACACTCGGACATTGAACCTTGGTGGTAGAAATGAAATCCACAGCCCGCCCTGAACTCCCGGAACAGAACCTGCCGGGCATGCCACAAGCCTGCCGCAAACGATCCAGGTTGGTCAAACTTTGAGCAAACCATTCGGGTTAATTAAGGGAACGGCATATGGTTTCTTGGACACAGCGAGCTAGGTGACCCTACGGGAAAGCGCGGAATCCTTGCCAAGAGTCTTGGACTTTTGGTGGGAGATGGCGACGTCTTTTCAAGCTTGGACCCCACAAAATCGGGGCTTTCCTCTTGTTTTGTCCCTTTGAAGCCACCCCAAAAAGGGTGCCCTCACAAAATGACACACCCATATGAATAGTTGACCTTTTGGAAGAATGATGGCCCTGGTTATACACATGTGACCTTGTAGGAAAAATCGAGGGGTTTGTTTCCCTGGTAAATGGGGCATAAAACCGATCTGAACCAGAGAAATCAAAAGGACGCCTATGGTCCATATGGCTCCATATATCCAACCTCAAAATGGGCGGTGTCCTTTTGGTTTCCCAAAAAAAAAAACTCACAGCCAAACATCAATTGGCCAAATTAGGAAGGACTAGGAATATGTATTTGAATGGCCAGCCCAGTTCGCGTGTGGACAGCAACCCCAAGCAGAAAGTCCCTTGTTGACTTGGTTTATATAAACCCCACTTGGAGGACTTTCTAATTGGTCTAGAACGAGCGCTCAGCCGCATCTTTGGGGGCGCCCGATTTTTCTACCGGGGGGGCTCACTTTGCGTTTTGAACAATTCCCAGCTCTCCCTCGGCGTGCGGTCCGCGCCTCAGGCAGCTTCTTGGCCAAGGTCGTGTCCCCCGAGGGCACACATCCAGCCAGCACCACCTGCGTGTGACACCCTCAAAATAACCCTCAAAAAATTGATAAGGGTAAACCAGGACCCTCTAAATGATTTTTTGAGAAGCCAGACCCCACTGAAAAACTAAGGAATCAAAATTGATGGTTTGAAGGTAAACAGGACCCTCTAAATGAGCTTTGAGAAGGGGCCGGATCCCGCTGAAAAACTAAGGAAACTCGCCATATCCTTTCTGGGCTTCCCCTACCCAGATCGGTGAGCCAGTGAACTGCCTGATCGCAAGATGAAGGTGGGTCTGCTTTTTGGAGGACCCCAACCTTGCGGTTTTCCCTTTTGGTCTTCCTTTGAAGCCGCAAAAACCGAAAAACGAAGAGGGGCGCCCTGAAAGGAGAAAAAGAAAACAAGAGCCCATGAAGGCCATGGCGGCCTCCTGGATAAAAGTTCATCCGTCACTCTAACCCCAGGCGGGTCTTCTTGTGCCACTTGCACATGGCGCGAAGAAGAAGCCGCGCCACCGCCGCTGGAAAAATTGCTTCCGTTGCTGCTGGTTGGTTGCTTGGCTTCTAGGCTTTTGTGTATTTCCCGTGCTTGGCTGTCTGTTTCAGTGTTTGGGGTTGCTTGTTTGAATCACCTGGGCTTTTTTTGCCGTTGGTTGTTGTTCTGTTGAAACCCGGTAGAAAAATACTGTGGCTGATCAAAAAGGGAATTAGAGGGTGAGGCTGCTACCCGATTGAAGTGAATGTGTGAGTCTTTCCTTTAGGGAACCCCCCCAAATGTGTAGTTTTCCTCTTGGTTTCCCTTGAAAGCCGCAGGGGTCGAAAAACCGACATACGCAAACAATCTTGATTCCAGTTTTACCATTTACCATCGAAAAAACCGACATCTTGCTTCCCGACATTCCCAGATTCACATGGAAGCCCACAGTTCACCATGTTTTTGGGAGTCTCGCCTCCTTTTTGGGAGGCGACCCCCTGCGACATCGGGGCCCTCAGAAATTGGAAGGGTTTTTTCTTTCAGCGAGTTGGACATTCCCCTCCCACATCCCACCTATGGATAGCGGTGAGCCTTCCATCTCCCGGCCCAAAACCGCAGCCCCGCCTGCTTTTGCAGCTGTCTGGCCGTGTTCACCTAACATGGTCAGACTGACCAACAAGTAAACAAGCTCCCAAAACCCTTTTCCCAAGCAAACGTTCCTGTTGTCAAAAGGTTCCTCATGACTTCTATGGAATCTTCGGGAGAAGAACTATTTGCTGGGTGGAAGTTGGAAGTTGATCAACAGACCCAAGCTTGGCTCTAAGCAATGGCCAAGCCCACCCAAACCATGCCGGTAGATACACTGGCATGAGGCTATGTGTGTGTGTGTGTTGTTCCCAGGCGAAAGCTCCCCCTTGGAGGGTAGGTTGATGCGGGAAAACCAAAACCAAACCGCGGGAAAACCCGGACCCGATTCTTCGGAGTCCAGTGAATTCGACTCCAACATCCGCGCTGCGCATTCTTTCTCAACTTCTCCTTTGGGAACGCTTGAGAAAAATCGGCTTTTCCAAGTGCGCCAGTACCCTACTTTGTCCCATGGGCATCCACAATTTCTGGGCACCCTAGTCACTTCCCCGAGTGTGTCGTAAAGGAATCGGACGCCAAACCCGATTTCGTTTCTTACCTTTGGCTGCCCTAAACCAACCCCAAACAAAGTACCCACAAAGAGACACGCATCGACCTCGCAGAAGCCCACTGAAACAAAACATACCAACCACCATTTGCAACACCAAATGGTACGCGAGCTCAGTCGTGAAATTAGAGAATCAATCTCCAAATGTGCCCTGACTTGCAGTAAGGCACACCTATGGAGAAGCCTGTCAAAACCATACGGGGTCTGTTTTCACAAGCCCCTGACAGAGAAAAACACCTCGAAAGCGCAAGCGCCACGCATAAAACATCTCACACCAGCGGACAAAAGATGCCAAAAATGACCGACAGGTGTGTGAAATGCGTGTTCTACCCCCCCTGGATGCTTGTACACGATATTTATATAGTAAGCTCCCCACCACCCCAGTAATCTTATGAACTCGAAACAAGAGTTGCCACTTGGGGCCCAGAATCACAACAGGGGACTCCCAAACTGATGGTGGTCCTTTTGATACCCCTGGAAACCACCCTAAGGGTACCGAGCCTCCAAAAGCACGCCATTGACATGCCGCCGTGCGTCTTTTTTTCGGGGGGAACCCTCTTTTGGTTGGTTTCAAAAGGGAAACTAACGAGCAGAACCCATTTTGTGGGGATCCGAATCCTTACTTTGAGACGAACCCTTTTGGTTTCCCTTGAAAAACCAACAACTTGGACCCATGAGACGTACGCAGCTTACGGCTGACTCGTTCTCGTTCTCCGAAAAAAATCTAACCGCCAGGGCGCCAAGTGCAGCCCTCGGCTCTCCGAGGGGTTCTTCACCGTGCAGGAGTTCACCACGCAGACGTCCGCCTGGGCCAACGACGGCACCAGGGTGTAGCCGTGCGCAGAGAGCTGGCCCATCATGTACCTCGCAAGGACCCAAAAAGAACCTAAACGGGCCGGTCGAAAATCTACCCTAGATGCTTGCCTAAAAAACAAAACAAACGGACCCCGGGAATTCATGTTTTTTTAATTTTTTAATTTTTTTAAAGAACCGACCCCCGACGGAATTCCGTGCGAGCCAAAGAATGCGCGCCCTGTGGTTGCAGGATTTCAAAAGGAAGGCCCGTCAACATGAAGGAAAAAAGAACAACCACTAAGGTCTTGGAACCGAAGAAACGGGCGAACCGGCTTAAAACGCTACCGGGAAATACAAACCAAGCCAAGGGCCTGATCAGTTTTCGTTTTCATGTTCCTCAGTTGGGCGCTTGGGACTACCAAATGGCAGTTGTCCCTTTGGTTTCCCTTGGAAAAAACCCTTTGAAACTTTGGAATAGGGTACCTGAGTTGCTCCCATGCGAATGTTGGTACAACCGCGGCCACATCGAGACATGGCTTAGACTAAACTTGGCCCATGTGTCCCAAGCAACCTCCAAAAAGACACGCCGAGCCAAGGAGACAAGCCCAAGCTGTAGCATTGCTCTTCGACCCTGATCCTGTGCATCACAAGTATCATAGCAAGCAGCAAAGTCGGAAAAACATCAGGAAGTCAGACAACCACCTTGCAACAAAACACGTACAAATCAAGAAAATGCAAGGCATTTGGCTCTCTTGGGCTGGACGTTTGATTCCCCCCATACTAGTTGTACAAAATAAAAATGGCCCTGTCTGTACCAAAGAGACTGAAACCCTCTTTCCACCGTGAAAGAATCCAGCAAACAGACACCTACAGGGGCCCTGGCGCTTTTTTGGCCCCCCAATGAAAGGTCCAAAGAGCCCAACCTTTTCGATCGGGCCATGAAGTCTCACTTTCAAGGGAGGCAAAACAGCCCAAAGTAACCCCCGCCCTTCAAGGGTTCCAGCCCTCACAGCAATCGAGCAGTGCGCAAGTGAACGGGGGGTGGGGGGGTCTCCTTGGTGTCGAAGAAACTGGCCCTAAACCCCATGTTCAACCATGATTTTCCCCCGCTGCAACAAACTGCGGCCTCCAAGCCTCGCTCTGCTCGGGAGCAAGGAGCCAAAGGCCGAAGCAAATCACATCAGACTGCCTTCAAAGCACTACCCCGACTCATCATGTACTCCGGGAGGCCTGTGGTTCAAGCGTTTTTTTTTTTTTTTTTTCGGGCAGGGGGAAGTGTCAAGGGAAACTTTGGGTGGTGTGCCTTTTGCTTTTTCCGTCTTCAAGCGCACTTCGGGGATTGATCTGTTTCGTGCTTGATCTTCGTTTGGTCTTTTGCTTGAGCGTTTTGAAACCTACCGTGGGCCGGAGAAGGACTGGGACGGTTGACCCAGCATATACCTCGTACCAAAAACGGGAGGGTTTGGCATTTGGCCCGTTTCCGGCTTGCTTCTTCTGGCGTCAAGAGTTCAAGAGCACCCCCCCCCCCAAGTTCCACGGATGACTGTCCCTACTTACCTACTGCAATGGCGACAAGAACTGGGATGCAACCCAGCTGAAAACAAAGAGATCGCGAGAGGCCAGGGCCCCGGGCTCCCCGTCAGACTGGTTGTGCTGACAGCCGAAGGTCTTCAAATAGACCTTCTGACCTCGTGGAACCATGGTCAACAAATGTCTCACTCGTGTGTCTCGTTTGTGGGTGCCATTCATGTTTAAAGCAATCAACCCATTTTACGGGGTCCGCCGTTTTGAGACGAACTGTGCAGGCCCTGCCACCTGTGAACAGAAGCAAAAACGCCAAAATGAAACAAATGCCATGCGCACAGAGGCTCTCAAGGAGAAGCAATACAGGGACCCCTGACTAAGACAGGATCCCGAATGCACATGCCCCTGCGACCTCTAAGCCTGAAAATCTCAGAGCGCCCGTGCTTGTCACAAGTCTGTGCTTATGATCATAGTCCAAGTGGTTTCAACCAGATCTCTTATTTTTTCAATTCCGTTGGCTAAAGGCTCTCGGAATTGCTAGGTCAACGACATGGACTTGCCATATGCACAAAGGACTCACTCAGCGCCCGCCGTGGTCGCGAGAACAAAATCAAACGGAAAAAAGGATCTGCTCACACGTGTGTCCTTTTTCAGGCAATCAGGATCTGCAGCGCGATGAGAAACCAGCGCAAAGCGGCTGCAATTCACCACGCCACTGAGGCAACGTGCTTGCTACCGGAGCTGCAGAGCTTCTTCAATATGACTTCCAAGGATACTCTGCAGTCCGTCTCGCGGGAAGGTCCAGTAACCTGGATCGCTTTCCCCACCGTGTCGCTCAACATGCCGGCCCTTCCCATGTATGCAGATCCGCTATACTGCAAAATGTGCAGAGCATCTGGACCGTCAAGGGCAAGGTAAAGAAGGTCAAAGTGTTGAGGCTTTACACCTGAAAACCTGCAATACCAGCCCCTGCCTTTTGCCCACGCGATTCTGGAGTGCTTGCACTCGATGCGTTTGCCTCTGTGATGCCAGTCGCACTTGGAGCCATACTCCCCTTTGATTGGTGCCACGAGCGACGGATGCAGCAACCGGTCCACCTCTTGCACCATGCTCTGGATGATCAGGCCACGGAGCGATGGGCTTTTACCCTGAAATGGGTGATGTTGGAAAGCAAGACTCTCAAGTTGATACTTTGAAGATTGTTCATGCTTGCTTAGTGCCTGCAACACAATGTTGTCGCTGGTTCTCAATGTACATAGCTTCCTGCATGTCCCCGTCTGTTCAATTCGGGTGCAAATGCGGGACACTGCCCCCACGTGGCATGTGGTGCCACGCGGCGCTTCATACACAACTTGGTGCCCGCGGGTGGCCGTGACGACGCCTGTGGAAACCAAACCATCACGGCAATCATGCTCAACCAACAATAACTGGTCTGGCGAGTACATGACCAAAACCAAGCGATCTAAAAGTGCCAGCTTCACCCCAGCAAATTGGAATCGCCAACGCGAGCGGCCGCCTTGCCAGCACAACTGGGCCGATTTGCATTGAACTCGATCGCCATCACATAACCAGTCGTACTCCGCTTGCCAGGCGGCGCGTCTGGAACCGTTGCAATCGTAACCTGGCACAGGACTTGACATGCGAGACGCCGGATACAGCTGCTGGTACAATGTTCTCGCCACTGCCTCAAAAACATGACCGCGCATTTGTGGGGTTATCGATGCAAGTTTGCAGCCAGCGTAAGCTGCTGTGGTCACGTCGGCACCTGCCTCTTGGAACTGATTGGACAAGTCACTAAGTCGAAAGGTGGCCAATAACCTTGAAGCGTGCTGACTAGCTCGCTTGACCAGTGAAATGTATCGCCAGTGCAATGGGTTCCGTGCATACATCGCAGTTGCACTTTCCGTGTTCTGCAGGCTGCCTTCTGGCAAACTATGTGTTGACAACTCCTGCCCATATGTCAGCAGCCAACCTCCACAGGCTCTGCTTGTCCAAACATTGCGCCAGGATGTTCACCTCAGGACTTTCCTTGATGCTCTTCTGCGGGGAAAGGCACGCACAAACAAGGACACCCAAGAACGACGCGGCAAAGCTTCGTAGAACATGGTATGATCTATTCCTCGCCACATCAAAAAAAATATTGCAATCACATCTCAACCTCAGCAACCCGGGCGCACAAACGGTGTTTCCTTTTGGTTTCCATCTAAACCCATCCAAAAACGATACCCTCAAATCAAGAAACACCCATTAGTTTCCTTTGGTTTTCTCTTGGCTGGAACACCATCAATGGTTTCCTTTAGCCCGGCTTTCCCGTACTTCTACCAACCAAGCTCCCCGTACTCCCATGCCATCAGAATGCTTCCCCTTTTAGAATACGGAAACTCCCACGACTGCAGCAAACACGTCGACACACGGCATACTGACATACCAATACAATCAGGACCTCAAATCAAGAGCAACCTAGTTCAACACGTGTGGCCTAAAACTAATCGCAACCTACGAAACGGTGCCACTGCAATAGGCAAAGCTTAGCCAAATAGCCTTCAAAGGGCGAACACCACGTTGGTCTTTTTTTGTGGACTTTCTATTGCCAAATTCCACCAAGCAACCATGGCAATACAGCAATACATGAGATTCCTTTCAAAAGACCTACATGCTGGGCGTGTCGGAAGAAAGATCCTGGAAAGTCTACTCCCTTCCAATCTCTTGCCTTGTGTCTGGAGCAAACGCCAGCTATTGCCCAAATGTTGCTCGTGGCTCAGTCCAAGTCCCCAATGTATCGCACTCACGCTGGCACCTGTTTCTTTTCCTGGCCCAAGTTGGCGCAAGTTGATCCTCAAAAGCCAATCAACACTACTAGCCACTGATCATATCTGATCCACAAAAATGGACGATGTTCTGTTGATTTCCCGTAAGACAATTACAAGGAACTGGTCCCCTTCAAAAAAAGACACACCCATGTGCCAAAGGCCCTGAAGGTGAAGGCAAGGAGCAAAACTGGCCCCCAGCTCCATAGATCAAGTCTGCGTACCCAGGGAAAACGGAACCATAAATCATGGAGTCGGTGCCGCATCTAAGCTGCGCCCAACAAAATGAAGAATAAATGTTGGCTCGGAGCCAAACGGGTGCCTACAAAAGTGTCATTTGTGTGCCTCACACTCCCAATTTAACCCGGTAGAACCAGGTGTAGGACCGGCGAATTCACTGGCCAGTAGAATGTGCTTTTGGGCGCTATTGGTACACAAGAGGTGCTGTCTGTGTTGATGATTCTCCCTTTGGGTTGGTTTTTCAGAAAGAAAAAGAAGAAGAAAAAAAAACATATAATTTAGGATACATATTTGAAAAAGGATATTGAGACCCCCATTTGACCACAACCCCGACGCAGGTCGCTCCGTTTCCCCATGCCAGGCCGCTCCCGGGTACCACGTTGGCCTCCGCCGCCAGCTGCCCCCGCGGCGTTGGCGAAGCCGCCGCCGCCGCTGCGCCGTCGGCGTCGTACTGGGCACGCAGGTCCTGGCGCCCCGGGCGAACATGACGCACGCTGTTCCAAGAGAGCACGGAGGGATGACGCAGATTTTCCACCAAGAAAGGACATGGGAAAATGAGGGTAACTGGGGTTTGACCCGGTTTTTGTGGGAAACACTGGTGGCTCCTATCCCTCCGAAATGAAGCGTCTGCTGGCTTGACAAACCAACCATGTCCTGTCTGGCTTGTTGTTAGTACCCAAAAAGTGACATCCGCTTGCTCACGAGGGGGGCCAAGGGTTATGTCAAAAGGTTGAAGGTCACACCAAAAAGCCCAGGCAAAACTTCCTTAAACTCTGGGTGGTCATGGCTTCCCACGAATGACGAAATTTCCCGAAGGGGTTGTCCACGTAAGAAGATTGCCCAGATATTAATAATGGGACCCAAATTTCTTGGAAGAAAGAGATCCCCACAAAAGATGAACTCCCTAAATAACAAGAGAGAGGGGGTGTCACTCTTGTCATCCTTAACACGCCAGCCAGTTGGCTTGGTGGATCAACACTTCAGGTATGGAATGAGAGGCCCTTGTACTTAAGCTTGCTCAAGAAAACACACGACTCGTTTTGGTTTAAACAATCAGGCCCGAATGGTCCTTTGGTTGAAACAACCAGACCCGGAAGCTCCGTCAAAGCATCTGTTTGGTGAACAACCAGACCCTATAGAGAGAGTGAGGGAGAAAAGGAATAGGGCAACTGAGGGATACTGTTGAAACCCCAAGCAAACCGTGCTTGACGAACCAAAGCTAGCAAGAGTGAGCATTAATGGAACAAGCCGATGCAGGCAACCGCGTCCAAACCGAGCCTTGACCAAAGGGATCTACTCCACAGCTTCGTAGCTTGAGGCCATGTGGGGCTCTGGGCTCAGACAACTGGAGCGCTGTTTAGAGATGTTTCGGGCTTCCCATCCAGAGGTTCAAATCCCCGGTTCAACCACCGATCCACACCAACCAAGCTTTACCTGCTAGCCTTTGTGCAGCTTTTCTTTGCAGAACCACAAGGAAAACCTCCGTTGTTGAGGTCCGAATCCCTGTTTTTGACACCGGTTTCGCCTCTGGTACTCCCTTTGCACCCACAAAAAAGCCCTAAGCAGCAGGGTCTGAAGGCCTCCGGTCGATTCAACCAAAAACTGGCCACGGGATCCACAGCTCCGTCAGTGGATTCAGCCCACCGCCAACCATTTTGCCACCTTCGCTCGGCTGCAGAGGTTATCCACAAGGATTCGGTTTGCTTCAGCAAAACCGAAGCAAACCGCACCGAAGGGTCGCCCTTCGATCAGGCCTCATGGGAGAGCACTTGGAAAGCTTCCTCCAGTGACCTGGCTGGGGGCTTGGCGAACATGGTCTCGCTGACGAGAGGAGTGCTGGCCAGGGGAAGAAAAACAACTGGTCAAAGCCCAACAGGTATTGAGTCCCGGAACTCCGAAAATGAGTGAGTGGTTGTAAAGGTTCATGTAGACCTGAAAGGGTTGTGACGGTATACCCTTGGCCTTGCTATGACGCACCGAAAAAACTGGGTATACTATACAGCCTAAATGGCCAAGAGAAAACTGAGCTGGGGCAATGCTCACTTGGTAACCTTCCCCTGCAACAACCAACCATAGGCTGCCGCATGGGTAGCCGCTCGGATAGCAACAAGCGTGTAGGGATTCGCCCCGAAACCAGAAATTTGAAAGTAGGTGATAAGTGGGCAAATGTCTTACACCCAGGCTTCCGGTGGATGTCCATTTCAAAACTGGGCACCCTGTTTTTGGAAGTTGAGTTTCAAGGCGGACTTGAAAAATGGCAACAGGAAGCACCAATGGAGGTCGGGGGGGGTCCTGCGTCTCAAGTGGACGCTAGTCGCAGCTGGAACCCCAATTGTTCTCTTTAGGGTAAAGTGCCTGGAGAAAACTTCATGAACTTGGTTATCTAAGCACTCACAAGCGTTTCAGTTGAAAATCCGAACAGGAAAACACAAGGTCTTCAAATCAGCAAGCGGAACTTTACCGGGATCCAAACATTTTGCGAAGGACGCTTGAGGTTGCAAACAAGGTGATGGTTTACTTGGCTCCTGGTCAAAGTGACTGAGCATCTCACTAAGAGAACCCAAAGTGACAACGAAATGGGCCCCTGCCTAAGCAGTGCCTGGCTTTGGCAAAGTTGGAGAAGGCAAGGAACACATCCGCGAAAGGGGAGCGAAAGCAGCACGGCCCAGCTCACACATAAACGGGGCCCATTTGGAAGACATTGAGATGATCCCTAAAAGCTGAAAATCCCCCATGAAAATCCCCAAAGAGGCTCCTTTCCGGGGACGACTTGGAAGACGTCTGCCCCAAAAGGCGGCGGAAAAAAAGCCCGGGCCTCAGCAGCTCGCCGCGCGGCCGGTTGCCCAGGCCCTGGAGCGTTGAGAGGTGGCCCCCCCAAGAAACCAAGTGACCCGATGTTTCGTGGAAAGGCGCGCCGCCGCGTCTTTCTAGTTTTGGGGGGTCTGGGTACTTGCGCGGTGGCTGTTCGCCTCTTTTCGGCCGTGAAGCCGTCATTGGCGGTTTGGATTGGTGGTGGAGGTTCGGGGGCATTGAATCCCCAGTCCCCACCAATCCAAGCCACCGTCTAAGGCCTAACTTGAACTTTCGCGCTGGGGGATGCCTTCCAACCATCAGCTAAGTAGCTAAGTTAATAAGTTGTTGGGAACCTAGGTCTTTTCACCCACATGGAACTCTTCCTTGGGGTTAAACCCTGTTATTTGTGGGATAAAACCCAAGGACATCCTAGTAGGACCTCCCAACCCCTCGGCTCCTCGGCTCCTCGTCCCTTTCCCAGGTTCGGTCGCCTCAGCCAGGCGCCGGGCGTTCTCGTAGCTTTCACGGATCTCCGCAGCATCCGCGTCCCGCGACAGGCCCAGCAAACTGTAGTGGTCCGGGCCTAAGAGGATTCCAAGTCGCCACTGGGGTGCCGGCTTTTGGCGGCCTTGTACTTGAGTGAGCGAAGAATCATTTGCCTCCAAAGCCCGGTTTGGGAACTCTTTCTCTTGTGCCCATGAGTCAGACCACTGTTGGCCCTTTTGGGCTTCTCCTTCCGCCGGGCCACTGGCGCCCGCGCGCCGCCGCAGCTTCCACCCGGCGGACGCCGCGGCGGAAGCCGCGGCGCCGAAGGCGGCGGCGGCGCCGAAGGCGGCGGCGCCGCCGCTTTTGGGGCGGTGGGACAGCCGCAGCGGCGGCCCTGGAGACGACCCCCCAAAAACCGAAGGCAAGTAGAAAAAACTTGCTGGGGAATGAGAAATGGAATGAACCCACAAATTGGTCCTTGAAAGGAAACCACCAGTTGGATGGTGTGTAAGGGTCATTCCCTCATTCCCTGAGCACCAGCAAGAAAAGCTCGGATGGGGTGCAGTTGTTTGAAACCAGCTTGTTTTGGCTGTTGGCCACAGGGGTGGGTTTCTTCACAAGGGGGCTAAACCTTACGGGTAAAATTTGGAAACTGCGGGCCGGGTCCGTTGGCAACCTGCCTTGTGTGGTCAAGTTTGGTATACCACCAACTTGTACCCTGGGCGCAAGCCATTTAGGAGGGAATCCGGATTACACTGTTGGGGGGAAGTTGCAGCCCAATCGTCTTTGACCCTCTCATGTCCAAAGAGGTTGGAAGGTTATTTCCGTCGTTCCAAAGAGTAACTAAATTCCCGCTGCACTCGACCCGCTTTCCACCTACTGCACGCCTCTCCGAGCCCCCACCAGCTGCCACCGCAGCTGAATCGGCGTGGACCGTAGCGGAAGAAGCGCCATTCGACTTCAGCCCGGGGCCTTTGGCAAAGACCTTGCTGGCTAGTTTGATGATACAACTTATGCGCACTATCAGTAAGAAGTTTGAACTGAGTTGTGTGTCACTAAGCACAGATCTTACATAGAATCTGTTAAACAAAGAGTGCATAATGCTTTGCTGTACCCGTTTTCGGGTTGGTCTTACAGGTGGCCAAAAGGTTGAATACCCCATTTAAGGGCCCCCGAATTTTGACACAGACCCATATTCTCTATGTGTATATATATATATATACACGTGTGTGTGTGTGTCATGTGTGTATGTTGCTTAGATTGAATGCTATGATTTGCGTCGAGTGGTACCTGAACGGGTATATCTCAAAGTAGAGAGCCCCCTTTAACATCTCAGTTGCCCATGACGAACCAGGCGCGGAGGTGGAATCCTCGCAACATGCCAAAACCTGAGCCCTGCTACTCATTGCCTGGGATTCCTTTGAAGGCCCGTGGATCCGACGGTCGCAGGCCCCTCATTTGATAGGTTGACTCAAGTGAGTCTGCACTGAACCGAGAGGCATCGATGCGCAGCTACGGGTCCTGAAGCTGCGGTAAGCCACAGGCTTCCCGAGGTGTCCGTGTCCGAAAGCATCACCCCTAGGAAACTCACTTCAGAGCCTACATGCCCCATGCCAGGACCCATACCTGAAGACTTCTGATACAGAGCCAGACTTGCAAGTTGCTGAATAGGTGACTCAACCACCTAGAAATCCAGAAACTTTCAGGGTGGAATCTCTCGGTTTACCCCCCGTTCAGTAACTTCGTTGCAAAAAAAAAAATGATGCTCCAACTCTGACGGAAATCACTGTCTGCTTCCCCCTGAAAGGACTGGATTGTGATAGGTTCTTCTGGACGAAGATCCTCCGAGTTTGTGGCAGGCCCCTGGTGAGGCCGGACGCAAAGATTGTATACTGGATGTTCCGACCGAACCGGGCAGCCCTTCAAATGGTCACGCTTCGACGCGTGCCGTCGGTTGGGCCCCGAAAAGGGCCGGAGGTCCCGTTCAGGGGGAAACAAAGGTCCAAAGGAACCCATGAGTCTTGCGCCGAAGGAACACCTGGTGCTTGTTCCTTCTTCAGAAGCGCCTTTGCGGAAACCAGATTTGCGGACACCAAATCTTGATGGCTTGAACACTCACCAAAGGCTCTAAATTTATGGTATCACACCCCTACCCATGATAAACCCCTCTATCCTTTGTGCGGCCTGGGTTTGCCTACCTTCCGCAACCTCAAAGAACTATCCCCCACGCGCCTGGGTGGGCAATCTCGCGCTCGGGCGCAGCCTCGAATCTATTTTTGCTTTTTGTCCGCAGGACCAGGCCCAAATTCTGGCCGCACCCTTCCCATTCTGCTCCGGGATCAATCCTCTCTTTGCAAAAAGGCTCGGGACCGATTGGAAACGGGAGGTTTCTGAACGGAAGGAAGAGAATGAAGACTCAACCCTTGGAAAAATGGTCAGATTCCCCTCTAAAAAAGGAAGAATCTAGAAACATCACCATAAAACATTAGTCGCCCACTTGACTTGCCTTGGACAAGATGTTCAGAGAGCATTTGTTGGGGACCCTGATTTTTACGGCCTTTTTTGGGCGGGGTCCACAAAGGAACCGGCCATCTTTGTTTCACAAAACACTCACGAGAATGATGGAAGGTGTGTTGAAACGGAAAGCCCAAAGGAACCCAAGGATGTCCGCGTTCCCTGCTTCGGGCTGTCAAAAAAGATCGCCGAGTTTTGTTTTTTCGGCGGGTGCTTTCCGACTCACCTGAAAGGTGTGGGGTCCTTGGTGGCTCCCTGAAAGCCAGGGCGTGCGTTCCGCTCTGCCGAAAGTGGAACCGTTCGTGGTTTACGGAAAACCAACGAGTTGGCAAGAAGCTAAAGTCCTAACATCCGAGCATGCGCCAAAGTTAAAAGGACCTTGGCTGAAAGACACACCGTGGCTTGACAAGACGTGCACGGGAAATGTCGGCTCTTATAGAACCAAGAGGAAACCCTCAATCTCCACCTGGATGGGACCCTTCATGTCACAAAGCACCCATTCAAAGAGTTCTTTTCCGCACTCACCTTGCCGAAAACCCAAAGGCCTCCAGGTCGGGTGAGTGCAGCGAAAGGTAAAAGGTGCACCCACCTGCCATCGAAGTGAAGGCGCCGGGGGTTGCCCGGTGAGAGAAAACCCCGTGCCCACTGCCACAGAATGAGGAAACGGCCATGACCATTTGCCCTTTGCCGCCTCAGGCGATTCCAAAGCGCCACAACGAACGTGGTGAAAAAAGGCGTCCCAGGAGCACGAATGGAATCGCCCGAGGACAAGCCAACAGTTCACCAAACATGCAACAAAAAGACGGCCTGCGTTTCATGCTTCATTTGTCAAAACACCAGATCATTGTCATGGTACCCTTACGTGGTACTTGGCGCCCAAGCATATTACGTTGGCAACCGGCTTTCAACCAACCTGCAAGTGGTAAGTTGAGGGAATGCACTTGAGGTGTCACCCAAACAAATGGTACAACACAAACTCCAACCCACCGCGAACCCGACCAAACCCACCCCACCCCACCCCAACAAAACCACAACACCAAAAAGCAGCAGCACCCATCAAACCCGAACCAACCCACCCCAAACCAAACCCAAACCAAACCAAAAACCCACGGTTGACCTCCTCCACGAGCCCCTCCCATCTCGCCGCTCGCTCGCCGCTCGCCGCCCGCCGCTGGCCTGGCGGTGCCTCTAGCGTCACCTGGATCTCCGAGGTGTCGCCGAAGGCCAAGGTGGCCGGGGCACCCAACGGCAGCGCCCAGCCCTGGACGACGTTCGACCCAAAAACGGCGACATGGGCGCCGCCCATTTCTCACGACCCTGAGGGACCTGAGTTGGTGTCCCTGAGAAAGTTCTGTGGTTGGGGTGTTCCTGATGTTCATCGTGTTTGTACAACTTCAATGTTTGGCTGTCATGCACCCCTGCAGGGGAGCTTCATTTCAAATTTACAATTTCAAAGATCTCAAGAAAACTAACATCACTGCCCGCCTTTTGAGACCTGACGAAAAGGGCCCGGGGGATGTCGGCTTGGTTGTGATGCGTAACTGCGCGTGATGTTGGCCTTTGCGCTTCCCCACCCAACGGATGCACTGGTTCTTGGATGTTGCATGTTGTTGTTTTCAGTTTGCACGGATTCACATCACCCCTTTCAAGAGAAGCTGCTTGTTGCTTGTGTTGTGCGCTTTGTTGGTTGATGTTCTATGTCCATCACGCACAAAGGAATGACGATTTGTTGGTTGTTCCCGCCCTTTTGCTTCTGGCCTTCACACCCAAAGGAGACCAATTGCTCAAGCAAGCAAATGAATACATGAGCCATGGTCAACATTCCTTCTATGGCCTATGATCATGGCTCCCTTAATAGGAATCATTGTGCTTCAGGATCCAGGTCGATAATCCCTGTTCAGCAAAACGAACAAGTCTTTGGCGAGCAACCAGGAACCCTGCCTCTGGCCAATGGGGAACCAAACACTGACCAAGAAGGCCCTCCTTAGGTGTGGCTTTCTGTTTATTTGTGCGAGTTCTGTTTTTCCTTTCTCCTCTGGAAGGTCAAAATGCTGCACGCCTTTTTCAGACTCAGTCCGCAAAACCTACCAAAGTCGCCCAACAGGCTTCGGTCCTTTTGCCGTCCCTTTGAACCAGCCCCCGAAAAACGGGTCACCTCAAAACGAGGCGAGCCACACCCAGGCCGCCCCAACAACTGGAGGCCTGCGGGGAGGACAAGGAGAAGCCGTCCGCCACGCTGCCGTTGGCGAAGAGAACGGCCTGAGCCCGAAAACCTTCCCGAAAACCCGAGGCCTCCGCGCAGTAGAGACCCCTGGTCCTTTTCGGCTACATGCCACCCATGGCTGGGTTTGCTGTTGTCTTTTTGTGTTGTTTGCTTGCTTGGTTTTGCTTGGCTTCGCGTTGCCTTGCCTTGCCTTGCCTTCACAGGAGAGTCCCCGAAGGGAACCCTGGGTGAACGATTCACAGCTGAGGGAAGACCCCGAAGCTGCATGAGTCATGCATGAGGGAAGAACCCCCCCCCTTCACCCCAGGCTCCAAAACAACTCCCCCCGCCTCACCTGCCCAAAGCACGTGGAAATAAAAGGTTTATCTTTGGAGACCTGTACCAAAAATGGACCAAAATTGGAAAAACCAAACTGGGGACCAAAAATCGACCAAATTGGGGACCAAAAATTGGAAAACCAAACGGTTAAAAGGTCGATTCGTTTTGGGCCAGTGAGCCCAAAGCGAAATCCCACGAAAACCGACTCAGGACCCGGCCTGGAAGTCCCTCACAGAGGCGCTGCAGGAGAGCCGCCTCGGCTCCTAAGACGAGAAACCTTCATGTCGAGATGTGTCTATAGGTGCCATCTAAGCCAAACTATTTTTAACCAGGCTCACCTAAAAAGGACACCTATGGATGTGCCAAGTTGGGCGTTTCAAGCCTGTTTCCCCGTGTCGTTAGCAATTTAAAAGTGTCTCTTCAAGGGTTTGCTTCCAATGAAGCAATTTTTCGGGGGAGGGGGGAGCTCGACTCAAAGCGTGCGAAAAAACCTCTTTTGTCCGTGCCCTTTAAAAAGGAGCCGGCGGACTGTTCAAAATTTACCAACTCTTTTCTAACCTTTTGACAGGCGAAACGCACCGTTCCGTTTGCTTGAGATGTTTCCCAGGTTCCCTTTTTGACCCCCCGCTTTCTTTGCCCCAAGGTTCTATAAGAAATGGTAGCAATCCCCAGGCCAAGAAAAGAATGGTTCCTTGGGGTAAGGAGTTTCCCTGACAATCGCCGGCGCATGTCCTCCGTGTCGAACACAGAGAGGTACAACTTGGGCACTTTGACGACAGCCTGTCGAGTCACACAGTCAGCAGGCCCAATAGCAGGACTGCGATTTTTGGCGAGCTTGGTTGAAGTCATGTGCCGCAAGAGTTGCTATTGACCACTGAAATGGCCATGGGTCAAAATCCCATATCCCCAGTGAACATGCCAATCCCCACTAAAATAGGTTCGAAAATGGGTGGTGAATTCACCTACCCCAAAATGGGATCAACCACAACGGTTTTGACAACCACAGCCACATGATCCCCCAGAAAGTCCAGAAGCTGAAAAAGTCCAGAGACTTGCCATCTCTCAGCCGTACCATTCCAAGAAAGCGGAGCGAGCTTCCCTCAGCACCGCCAAGCGAAAGCTACCGCAAGCTGGCCGTTTCTATACCCTAAAAAAATTGTCCTTTCTTTGAACCCCCCCCCCCCCCCCCGGCAAAAGAGAAAAACAAAAACATGTGCCAAAATAGGAGCACCATCAAAATGATCATGCTCCTTTTGGTTTGCCTTTTGGCAGCAAGCTCAAGAAGGTACCCTCAACTCACTTCCCGAGTGCCATAACCCAAAACAAGACCCTGGGCGCCGCCAAACAACATGGTCCAACCCCACAAAAAAGGACTAACAAGTCCATCAGCTCGGGGGCTGAGTTCAAACCTCCACCTCCTGTTTTTGTCCCGCCGTTTCGCGAGACACCTCCCATGTTCCGCCAAACAAAAAAAAAACGCCGCCCCAATGGGGCAAACCGACCCCCCCCCGGCCCCGAGCGAGGAAACCCGGAGCCCTGCCGCCTGCCGGTGGCCCGCTTCGGTGACCAAGCCCAGCCGCAGCTCCGCGGAGCTTCCGGAGGCCACCTGCGGACGATCCCGGGTCGGTGGAACATCCAGGGCTCGGCAGGAGCGAAAATGGGGCGGCCCAAACCCATCCCCCCGCGAAACACGAGAAGAGTGAAGAAAAAGGCTAAAACTGCGTGAGGAGTGGGAAAAAAGAGTTACATGGAAAGGGTTTAAAGACTGGGTTAAATGGGTTAAAGCTGGGCTAAGAGTGACTAACTGTTCGTGGGTGAAATGGAAATCCCTCCACTGGACACTAGAAGGCACTAGAAGGCTGTGGGTGCAAAACTTCAAGGGGGGGCTATTGATACGGGGGTTTAAACATTACCAGGTTTTGATCTTTAAACCTGACTTGATATTCACCAGCCCACAGGTCTTTTAACTAGGGTCATTATTTGGATTCGGTTTCTGGAAGTGCTCAAAGGCAGAAAATGTGGTTGTTTCGCTTTGACCCACCAATTCGGGGTTCTTCGATGCTCCTTCCTCCAAAAGAATGGTGAGAGGTGGAATCTGCCATGGTTCGATGGTCCTTCCATAAAATCATCTTTTGGGCAAAACAGCTACACCAAAGGCCGTCTAAAAACAAACCAACGCCGAGAGAAGGTAATAACTTGTTCTTTGCCCCCCCCCAAACCGGCCGTTGCCCCACCCGGGCCCAACCGGCCACATGATTAGAGCTAGGCCCAGTTATAGAATGCATATCTTACTGTTTGCCTCACTTTGAGTCATACAAACACTATTTATAATTGAATCAATTCACTTTGAGTCATATCCCTATGGCATGACATAATAACCATGATTTATCATTATTATCACTGGTAAAATGAAAACTGTATCCTAAGTCTACCCCAAGCCGCTTGAAGCAAGGGACGGCGGTGTCTTGGGGCCCCGGCGCTCACGGCCACGTTGCCCCGGACGGCGCCGTTGGCCTCCGCCCGGTGGGGCCGGTAGCCCGCAGAGGCGGAGACCACCTCGAGTGGGCAGTGGGCAGTGGGGCGGGAGATATTTTTTCGTAGGCCACGGGTGAACTGTTTGTGGTGTGTTTTTGGGTTCTTTTTAGCTATTTTTTCTTTTGGATAAATCACTCATTTTGGGGCGGTTGCTTGGTGATGTGTTTTGTCCTCTGGCGTAAATCACTTATTTTGCTTCTTCTGGTGCAAACCACTCGTTTTGCGGTTTGCCGAAATGAGCCTTTTTGTGTCCAAAATCCACTTGGCGATCACGGTTTTAGAGTTGGAATCAGCTCTGTAAATCATGTCCATCAAAGGATCCCCCTATTTAAGTTCAGACACACTTCCTGAATGATTGTGCTCAGAAATCCCGTTCCCCAGATCAAACTAAACATGTCTAGCCCGCACAAGCTGTTTTCAGAGCTCGCAGCAGCTCTTCAGAGTGCGTTTACCTGCGAGCGGCTCGAGGCACAGGGCTAAACAGGAGAGCCAGTGCCGAGCGCTGCTCCCACCCATGGGCGGGAGGGAAGCCAAACAGCTGCGTGTGCAAGCAAGACATGCGTTCTCATGTCTAGCCCGCACAAGCTGTTTTCAGAGCTCTCAGCAGCTCTTCAGAGTGCGTTTACCTGCGAGCGGCTCAAGGCACAGGGCTAAACAGGAGAGCCAGTGCCGAGCGCTGCTCCCACCCATACCACCATCATGCTATGCCTGCAACGCGAGCTCATTTGCATGCCAGGACGACACTGAAAAGTGCAGAGGCAGCTGTGATCTTCTTTCTGGCCTGCCGAGGCAAATTTGGCAGGACAGAACAGGCTGCCATCTCTTGCAAGTCATGTTCCAAGGTGCTCAGGGACTTCAAGCGCATCTTCCACAGCAGCTCAGACGCGCTCGTGCCCGTCTGATATGCAGCAATGGCTCCACCCGAGCGCAGCGAAGCCGGTGTCAGCTTTGAACTGGCCGGAACGGTCAACAACCCCAGAAGAAAGTCCCAGCGCCGCCTAAAAGCTGCACCTGTACCAGGAAAAAGTGGCGAAGAAGGGGGAAGAGCTCCGAATACTGTATCCAAAAACTTCACCGCTTCAGCATCGCAAACCTTCACATGTTGAGTTTTTGCACCCTGCTTTAGGAGAAAGAATCCGCAAGTATGCAGCAGCTCCGGGATCCCCCATCATTAGTTGATCTCGTGGTAGCAGCAAATGCGACCGCTGAGCATTAATGGATTCTCCCGGGCGGGTAATCCCAAAGAAAGCTAACACCACGACGCCGGCCCAGCGATCCCAACCACATGAAATCGCAAGCACCACTAGGGCCTTCATCAGAATCACCGGCAATGGCAAACGATGCACAATAGGTTCCAAAGTCTCCCACCGCGTGACCATTTCCCAAGCTAAAGGCATGTAAGGGCGCAGGCCAAAGAACTGTCGCTGAGCGTGAGCCAGGAGTTGCCGGTAACTATTCAAAGGGAGACCCCGCTGAAAAGCTACTTCTCCAAATTCTCGAAGGGTTGTTCCAAGGAGGGCGGGGGTTTCCAACACAGATGTCACAGCCTCGCTGGAAAGTTGAGCTCGCAGCCAAGTCAGAAAAACGTCCCACAACTTTTCCCGCATGCTAATTGTCTTTGGCTCCAGGAGGGCAACCTCAAGCAACGACCCCGTACGTTTGTGAGTCCGAGAGCCAGGGCCGGGATTGCTGGCTTCTCCAATGCGAACATTCAACGACCTTGAGCAGGCCGACGAAGCGCCGGCATCACTGGCACCCCCCGTCAAGAGGGCGGCAGCAAGTCGCTTACACACACCAAGAGGGTAACTTTCCGCAACCTTCGTCCAATTGCATCGATGCACCATAGATTGCCCACCAGCACACAGTTGCCGCGTCCCAGCCAATACTGTGGTTGTAAGCACTCGTGTGCGCTTGCGCCAAGCTTCTCCAAACCGGCAACAATCGTACCGCCAGAAAAGTAGATGCTGCTTCCTGATTACCTCCGCAATGGCCTCCTGTCTCCACAACCACGAGTTTTCAGGGTTCTCCAACCAGAAAAGAGTGCCAGAACTCAAGCAAGCCTTGATGACCTCGACGCAGAATTTGCAGTGGGCATTGCCTTGCCTCATTTTGAGCTGCATGGTCGGGGAGGCCCAAGGCACTCCTTCCAAGTATTCATAACTTCTGACAGGAGGGCAAATAGCCGAAGAAAACGAAGCACAAATAGGCGCCAGACCGCACCCGAGAAAAGCCTTGGCACGAATAAGCCTGAGAATCTCTACCTGGGTGTGCCGATCCAAAAGGTCCTGTCCCGGACCGTGTAACCAGTCGAAGGTCATACACCAGTTTGCCCCCTGTTGTACCAGCTGCTTAGGCACACCACGGCAGCCGGAGTACAAATCCAAAAACCCAGGATGTTGAAGAGCGTCTTCAAGGCTGCAAAACTTAGTTTTGCTCCAAAGAAATTGGGCCGAAGGGTATCCACCCAGAAGCGCAGGCAGTTCACCCGCAACCCAAGATGTCAGAGCTGGGTCAGCATGCCCCCCCGCCCGGAAAAGGGGTGGCCGTTTAGGCCGGCTCAAAGGCTCTTTGGGTTTTTCCGTCCCCTCCGGTGGCTCGAAGGGCTCTTGAGGTTTTTCCGTCCTCTCCGGCGGCGAAGAACGCTCTTCTGGGGTAGCTCTAGGGTTAGGGCTGCCAAGAGACTCTTGGGGTTTTTCCGTCCCCGCCGGCGGCCCTGAGGGCTCTTGGGGTTTTGCCGTCCCCTCCGGTGGATGGTTCGAAGGCTCAGCAGGCTCTTGGGGTTCTTCCGTCCCCTTCGTTGGCTGTTTCACCGGTTTTCCTGACACAGCATGAAGGTGGTCTTCTGCCAATCTCCGGACATCAAATTGCAAAGCACCTCGGACTTCCTCCGATCTGCGTAGGGGGGGCCGACTAACGTCACAGGGCACCCCAAGATCAGTGTAGGGAAGTCCAGTCAATTGCTCCGGCAGATGACCAGAGATTTTCAAAAAGGAATCAAGTGGGCCGAATTCTCCGACTTCTCCAGCACGGAGCCAGTCGGGTTCGGGCTTGCAGGGATCTGATTGGCCTCTGTCGAGTCGGGTCGTCAGCAGGATTGTCACTGCTGGCAACGTAAGCTGTGGAGCTGGTGATACCTAAAAAACACAAGTTCGGCACGGATTTCTGGAGCAACAGATTCAAATGGACCGACGTGGCTCTGCCTTTTACAATTGCTCCGCACGTAACCTGAGAGTCACTGCACACGATAGCTCGAGACCCCGGGAACCGCAGACCAACCTCCTCTTCGGCATCTAGATAAGCTTGCAACTCCCCAAGGTTAATATGGCGAGCTTTGCGAGAAAAGGGGCTGAAAACGCAAACACCGACACAAGGAACTCCATAGTGGGTGGGTCTTCAAGCTTTCGCCCGGCAGTTCGTCCCCGGGATCAAGAAGTCCATGCGTCCGAAGCCAAGCGGATCCCGGGCTGAGAAGACGGGCCCAAAGACCCTTTGCAAGCACATGGCAATGGAGCTCCTTCAACATAGTTCGGCTCAGCTTTGCCTCGACTGCAGCCTCCGCCTGGTTGGAAGCATCAGTGCAAATAAGCCAAGGATAAATGTCGGCTCGCAAATTGACCCGGACCTGAGGCAAGATGATCACCAACGTAAACAGCTCGTCCCGCAGAGCGGGCGACAGCCGCAATTCATCTCGGCGATCTCGGTCTCGCTGTGCTATGTAGATCCACTGGAGCAGGGACAACGTCCGGCGCCGAAAAGACAATACCGAGACCCAGCTGCCCGCTAATACTTCGAGGAGCCCAATCGTACTCAATCCCAAATGCGCGATCCGAAGAGTAATGGCTGCCAGAGGCACAGCGCGAGCGGAGTTTGGCCAAACCTCGCCGCATTCGCCGTCAAGCTGAGCTCCCCAAAAAGTCGCTGTAGTTTCCCGGAAAAAGCTCTTCCCCGAGTGCCGAGGTAGTCCAGCCTGCTCATATGCCCGTTGCACAGCACCCATGACTTCCGCACTACGAATACGAGTCGAGGTTGTTTCTCGGAGCACCTTTTCCAAACAAATGAAGTCGTCAATCACAACCCCGATTGAAAGAAGGCCTCGAGAAGGACGGGACCGAAGTGACATGAGCTCGGCTGCGGAAACTGTACCAGTGCTGAAAATCACGCCCAAATGACTAGCCTGGCCCAATCCTACAGCGTTAACATCCCCCATTGCCATGCTGCAAAAGGTAGCTGACAGCCGCGGTTCCTGCATCATCCAAGGTTCGAAAGCTTTAAAATGCGACACTTCTGCTGGGGCGAACGTTCCTGCCAGATGATTTCGCAGCGACCGCTCCAAACCAACCTGAAAGGCATAGTAATAATCACGAATGTCCTCGCCCGACGCTTCAATTATCTCATCATGCTCCAACATCAAGTCTGTCAAATTGCACGCTGAGGCCAACGAAGGGAGCCATTTTTCAAACGTGATTTCCGCAGCATTCGGACGTCTCGCGTCCAGGATCAACCGATCCCTCTTCAGGTCCTTGGGGATGCAGGTCCTTGGGGATGCAAAACATTCCGTTTGGAAACTCCTCCCGCACCAGCCGAGTAGGAACTAACAGCAGCCGATCTGTTTGAGAGTGGCGAGCAGGTCCAGTTTTCGCTGTCTCGAAGCTCGCACCCGCACCCGCGGCATAGGTTCGAAAACCTCATGCGCTTTCAGGGCATATTGCAGCGGCCGTTCAAAAATCTCTCTACTCTCAGCATCCAGGTACGGGCGGGGGTCGAAACTGGGAGTTCCATGAAAAGACAGGCGTTCCGCTTCTACCTCCTCTGCCATGAACTCCACATTCACATTGAGAGCGCTGCGCCCCACCACTTGGTCCTGGTCCGTCTCAACAAGGCCGGCGGCCAGCGTGGCGTCTCCGAAATTCCTCTCCAAATACCCGGCCAGCTTCTCGATGCTTTCCACCTTCACAGCCGCTCTGCCCATGTCTTCGGCCGAGACTTCTGCTACCTCGTTCCAGCGTTTCACATTTGCTTTCACCCGGGCGCGGCCCTCGATCCAAATCTCCTCACAACGACTTCGCGCTGACGGAGCAGAAGACCGGCAGCTCCCAGGCAGCTCAGCACGCCGAGGTTTTCCCATTACCAGCCAGTTCATCAGAGCTATGGTGAATTCCGTGCCGAACTCATCGGGGTTTTTGGAGCCCCAGGAGTGACAACTCGAAACCGGCACGGGCCAGATTCCGGCGCGCCCCCGCGCTCCTGACTGTTCAATTGCTGATGAGCTCCGTAAAAAGGTTGACAGATCTCCATTGTTCTGGATGACTCCGTCAAAAATTGATTTCCACAGTGACGATGATGTCACCGCTGATGCGGTCGCGCCCGGTACACTGGCGCTCGTTGCCTGGCCCGTAGTAAGCCTGCCATCCTGGGCGGGCATTGCCTGACCCATCACCCCCCGACCGCCGATCGCAGTATCATGCCCCGAAGGACAGACCCGCGCTGAAGTAGAAGAGCTCGGCAAGAGGATGGGACGCCCCGGCTGGCTACTTGCAGCCCTACCTTCCCTGAGCACACGTGCCCCCCGACCCAACACCGCAGAAGGAGGGTCAAGAGAACGCCTCCCCTGCGCTGAGGTAGAAGAGCTAGGCAAAGGGTCAAGTGCGCTCGCTTCAGGTAGGCCTCGGGCTTCGGCAACGCTCGCAGCGGCGGGGCGTTCAAAGTCTGACACCTGTCTGCCGGACCACGCAGCCGAAGTCAAAGCAGGTCCATGGGAGCGTTCACATGCACACATCCAAACCAGAACCTGTTTCGACTTTAAACGGAGGTCCGTCTGCCGGGGGCGGTGTCACGCCCCCTTGCGAACTATTGCTCAGTTCGTTGCCGCGGGGGTATGCTTCCCCGCTCCCTTTGCCCCTTCCGAAGATGAAGCCTCTTCTTTTTCTTCTCGACGTTCTCTTCCTCCGGGGCTGCGCCTTTCTGAGCGCGGCCCAGTTTCTTTCGGACCTCGCCGTAGGCGTCTTGCTCCTTTACCTTGTGAATGAACAGCTCCATCCAACGGGGATCCAGCAATCGGCTCTGAGGGCTCTCCAGTTGATCCAACCCGGTGCGCCGGCCGAACGCCGAGAAGGGGGGGTAGGGCTCCAGCAGAACCTCCTGCGCTAGCAGCCAAGAACCTCCGTCGACCGCTGATTGGTCGAGGGCCGCAAGTAGAAGTCCAGCGCGAGCACGAGCTTCTGCCTCCTTCTTGTCCCGCAACGCATCCAGGATCCCTGCCACGGCCCACCCCCACCTGATGGTATTCGGGAAGTACCCCAGCCGAGACCGATGTTCCAGCCAACCGCGGGCTGTCGCCCTTGTGCCGGAAAAAGCCCCCTCGCTCCGCCGTGACAGCAGGTCCTCCTCCATCGGGTCTCGATACTCTGACTGAGCAGCTCCGGTGTGTTGCATAGCGCCCCGCGTGGGGCGCGAAGCGCAGCGCTTTTGACCGAGCTCCGGACAGTCCTCCGCTTTCGCCTCCGCCGCCTTCTGCCTTGTCGAGCAACTGCTCGAGACCCCTGCTCGGCTGTTTCTTCTCCTTGGCCATCTCGGAAACCAGCCTCGTGAGCTGAACCACCGCCACTTGCATCGGGTCTCGGGGGGTGGGCGGACCGACTGCTTCTTCTGTGTCCCCGGCAGCCTCGTCCTCGTCGTCGGTTTCGCCCAGATCCCCGCCAGCCAGGCCAGGAGCCGGTCCAGATGTGCTTCCGGAACTCCGGCAGCTAGGGCAGACTGCACCACATCCACTGCAAGCCCCGGCAACGCCGGCCGACGCAGAGCCGGTTTCCTTGACGCATGTTGCTCTGGAGGCGCAATGGGCGGAGGCTGAGCGGCCGACGGCTGCGCCAGCAGCTTCTGCATTCCGGCCTGGAGAGAAGCCATCTGCCCCTCGAGTAGGGTCATCCGGTCGTCGAGCATCGCCTCGCCTGGCCTCGTTGGCTCTGCGCCAGCATCTGAGACAGCCGTCAAAAAGGCAAAGTGATCGTTCCCGACATCCACCAACGCCTGAGCATGAGGTAAGGCCAGCTGACCGCTTGCATCCACAAAGCCATATTCGGGCTCCGTGTCTTCCTCGAAGGTTACCATATCCTCGAATGCGGTTAGCTCTGTCGCTGTCCACACTGGCGCTAACTTCCACCAGAACCGGCTTCTGAAGAGCGCTCGAGGTAGTACCCGGCGGGCCACTGTCCTATGCCAGACACCAGCCGGAACTGCCACCAAAACCTGGTTTTCAAACTGTGAAATCACTGCCAGCGAGGAGGTGATTGCCGCACCTGCTTCTGGATTGTCTGTACTAAAGATCCCCAACAGGTAATCGAAATCCACTTCCTGGTTGACCACAATCTGCCAACGCTGCAGGGCACCTTCCTCTGCAGAGGCTGCCGGAGCGGCAGCCATCACGCCGATGTGAACGGCGAGGGAAACCCAGCAGCCAAGATAGCTGCCTCAGCTTCCCACTTGCTGGGGAAGCCAGCAAACACACTCTCCCCGCAGCCGCTTGCACAATCGGCTCACAGCCCGGAATTCAGTGAAAATCTGAGGCGTAGTGAAATCCTGGCCCTCAAAATTCCGCAGCACCACGTAGATCACACTAGGGAGCGGGACCTTGTCACGACCTGAGCTCCGTCGATGGTCCCCAGCCAGAGCACGCTTGAAGAAGTCACCAATCTCCCGTACGACCTGCAGCCGTTCCTCGCGGCTCGGAACCGCACCCGATCCGGAAGGATGCCTACCAGCACTACCCGAAGCCTCCTCTTCCACCAGCAGAAAAGAACACTCGGATCCAGCCTTGTCCCCCTCCAAATCGCGAACACGTTCCCGAAGCCCAGAGTTCTCCAGCCGGAGAGCAGCGAGCTCCTTAGCAAGGCTCTCCAGAGCGTCCTCCCCGTTCATCCAAGGACCCTGTAGGTCGGGCCCTCAGAGCGAGTCGTTCTGGCGCGTGCCGAGGCCCAGAGGAAGTGCCGAGCAGCAGCTAACAGGTCCAAAACCTGAACCAGCAGCAAACCGCACAGGAGGCCAGCAACCCACGAAGGCAGATGGAACCCAGGCTGAGCTTCCCAGCACAAAGGGCTTATCGGCGGGGTCACCGTCCACTCCTCCGCAGCCTTCCAGAGTACAGATGCCAGCGAACCTCCAAGCAAAGAAACTTGCAACGGCCTGGTCATGCACCTTCAAGCCAAACAGCTGCGTGTGCAAGCAAGACATGCGTTCTCATGCCACCTGTGTGAGGGGCCTGTTGCCCGCATTTGTTCCTCAAGCCAACCGCGACCCCGACCCCCAAACCGAACCGGCCCCTGATCGCCCTCAAACCGAACTCCTCCCAAACCGCCCTCCCCTGGTATGATGGGCTCGGGTTTATTTTGCAACCTCCCTCAATAGCCTTTGCATAGCACCCCCTTCGGCTAAATCGCGCCATGAGGGGACTAAGGGAGGTTTCGGGGTGGGGCGGGAGGGGCGCCATGGAGCAGGGGGGAAGCAAGCGTCCACGGCACCCCCCCTCCTTCTCAGCCCCATTGCACGTGAGTGGATCTGTTGGAATCTGGAATCAACACGGGGGGGCAAAAACAAGAAACACCCCACACACACCCCTCCTTCCCACCCCACACCCCCCCTCCTTTCCCACACACCCCCCCGCTTCCCACCCCCCAGCCCCCCTTCCCACCCCCCAGCCCCCCTTCCCACCCCACCCCACCCCCCCCCTCTCCTCTCAGCTTCTCTTGGGCGCCCCGGCCAGGTCCAGCACAGCTCCCGGCGCCTCACCAGCTCCGCGCTGCATCCGCCCCACCCGCTGGAAGGTGAGCTGCGGCTTCTCGTCCAAGTGCCCCGGGCCCTGGCCCCCGAGGTTGTTGAAGACCGCCTCAAGCCCCACGCCCCAGGCCCCACGCGGGGGCGGCTCGGGTGATGTGACGTGTGACGTGCGTGGGGGGGGGGGGGTCGTTCTGTTTAGAATAGCTCGCTATTCGGTGTTGGAAGGGAAAACCCAGTTGTTGGGGGGTGGTGCTCAAAGAGAAACCGCAGGGAACCCTGAGGTTGTTTGGGGGAATGCCCGAAATACAGACACACCCAGCTCGTGTGAGCTCTTTGTGTGATGCGTTGCTTTTCGTGCTATGGGTAGGTTCTATTAAACCTGGGCAATTGGTGATACGGGTGTGATAAATAAGAAGTCTTTGGTTTACGTGATGTCTTTGTGTGACGTGGGCACGCATTTCAATGAGTCGCGGACCCTTTGGTGGACATCACAATTTGGCGGGGGTTCATGTCCATCAACCACTGTTGAGGGGGTTCCATGTTGTTGCTGTGTGCGCTTCTTTGACTGTTTGTTGTGTTTGCTGAGACTGCTGTTTGTTTTGGTGGTGTTCCGGTTTTTCTGTTGGTCTCCCTTTAACAGGGATCCTTACATTATATAACTGAACATTGCCTTGTAAATGGTGGTGTCCCTTTATGTTGGTGGAAAAAGCCATGTTTCAAATGGGCAAAATGTATCTTTTAAGGAGCCCTGTTTAAAAAGCAAGGATTTGTTGGTTCTGTTCTTGTCTGGGTGTTGGTGTAAGGCTCCAAATGGAGCAAAGGAGCAGCGGATTCGTCTTGCAGGAACCTACTTTGAGACCCCATATGTTTGCCCTCACGGTTCAACTCCTGACCCAGGGAAGTAGGGGGTGTCCCTCAATGGAGGTCAACGCTCAACCAGAAGCTCTCCTTGGATCCGGGGCTGCTGGTACCCGTGCAGTATCACCCACATTCCTATGTGATGTTGCTCTCCCCGTGATAGGATCCCTATCACAGGTATGGCCACTGGTTCCGCCGAGGTAGCCTTTGCGGTCTTGAGCTATTTGGAGCCTCTCACTCGCCAGGTCCTTCTTTCTTTTCAAGCCTTTGGAGGCTTTCTGGTTGTGCCTGTTTTCGTTAAGGAAATGTTTGTTTTGGTCAATTTCGCCGGACACAAAAAACAAAGGCACACCAACAGTTTGGGGGGAGGGACCCCCCCATTCTCATCTAACGCCCTGGTTTTTGAACTCTGCTTCTTGCTGACGCCTAAGAAACCCTCGGCGCGAGCGGAGACCCGGCCTGCTGATCGCTCAGGGCCAGGTGGAAGCCAAGGTCCGGCCCCTGGCCCCACCGACCCCAGCGCCCAGCCAGCCCAGCCGCATGGAAGACCACCAAAGCAAAACAAAGCCAACTGAGACGACCTGGGTATGGGTCAAAATTAACCAGGGAACAGCAGGTTTTAGTCCATGTTTCCATTTACCAGGGTTCTATATTGGGTACCTATTTTTTACCCACACCCACCTAGCCTCCCACCCGTTTCACATGGAACCTGACGGGAACCCGACGTTCAGGACCTGGTCCCTTTGGAAGCAAAATGGTCCAAAAACTCGGACCCCGATTCCACCGGTTCGGTCGGGACCGGTTCCATCATAGAAACTACCACGGCTCATGCCAGGGGTTGATGCCAGCTTTGGACGAGAGCATAGGACGATCGCAGCGGCCCAGAGCTCCCCTTCTTCCGACCACTCCAAATGGAAACCCAAACATCCATTGGGTCTCAAGAGGAACCCCTTTCAATAGGTGGGGTCCATTTGGCGCCACCAAAAGGATACCCTCCAAAAAAAACACAAATAGGGAACCCGAGAAACTGGTTGGGCATGTCTATCATGTGTGCCCAGGTTGAGGATTACATCTGTGCAGCTTGAATGCCTGGAGTTTGGCTCAAGGATGACAGGCCCCCTGCAGGTCTGTGATCAAAGTTGTGACATTTGTTGCCATTTGTGTTGCAACTACCTGCAAAGGTCCAATCGTCCATGGCCAATGGCCGCATATGACAAAGAAATAATGTAACAAACATGGCTGTGGGTCAAAACCAATGGTACCATGTTAAGTTAAAGTGTATCGACTCAACTGGCAAATCCACTCCGTTTCCCCCACTCGATGAGCGCGCAAGCTGCTGCAAGCTGCTGCTCTTCGCCCGAACTGCCCCCGCCTGGGAGGAGGGTCTGGCGCCTCAGATGCCACCAGATCCTTCATTTCATGCCTCATTTCAATAGGAAGCTTATGCGAGATCCCGAAAAAGAAGAAGAAAAAAACTGCAAAGCCCTGCTGCAAAAGAGACCCAAATGCCGCAAGGAAGGCCAAAGACAGGTCCACGCGTAGGGGTGATAGAAGTTTCCCTGTGAAAGGGGCATTGGTTGTTTCGTTGCAAGGGAGTGAGGGGCCAAATATGCTGATCCTCTCCTGGGATTGGGGCTGGAAGCCAAAAGGAACGACTTTGGCGTTTTGCTTATCTGCTTGTAGAACCGAACATGCCCCTTGCAGCCTCTTCGAACACAAGGTGAGTCATTTCCAGTCACAAGCCACCCCAAAGACCCCCCCCAAGGGCCCAAGGGGACTTGGGCGCTGGAAGGCCAGTCTTGCGTACGCCCTGTCATTTGAAATGACCTGAACTGTTCTCATAAGTCAAGGCATTCTCTGGACATGACCCTGAATCTGCGAGCGAAAGTCCAAGTGTGTGTGTGTTTTGTGGATTCATGTAGTTTTTTGTTTTGTTTATCCAAGGGTGCAAGACTCTATATCAATGCTGACCAAGTACATCTGGGTGAAATATCATACGATTCATCCTGCAACAGGGCACCCTCACGACAGCACTTTTGATAGATGAGGTCTGTGGTCTTTCTCTCCATACATTCCAAAATTATGACGGGCGCACCAAGAATATAAGTCAAAGTCGGGTGTGGGTTCATGGGAAAATGGGAAAACTTTAGTGGGTTTGAACTCTAGCGGCTCATCAACGCCAAGTCTTCAAGCCTCAAGCCAAATCGACCAACGTTCCCCGATTTGCTTGCTTGACGCAAACAAGCATACGGCACCACATTTCCCCCAGTCGAGGGCATTTCCAGGTGGCTTCGGAGATGAGACTCGTACAAGGCGTACATGTGGGTGTCCTTTTTTTTTGAGGGAGGCTTTGTGTTGGGTTGGTTCTTTTTCCGGCAAAAGGGAGAACCACCCAATTTCCGAGGTGTCCCCCCCATTTTGAACTGGGGCAACGTCTGATCTTCTGCCCCAACCTTCCAAACCACCGGCCTGAACCTCGACGTCAGTTCCGCCCCGCCTTTGGCGCGCGAGGGCCGTGGACGCTCCTCGCACAGCGGGCCGGTTCTCGGCGCTTTTCCCTGGGTCTGCGACACGTTGATTCTTGCTTTGCGAGTCGGTGCTAAATTCAAATTGACACATGGCCGTGACGGTCAAAATTCAGGAAACCCCTGGTGAACATCAAAATAGGTGGTAGGGCGTTCCTGCGCCCCAAAATGGAGGCATAGGTTATGACCCATGGCCACATGGCTTGGCACAATCCCACTGTTCCATTATTTCTGAAACGCGTAGTTGGTATCAAATCTGATAAATGGACAAATGTAGAAGCCAGAAGCAAGCTTGGAGCAGGGGCATCAAGCTCCGGGGCATGTAATGGATGGCTGTTCCCGAAGATAGGCCTCCGAACCCCCTATGCTGCTGTTCTATGATTGTCAGCCAACCTGCTTAGAATAAACAGGCTCACAGGATGGATTCATGGCCGGTGAATTCCGGCAATCCTTGACAAGGGCATACGTGATAAGTTTACCCTGGCCAGCCGACATGAAAGATCGATGACAGGGTGCCACTGTCTGTGAGTGGCCAATGTACTATACATATATATATATATACATATGTTGTACGTGAGGATAGCCCTTTTCTGGTATCATAGAATGGGGTAGCGTACCCGAACCTTCACAACCGTGTCTGAAACCCCTGAGGTGCCCATTAAAAAAAATGACATGTGGTACCTGTACTGGGCGCATTCTAAAGGGAAACCAAAAAGAAACCAATGCCCGTTTTGGGGGGGACGTGATTTTGAGAACCCCCAAGGAGGCCTAATGGCCCCTGATCAAGTTGCTGATCAAGGCCATCCGAGAGGCTTGTGAACCGCCAACCGCATGTGGGTCAAGACTCCCAAAGTGGCCCATGGTCACAAGAAGCCATCCCAATGTGCTTCCCTACGGCCTGGCACCATGCAGGTTCTGCCTGGGGATTATCCGTTTTCACACATGGGGCGTGACTGTCACGGTACCCTTCAGGAATCGCCCTCCTTGCAGATGACCATCCCCAAGCCCAAGTCCCCGAGTCTTGACGGACGGCTCAAAAATCCGCGCAACTCCTCGCTGGGCTCCACTTGCGGGGAGCTCACTGCAATGAAGAAGGTCCGGCCCGCCCACAGGGAGCCCAAGGCATTCCCTGCAGTGCATCCATCCACCGGCAAGAGAAAGGTATGGTGTAACCCCCTCTCAAATGGGTTTGAGTGTGTGTGTGTGGGTTTGTTTGTGTTTTTTGGGGGGGCACGTTTGTTGGGGACACCAAAATTAAACCAAATGCCACCCCGGTCCGCTAGTTTGAGAGTGACAAATACAAATGAGAGCCTCTGTATGTCCATGCCATAGTGATTAGATAGGGGGGATCTGAGTGTTGCTTCCCACGACTGGCCGCTATGCCAGATGGGTTTCAAGAGGAGCTAGGGGTATGGATGGTTTACTGTTGGCCTGGATGGTGTCGGGGCATGGGTTGACCCGGGATCAAACCTTGCGGATTATTAGGTGAGGCCCCAAACCTCTTGACTTTTGGCTCTGCTCAGATAGTGTGAAGGTTTGTGTAGCCTAACTGTGAGCTGTACGAAACCAGGTAGGAACCCCACCAAGTAAAAGTGGCCCTTGTGGAATTGTTTTGTTTTCGGACGCTCAGGTACGAGCTGCTCATCAAAATCAAAGGGTTCAGCTTCAACTGGGTTGATGCCCAGACTTGCAAGTCGGGGGTCGGGGGTCGGGGGTCGGGGGTCGGGGGTCGGGGGTCGGGAGGGTCGGGGGTCGGGGGTCGGGGAGGGGGTCGGGGGTCGGGGGTCGGGGGTCGGGGGTCGGGGGGGGTCGGGGGTCGGGGGTCGGGGGTCGGGGGTCGGGGGTCGGGGGTCGGGGGTCGGGGGTCGGGGGTCGGGGGTCGGGGGTCGGGGGTCGGGGGTCGGGGGTCGGGGGTCGGGGGTCGGGGGTCGGGGGTCGGGGGTCGGGGGTCGGGGGGGGGGTCGGGGGTCGGGGGTCGGGGGTTCTTGAGGGGAACGGGGACTCGAGCGAGCCGGAAGCTCATCTATACCGCCGCATGGTGATTTGGCCAAATCTTTGGCTGTTTCGGCCCACTCCCCAGAATGCTATGCATAGCTTGAGTACTGCTGGGAAGAACATGATCAGGTGGAGCATGTCGAAGAAACTCCCGTAGCCGTTGTCCCGGTTTTGACTGGTCTAGGGTGTAACATTTGTATAGAGACTCCCACTGACGAAACAAACACCCAGGTGATTCACTCTTGAGAGTGAGCTTGTCGGTGTTCTAAGGGAAAACCAACAGGAAACCGAAGACCTCCCAAGCACGGTATGGAGTTCCTTAAAACAAACCCACCCAAAAACCGAGCAACAACTGGGTTCGTTTCTTTGGGGAACCTTCCAATTTGTGTGGCTTCCCTTTGGTTTCCCTTCAAACCAACCAAGCAAAAAGGGTCATACAAATGCCGAATGCCGAAAAAAATCGGTTCGGGGATTTGGGGTACCAAAAGACTCCGAAAACAATGGCCTCTTGTACCTTCAAAAAGGTCGCCCACCCAACCATAGGCGACCCTTTGAAAAATGCAAATATAGAGAAGTATGTTTCCCTGAGCATCAAACCCATCTTACCACCAGTGCAACCCATCTTACAACCAGCCCAATCCAACCATCCACACCTCCCAAACCTCTTCCGGCGACTCCAATCCCCAAAACCCTCGCGCAATCCCCCGAATCCCCCGAGTCCCCGGCGAAACCTCGGTTTCACCGCCCCGAAACCCTCGCAAACCCTCGCGCAGCCGAAACCGCCCAACCCCGCGCCTGGCGCCTCGCCGGGCCGCAACCTGAGCTCCGCCTGAGGCCCTCCAAAGGCCACCAGCGGCGCCGCGCCTTTGGGCAGCCAGAGCTCCTCGCTCGACGCGCACGCGGCTGGGCCGGCGCGCCGCTTTCGGCGGGGGAAGGAAGCGGCCGGCCCAAAACGCGATCGACGAAGGGCTTTCCTTGGGGGGGGAGGGGGGACATGCTTTTGTTTCCATGGCAAGCAGGATCTTTTAGGTGGGAAAATGAAGGGAGGCGCTTTTGTCGGGGGAAAAGGATGGATAGAATTTGGGTTCTTGTTGCTTGGTTTGGAAAAATGCTAGAAAATGGTGGTACGCAGTTCAGGAAAAGCAAGTCCAGCTTGGATGATTGCTTTTCACTTTGGAAGGTAGGTTGGAAAATGGATTTCCAGATGTTTTCCTGAATTCAGGAGAAAAACCAGCTGGTGTTGTTTGGAAAAGTTGAAATCCATTCTAGAAAGTTCTACAAAAAAATGGAGCCCCGAATAAAGGACCCAAATCATGGTGAGCCCGTGTTGCCCCTGAATCGGTGAGCTCTTCATTGGCAGACCACATAATGCCATTTGAGAGTGAGAGAGTGTGAGAGCAAGCTCCAGGATCCTAGGTGCCCTTTGGAAGACGAATGGTTTTACTGGTTCATGGCATCTGATTCCCAGCTGGCTGCATGTGGGAGCATCCCTCCTCATCTGACTGGTATCCTCAGAGTCGCCGGATAATAAAATCCAGCCTGAGATGTGAGGCAAGGCTGAGGTTGGGCCCAAGCTCCTCCAAAACTGCCAGCAACTAAAAACATAGATTTATCAAAGGAAGTTTAACAAGAAACTTCCGTAGTACTGGAACTAAATGAGCTAGCTGCTTTGACATATAGCTATGACAGGTAGCTAGCATGACAAATAGATAGCTTTGACATATAGCTAGCTTGACAGATAGATAGCTTTCCAATAGGCTTGCATGACAAATAGATAGCTTTGACATAGCTTTGACATATAGCTAGCTTGACAGATAGATAGCTTTCCAATAGGCTTGCATGACAGATAGATAGCTTTGACATATAGCCAGCTTAACACGTAGATAGCTTTCTCAAGTATAGATTTCGTGGCAGGCGCAGCACTTTCGCAAGCACTCTCTGCGAGCTGGGGGATGGCAAGATGCAGAAAACGTTGGCGCTGTGCGTGAATTGGGCTTCCGGACTGTGCGCAAACCACCTCGGCTGCGACGCCTGTACGGCGGCGGTCTCGGCACGGTCTCGGAACGGTCTCGGAACGGGTTCGGAGACGGGCCCATTGGCACGGCCGCGCGAAGGTTTCGCCAGGTTTGAATTGCGTGGCAGGCGCAGCACTTTCGCAAGGTCAAGTATAGATTTCGTGGCAGGCGCAGCACTTTCGCAAGGTCAAGTATCGATTTCGTGGCAGGCGCAGCACTTTCGCAAGCACTCTCTGCGAGCTGGGGGATGGCAAGATGCAGAAAACGTTGGCGCTGTGCGTGAATTGGGCTTCCGGACAATGCGCAAACCACCTCGGCTGCGACGCCTGTACGGAGGCGGTCTCGGAACGGTCTCGGAACGGTCTCGGAACGGTCTCGGAACGGGTTCGGAGACGGGCCCATTGGCACGGCCGCGCGAAGGTTTCGCAAGGTTTGAATTGCGTGGCAGGCGCAGCACTTTCGCAAGGTCAAGTATAGATTTCGTGGCAGGCGCAGCACTTTCGCAAGGTCAAGTATCGATTTCGTGGCAGGCGCAGCACTTTCGCAAGGTCAAGTGCCAAATTCGTGGCAGGCGCAGCACTTTCGCAAGGTCAAGTACAAAATTCGTGGCAGGCGCATCACTTTCGCAAGGTCAAGTACAGAATTTGTGGCAGGTGCAGCACTTTCGCAAGGTCAAGTGCAAAATTCGTGGCACGCGCAGCACTTTCGCAAGGTCAAGTACAGATTTTGTGGCAGGCGCAGCACTTTCGCAAGGTCAAGTATCGATTTCGTGGCAGGCGCAGCACTTTCGCAAGCACTCTCTGCGAGCTGGGGGATGGCAAGATGCAGAAAACGTTGGCGCTGTGCGTGAAGTAGGCTTCCGGACAATGCGCAAACCACCTCGGCTGCGACGCCTGTACGGAGGCGGTCTCGGAACGGTCTCGGAACGGTCTCGGAACGGGTTCGGAGACGGGCCCATTGGCACGGCCGCGCGAAGGTTTCGCAAGGTTTGAATTGCGTGGCAGGCGCAGCACTTTCGCAAGGTCAAGTATAGATTTCGTGGCAGGCGCAGCACTTTCGCAAGGTCAAGTATAGATTTCGTGGCAGGCGCAGCACTTTCGCAAGGTCAAGTGCCAAATTCGTGGCAGGCGCAGCACTTTCGCAAGGTCAAGTACAAAATTCGTGGCAGGCGCATCACTTTCGCAAGGTCAAGTACAGAATTCGTGGCAGGTGCAGCACTTTCGCAAGGTCAAGTGCAAATTCGTGGCACGCGCAGCACTTTCGCAAGGTCAAGTACAGATTTTGTGGCAGGCGCAGCACTTTCGCAAGGCCAAGCACAGATTTGGTGGCAGGCGCAGCATTTTTGCAAGGTCAACTTTCGCAGCCGGGGCTCGAAAATCGCAACTTTTAAGTACGAAAGTAGTACGCGAAGTCAACTTTCGCAGCTGGGGCTTGAAAATCGCAACTTTTAAGTACGAAAGTAGTGCGCAAAGTCCACTTTCGCAGCCGGGGCTTGAAAATCGCAACTTTTAAGTACGAAAGTAGTACGCAAAGTCCACTTTCGCAGCTGGGGCTCGAAAATCGCGACTTTTTAGTACGAAAGTAGTACGCGAAGTCCACTTTCGTAGCTGGGGCTCGAAAATCGCAACTTTTAACTACGAAAGTAGTACGTGAAGTCCAGTTTCGCAGCTGGGGCTCGAAAATCGCAACTTTTAAGTACGAAAGTAGTACGCGAAGTCAACTTTCGGGGATTGAACATCGCAACTTTTAAGTGCAGAGAAAGATGGGTAGATAGATAGATCAATAAACAGATATAGAGATAGCTAGAGAAATAGATAGAAAGAGATAGAGAAACAGAGATAGACAGAGATAGATAGATTTGTAGATAGATAGACAAATAACTAGCTAGATAGATAAAGAGATAGAGAGATAAATAAATAGAGAGGTAGATAGATAGATAGGAGATAGAGAGGTAGATAGAGAGATTGATAGATAGGTAGATCTATAGATAATATAGGGTATAAATTAAGTCCAGCGGGCAAGACCGCGCGCAGCGAGCGTGCCGTTTCGGGCTGCACGCAAGAGCGCGAAGCTGAGCGGGCATGCTGTGTCGGGCCGCGAGCAGCGGGCGTGCCATTTCGGGCCGCGCGGTAGGATGAGATACACAAGAGTTCCCGTCCGGCGGGGGGGGGGGGCCTGCCGGAGAAAAAGTATCGTGCTGCGGGCGTGCCGTTTCGGGCCGCGCGCGAGAGCGCGGAGCCGAGCTAGCGAGCCGTTTCGGGCCGCGCGGTAGGAGGGCGCGCCATGTCCGGCCGCGCACGAGGATAAGAAAAAAAAGCTCCCGTGCGGCGGGGGTAAAATTGCTGGGCACACACTTAAGTAGGCGGAGCGCGTAGGGCCAGCCGGGGAAAAACTACCGCGCTGCGAGCGTGCCGTTTCGGGCCGCGGGCAGCGGGCGTGCCGTTTCGGACCGCGCGGTAGGATAAGACAAACAAAAAAGTTCCCGATCGGCGGGGAAAAAACTGCGGGGCATAAAGTTCAGTGGGCAGAGTGCGTAGGGTCGGCCGGAGAAAAACTATCATGCTGCGGGCGTGCCGTCTTGGGCCGCGCGCTAGGATAAGCAAAGCAAAAGTTCCCGTCCGGCTGGGATAAAAAATGCTGGGCATAAACTCGGGTGGGCAGAGCGCCTGGGGCCTGCCGGGGAAAAGCTATCGCGCTGCGAGCGTGCCGTGTCGGGCCGCGCGCCAGAGCGCGAAGCCGAGCCAGCGTGCCGTTTCGGGCCGCGGGCAGCGGGCGTGCCGCTTCGGGCCGCGCGCTAGGATAAGCAAGACAAAATCTCCCGATGTGCGGGCAAAAAATATAATTGCGTGGTATAAAGCTAAGTGGGCAGAGTGCGTAGAGTCAGCCGGAGAAAAGCTGTCGTGCCGCGGGCGTGCCGTCTTGGGCCGCGCGCTAGGATAAGAACAGCAAAAGCTCCCGTCCGGCGGGGACAAAGCTGAGGGGCGTAAGCTCAAGTAGGCGGAGGGCGTGGGGCCAGCCGGAGAAAAAAGATCACGCTGCGAGCGTGCTGTTTCGAGCCGCGCGCCAGAGCGCGAAGCCGACCTAGCGTGCCGCTTCGGGCCGCGGGCAGCGGGCGTGCCGCTTCGGGCCGCGCGCTAGGATGGGAAAAGCAAAAGTTCCCGATCGGCGGGGAAAAAAACTACGTGGTATAAAGCTAAGTGGGCAGAGTGCGTAGAGTCAGCCGGAGAAAAACTGTCGTGCCGCGGGCGTGCCGTCTCGGGCCGCGCGCTGGGATAAGAGAAGCAAAAGCTCCTGATCGACGGGGAAAAAACTGCGGGGGTGCTTAGCGATTTGGAACTATTGGAGCTATATATCAGCGAAGACATTGGCTAACAGAACCAAACTCGAGCCTAGCAAGTTAACCTTTGAGATTTCTGGCGCCGTCACATTTTGAAAGCGAACAGAAGCTGCGGCACCCCAAGAACTTTTGCTGGGCACTTCCGTTGGTGCGCTCCACCTCTGCCTGGCTGAGGTTCCAAAGATAACCTTTTTGCTTATTTGCAAGCCAGGCACCCCAGACCTCCGCTTGCCGAGCTAGCGTGCCGTTTCGGGCCGCTTGTGGCGGACACGAGCGGGCGTGCTGTCTTGAGCCTTGCGCAGCGAGCGTGCTACTTGGACACGCCATGTGCCGCCGTGCCGTTTCGGGCCGCGCGCGCGCAGCGACCAAGCGCTGGCCATGGAGTAAGAAACGCGAGTGAAAAGCCGAGAATGTTTGTTTTGCTGGCTCATAGATCCTCTTGGTCCAGGTGTCAGGCAAGCAGGCAGGGCATAGCTTTGTATTGCGAGCGCATGAGTATTTTGCTGGCTCATAGATCGAGGGGTCCAGGTGTCAGGCAGGCAGGCAGGGCGTATAGCCTTTTTTTTTGCGCTGGCTTAGAAGTCAAGAGCTCGAGGGGCCGGGTATGTAGCTTTGCGTGGGGGCTTGTCACTCACTCGGCTGCGGTTTCTTGGCTCCAACTTAGTTACTTTGGTGACTTGAGCAACACAATCCAAACACATGTCAACTTACTTTCAACTTTGACGATGTCAACCAGCAGCCACCCAACAAGCACAGAAAGCAGCGCGCGCGCCGACAGCCCCCGTGGTGGCTTGGCGCTTCGGCCGGCCACTAGATCTCGGCTTGGCGCTTCGGCCGGCCGAACCATGGCGGAAGAGTTGCGAAATCAGCTGGCAGCCGCACTGGAAGCGAAGCGCGCAGATGGCGCACTCACCCAGCAGGAGGCAGAGCTGCTGCGGACCTTGACGCATCCGCCGCTCCCGAGCGAGTGGCTTGCAGGAAGCCAGGCGGCGCCTGCCACGGCGCCGCGCGTGGACGCGAGTGAGCCTACTTGGGCAGAGAGGGCGGCCGGAGGCCCGCGGCAGGCGGCGGGCGCCGCTGGGGCTTGGCAGGGCGCCTGGCAGCAGGGCTGGGGCGACTGGTCGTGGCAGTCGGGGTGGGGCGACTGGCCTTAGCAGTTGTGGGCTGCGGCGCCACGTTGGGGCGGCTGGGGCTCCGCGCGGCAAGAGCAAGGGCCCGTGCCGCTTCGGGCCGGGCCCAAGGGGAAAGGCGGCGCACCAGCGCCGGCCCAAGGCAAAGGCCGCGGCAAGGGCAAAGGCAACGCCCGGCACGGAGCGACCGACGCCGCGGCCGCGAAGCGAGAGCTGGCACAGTTCTTGCAGCTGCATGGCGACTTCACTTTCCGCCCGCGGCCGGCGCCGCCGGCGGAAATTCTAACAGTATACGATGAACTATACGAAGGCAGCCTGGGCCTTTACAAGCACATGGCCAGGCACATGCGCACGCCCGCTGCGCTGGCCATCTTGCACAAGGAGATCTTGCCGGAGATGGCCCGAGAGTCACACTGGCGAGTGGATAAGCAGAACCACGTAGAGAAAAAACGCCGGGACAGCCGCGAGCTTGGTGCCTCGCGCTCGTCGCGGTCGTCCGTGTCGCGGGCCAGCGGCTGGACGAGTCGAACCTTCGGCGCGTAGGGCGGCCACCGTGGCTTGCCGCTTCGGGCGGCCACAAGCTGGCGTGGGGGCACATGCGCGGCTTGTCGTTTCGGACGGCGGCGCGCGCGCTGACAAGGCGATGACCTGGAAAAGGAGCGGAGCGGACGAGGGCTGTGGCTTGGGGATACATGCGGACGTAGTTTGGGGCTTCTGTGTCTTGTGGTTTGTTGAGGATGTAGCACGAGGCGTGCGTGTTGCTTGGGTCCACTTTTATGTGTGTGTGAGAGGGAAGGGACGTGTTTTGCTTGTTTGGGACGTGTTTTGGGAGAAGCTGACCCTACGAAGACCCGACCAAGACCCCTGCCATGATGGCAACTTCCTTCCTGGCTCAAAGTCACTACCTAGGGCTTGGGCAAGTTTTCTCTCACACACACACACACACACTTGCAACCACAGCTACAGAGACGCACGCAATATGACAACGCAACACACAGCAAAATCCACTCAGCAACGCACGGACACTATCTGTTCGCGGCGCTTGGCGTTTCGGCCGGCGTTAGCTATGGTTGGCAAGGGTGAGGGCGCGCCGCGCTTGGACAGCGCAGCTTTGACTCGGCATGAGCTGGCTGACAGCTCGGAGTCGGTGGCGCGCTCGAAAACACGGCTCAGGCCACCTACCGCCAGAGCCGCCGAGTCTCTCCGTGACATGCGCGAAAGCGCACACTTATGGTTTGCTCTGAGAAAGCACGTTGAGCCATGCAAGGCCGAAGACATACTTGCGAGGCTCGCGGAAAACTCGAAATGGCGAGTTGAGAAGGATCACGTGGACCAAGCTTTGCGAAAACGCTACCTACAGCTAGTAGATAAAGTCAAAGAGTTTGAGCCCGCCTTCCAAGACCTTGAGATGCAGAGGCGCCAGAAGGGGCGCGGCCAGTAGAGTCTTGCCGTCGGCTTGCCGTTTCGGGCGGCCGCGGATCGAGCAAGAGACAGGGCGGGCTTGGCGCTTTGGCCGGCCGCGCCACTTCGGTTTGAGCCCGCCTTCCAAGACCTTGAGACGCAGAGGCGCCAGAAGGGGCGCGGCCAGTAGAGTCTTGCCGTCGGCTTGCCGTTTCGGGCGGCCGCGGATCGAGCAAGAGACAGGGCGGGCTTGGCGCTTCGGCCGGCCGCGCCACTTCGCGCCAACAGGCAGCGCGACCCGGAAAACGCCGCTTTGCAGAGCTTCGAACACACAAGATTGCCACTATACATAGTCCCTTCTTCCTCGGCCATTTGTATGGGTAGTTCTTTCGGGTCCAGGGAATAACAAAGACAGTTCTCCAGCGGTACCCGGCCAGGGACCCATTCGGTTTTGAAAACTGTTCGGGCCACGGACCTTTTCATGTGTTGTCTGTCTGTTTTGTCAAGTTTTGGGGACTCGCTTCTGTAGCACGGGAGGGAGATTGGAGGGGGGGAGACTTCTTAGGGGTGAACTAATTGGTGGCTGTAAAAAAGGGAGATTGATGGATTCCCCTCCTTCGGGAAAAAATGGTGGCAACGCCATATGACTGTTTACAGGGTTTCGGCTGACGCGTAAGCGGCGCTTCGATGGCTCAAATACAGTTACTGTGGTGACTTGAGCATGTGGCTACACACACACATCACACACACACACACATGCACCCACGCATCGCACACGCACACACGTAGTGCAACATCTTGTCAGCAAGGAACTGCTTTCCACGGCGCAGCAAGTTTGCGCCACAGCGACTGACACAGCCACTACACGCGAGGAGCAGGCTTGGCGTTTCGGCCGGCCGCTCCGTGCCATGGCAGGGACTTCGCTTTTTGGCTTCCTAGATACCCTTCTTCCGGACGAGGATCAGCTACCCGCCCGGGTGCAGCTTCGTGTCGGCGGCCTCACGGACTTGTGTTCGCCGAAATTAGACCGAGCTGCCAGCAACACAGAGGGCGAGCTGCTCCAGTACTTGGAGCGCGCAGGGCCGGACAGTAGGTTTTTATGTTTTTTGTCGACGAGCTGTTGCGGGATATTTCGGTGCATGGCGTGTACTATCATGTGCTGGACGGACGGTGTCTTGCGCGGAAGCATTTGCAAGAAAGTGCCCAGAGCTTCGGCATGGTGGTCGCAGCTCTTTGCATGGCTGTCCTCGTGTGGATGAATGTCCGGACAGCGAGGACCTTGGAGATTTGGTTTGTGTGCCGGGCCGGCAAGCATCGCAGCATGCTGCTCGCCGTGTGCTGCTACTTCGTGTTGTGGCTGGTCTTCAAAAGCACGCGGCGACGCGTCGAGATCTCGCTGGACTGGACGGCGGGGCGCCGCATTATCGAAGAGACAGCAGCATCCCACACGGAAGGCAAGCCGGCCGCGAAGCACCGCTTTCGTCAGCCTAATAATGTAGTAAACCGCGCCAAGGAACGGCTAGTGGCGCACCTGCGCCACCGGGGTAACCTTGATGTCGTCCTTGCGGATGTAGGCGACCCGCGCCGTGTTGTTTCGAACCGGGGCGGGCAGCTGCAGTGGCTTTTCGAAAGGATGCTGACGCCGGACAAACAACAGCTGCTGCACGCTCTCGGAGCAGAGCGGCACGCAGTGATGGTTTTTCAGACCGCGAGCAACGCGGAGAACTCCTTGCTGGCTAGCTGGCAGCCATGCTTCCAGTGCATTTGCGAGTCGCTTCCGGAGAAATGCAGCTTGTGCAGCCCTCGCGACGTCCCGGTGGACGCCAGCTGGTGTCTCTGCGTGCGTGCGACAATGTTGCAGCAAGGCCTTCTCGACCCCAGTGCGTCCCAGACGATGGCCGGGAGAGTGGAGGGCGGTGGCTTGGCGCTTCGGCCGGCCTCGTCCACTGACGCGCCGGAGCGGGCGGCAAGGTCCGTGCGCTTCCATCCCAGGCCGGAAGTCATAGAAGTGGAGAGCAGGCGGCGGGCGGTGGCCATCCGTCGCCGCGCTGACTTTCTGGCTGTCGCGGCGTGTGCCCACGTAGACATGTCCGAGGACGAGCAGGCGGCATCCGCTATGTTTGCTCCGGCGCGCGGATCGCACAAGCCCGCCATGTACTTACTGGACTCTTCAGCTGCAGACACATGGGGCCAGGCGGCAGGCGCGCTCGAGGCGAGGCTCACGGCCGACGCCGCTCTGCGAGACGAGCTCAATGCCCACGAGAGCCACATGCTGGATGTCTGCGGTCTCCCGAGCAGTCTGGTGGGTCAGCAGACGTCTTGGCTCGGTCGGTGCCAGTTCGCCATCTTCCTACACATGATGGCGATCCTGCGGAGCGCAGGCGGCGCGTACGTGCCGGCGCAGTTGCTGAGCCGCCTCGGCGCGCATTGCCGAGAGCTGGAGGTGGACGTCATGATGCAGGTGCAGCGCTACTTATACTTCTGCTGCGCGCTGCGAAACGTGGCCGCGGAAGCGTGGCAGGGGTCGGCCTACTGCGTGTTTCTGCCGCGGACACAGGGCGCACGGAGCTGGTGGGCGGCCATGCAGACTTGCTTGCAAGAGTGCGACCTGTGGGCGTACTTCGTGGACGAGTATCTTTTGTGGCCGGCGCCGGACCCTGGGGGCGAAGACTTCCCAAGCTTCGGTGCGGCGCTCCGAGCCGCGTCAAAGCGCGCGCAGATGTCGGAGGTATCCGAGCCAGCTCCTGTGCCGGACTTGCACTTCTTGGTGCACCACGACACCTTGCTCTCGGCCGAGGAAGTGCTCGCGTGCCCTCGCGCGCTGGCGCCTCTCAGACCCACGGCCAGGGCGGCAGAGGGATCGTGGGGCGGCAACGACGGCAGCTGTCACGCCGCAGAATCTGGTGCAAGAGGCGCACGCGCATGTGCGCGTCGCCGCTGCCTTGCCTCCGAGCCTGACTATGCGCCAGCTCGTCGGCCAGCACGCAGAAGAGTTTCTATGGCACGGACTACATGCTTGCGGCCTTCGCAGTAATGTGCACACGCTGTCGCTTGGCGTTTCGGCCGGCGATGATGCGCTCGCTTCGCTTGGGATTTCGCCCAGCGAAGGCGACGGCTTGCAGCTGGCGTTCCAAGCGCTTGGGCATTTTGTGTTATCCAGGCTACAGCCGGCAAATGTGATGCACCCGCACCTACGGGGGCCCGTAGAGTTCCACATTGGGGCACTTTTTGCAAGGCAGGTTGCCAGCAGGAACCTGCACGAGGTGACCGTGCTTGACTTTATGGACGGGGCGGGTGTGCGCTTCTGCAGTGATGACTCAAGGGCGTGGGCTCGCGCGCTGCCCGCAGATAAGGACGTGCGGAAGTGCCAGCAGGCTTTCGTCCACACCATGTGGGGCGGCCGCGCCCAGCCCGTGTGGGACGGGTACACGCGCAGCTACCAGCTGGTGCAGCAGTGTTGCCCGTACATGCTGCAGAAGTCTAGGATGTGCCGCGGCAACGAAGCCATCGCCGGTCTCGGCGCTGCATGCGATCAGTGGCACGCTCTATCGGCGGACCACGGCACCACTCTCAAGATGCACGCGCTCTCGTTCTTGGGCACGCTGGCCAGTCCAAACCGCGGCACCTGGGACACAGACAACGTGCAGAAGCTGCGCAACATAGGTTTCTACCAGCAGGTGGCTTGCGCATGCGGCTTGACGCGCACGCACAGTGAGCAGTATCACAAAGATCGGCGACAACAGCTGCAGCTGCAGCAGCTGCCGCGGTTCCTGCCTCGGCTGTATCCCGACGGCCAGCGGGATGGGCTCATTGATCAGGGGCACGAGTTCGTCACGTACTTGGCCGGAACTCATCCAAACTTCTCTGCGCAGGAAGTGAAGTGGTGCATGCGAGCAGAGAAGTATATGCGGGACCTGCATGAGTCGCTCCAGCGGCTGCTGGAGCGCGCAAGGACGGGAGACTCCAAAGCATGAGCGTAGCGCTGCGCGTGCCGTTTCGGGCCGCGTAGTTGCTGCGCCAGCAAGCAGCGACGACCAGCCGCAACGCTCGCGTGCCGTTTCGGGCCGCGAGCAGCGGCGCACAGACCAAGCTCGCCGGAGAAATAAGGCTGGCTTTTGCGGGGGCGGGGCGGGAGACGGAGCTGGGGAGATTTTAGCGGCTTCGTGTTGTTCAGCTTGTCCAGTATGGCCTTTTTGTTCTTTGATTAAGAAGCAATGCGCTGATAAGGGTTTTGTTTCTAAAAGGGCGAAGGATCAACCACTTTTGCGCGTGGGACAAAAGCCACGATGCAACCCCTGGAGCTCACCTCTTTTTGCCTTTGCTGTCCTTAACAGACCTCGGAAGGTCCATTTTGGGAGGTCCGGTGCCCATTTGTTTTTGTGGCTTTTTGAAGGGAGACCACCATTTTGCAGGGCTCGGTGCCCGTTTTTGTTTTTTTGGCTCGGTTTTAAAGGGAACCCAACGGAAAACCACTCTTTTCGGGAAACGAGAAGGGGGCACCACCCATTTTGTGAAGTCTGATGCCTGTTTTTTTTTTGGTTGGTTGTAAGGGGAAGCCAAAGGAACCCCACCCTAGTAAGGCCTTATTAAGGCCTCATTTGTGGGACACAAGAGGGCTGTGATTGACGGGTGCCGTGTTTTTTGTTCGCTCAGCAGCCAAACGCCGTCGTTGCTTTTTGAACGGCTCAAAATCAGTTACTACTGTGACTTGGGCTTATGTTTACACACACGCACACCCACACATCACACACGCACACACGCAGCGCAACATCTTGTCACTAAAGAGCTGTTTTCCACGGCACAGCAAGTTTGCCACAGCGAGTCACACGGCCATTACGTGTTAGGAGCAGGCTTGGCGTTTCGGCCGGCCGCTCCGCGCCATAGCAGGCAGTCTCCGCGCTTGGCGTTTCGGCCGGCGTTGACATGGCGACTTTCGTGAGCATCAGCGGCGACGCGCTGAATGCGCTGAAGGACGTGTACAGGAGAAACCTAAGCGTGCCCGAGCGCTTGGCTTCGCAGGAATGCGTGGCGTGCACGAAAGCCATAGCCGACGACAGGTGGCAAACAGAGCCAGGCAGACGCGAGCTGGAGCGCACAGGTGTGTGCGAGCGGTGCTGGGACACAATCCATGGGCCCGGCGTGTCGGACACAGCGGCTCAGCGGCAGTGCGATCGTCTGAGCATCAGTGGCGTGGAGACGTGCAGGCAGTGGATCATGTTCAGCAAAGTTCGCGAAGTCGCGCGCATGTCTTCAGAGCACGGACGACTTGCGTGGGAACTCATCTTGGGCCGCAGGCAGCTGCCACCTGCGACGTGATGTCACGCAGGCGTAGTCGTCGCTTGGCGCTTCGGCCGGCGACGCGCGCGACGTGTCAGCACGGATGTTGGCACCGACGGACGCGCTTGGCGCTTCGGCCAGCGTGCCTACGAGCGTGCGGAGCAGAGGGCCCGGAGTAGAAAAGATGGGGCCGCTTTGGTGAGGCTTGTTGTAAGACTTGTTCCTTTTTGCCACATGGTGTCACAGTCACAGGGCTCTGAAGGTTCCTACACCACCGGGGGGGAGGGAGGAGAGTTGAACTTGAAGCGCTCGTTGGGAGCTTTGGAAAGGGAAAGAGAAGAAAGAGAGAGAGAGAGAGAGAGAGAGAGAGAGAGAGAGAGAGAGAGAGAGAGAGAGAGAGAGAGAGAGACAGAGAAACAGAAAGAGAAAGAGAAAGAGAAAGAGAAAGAGAGAAAGAGAGAAAGAGAGAAAAAGAGAGAGAGAGAGAGAGCAAGGGGCCAAGGACAGTTCTCCAAACTATAGTTGTTCACTGCTTTGAAACTTCCGCCCCCCGGCTCTGCCGGACCTTACTTGTATGTGTATATAATATAAAGAAAAAGAGAAAACCTCCCCCTCTCCCCCACCCCAAAATATACCTCTAAATATGCCCATAGCCCCTTTGAAAAAGAATGTCCAAAGAAACCTAAACCGGATATCTACCCTTGGACTTTCAATCTTGCAGCCCATCCCCCCCCCCCCCCAAACCTCCCGCCAGTGACGCGCCTCCATAGGCTGGACGTTCCGAGTGCCGTTGGGCCAAAGCACCGCCTGGATCCATCAATCGATCGCGAGCCGGCGGCTCCCTGTGCCCCCCCCCCCTAGTAGGGCCTCAGGGCTCTCAAAAGAAAAGGGGAACCACCCCTTAGGGGGAGAAGGAAATAATCCATGAGGACTGAAACGAACTCCATGAGTCACCTCGCTCATCTGAAAAAAATAGCAGAAACGCGTGTCTGAGAAGCTGAATGCAGCCCCAAGAGTTTTCCACGGATTCCAACTTCGCATCCCTCGACTGCGCGGAGGCAGGTGGAAGCCTCTCAATCGCATCGACAAGCTTCACATTGGGTTGCCACCAGGGCTGTAGGTGGGCGCGGACAACCACTGAAGATCATGTACAGGCCGAATGGGGCACAAAAGCAATTTCTATTCCAGTGGAACCCATCTATTTATAACCAATCCTAAAAAGGACACATATGACAGGGTCCCAAACCATACACTCTCCCTTTTAAGACGGTCATACCGTTTCTGCTTGATAGATAGCCTTCAGAAATTTGCTGCAATTCCTTTCTTGGGTGAAAACATTTCACGGCCAGGCACAAGGCCAGAATTACAAACATGAGGAGGAAGACATTGGCGCCAAATGGGTGTGTCTCAAAGGGAACCCCAAAATGGGCGTCGGCTTCCAGCTTTTGGAGTTTCCCGGAAAAACTCAGCCCCAAAAGAGTGCCCAAAAACGACAAACCCAATTCAGGGCATGTCGAAAAACAATCACTGGCAACCCACAAGGTATCGCGAGCGAGTTGGTCAAGACCTCGCATCTGGACGTAGATTCATGGCGAAGGCAGCCGAGAAGTTCAAGGAGACCAACAGAGCAAAAGCACAGTCTTGGTTGCTGTAACTGCCGACCCCCTCTGCAGAAAGTGGTTTGGCCGTTAGCGGGTCCAATGGAAAGTTATCTGTTTCCAGCAAAAGTTAAAGTCCAAAGATTCGTTGCCAAATAGCCGTAAAGCAGTCAGCCCGTACCCAAAGCACGGATTTCGATGAGGCTCTCGCAGGTTGGCCCGCATTGCCGGACATATGACAGCAGTGACAGCAGCACTCCCCCCATGGAACCCAAAGAGCCGGTTCTCAGCGTCATTTTCCATTCAACGAACCAAAAAAAGGATATGGGCGTGGCAATCAAAATTAAACGATCGGATGGGCAACCGCAAATTTTGGTACCCATGTTTCCACTTACCGATCGGGCAACCCATTTTGGAATTCCGGTTTTTTGAGCCACAGCCATATCCTACAAAAGGACACCCAACTAGCACCGCGCCCTGCTCGCGCTCGCCTCGCAATGCTTCACCGCCACCTCCCTCTCAGAAAGCATCGGCCGCGGGTCCTGCGAAACACGATGCGAGCTCAACACCTGACCCCAAACCCATGGTAAAAACTTAAAAGGGATATCAGCATGCAGCTATTGGGTGGCTTTGAGGGTGCCTTTGTTGTAGTGATTTAAAAGGGAAATCAAAGGGAACTCACTGATTTCGGGAGTTCTGATTGTGGGTCAAATGGCGACCCGCTTCTGGGGAATCTGATCGCCGCGAGTGGGGAATCATTTTGCTGGCACCCATGCGAAAATCTGGGGAATTGCCGGCATTCGCATGACCATGGGCATTGGAAGAATGAAGCCATTGCAATGCATTATCATAAATGGGTGTGCCTTAAAGACGGGAGGCCCACCGAAATGCCCGGGTTCAGCCCCCCCAAACACGGCACCCAACAAGACACACCCCAACGGCTGAGCGCATCTAAGCCATGCGCAGAGAGGCGCGATTTTTTCCGGGTTGCGAAGGCCCTTCGAACTGGGCTCCGCCTTTGTCGGGAGGGAGGATTCAGACCCCTTGTGGTTGGTTCGGTTCATGCGCTTCCTTTTGGTTTTCAAAGGCAGACGAGGAATAAAACACCAACCAGACATGTTGGAGCTGGTGAATGAGTGGGAGTCCCCGTGATGTGATGGGGCCCAAATCGGTTGCGCACCAATTCCGACCTCAAAGAAAGCCCATCCCAAAACAAGAGAAAAGGAATCAAGCCCTCCCCCAGCAAGACAACCAAGCAAGCACCCCCCCCCCCCCCTCCCCGTCTTCTTTGGCCTGGCCACCCCCAAAAAAGTCAAAGGAACCGATGGGCTGTTTCGATATCGCTCGATCCTCGATGTCGAAGACCTGCAAGTAGATGCGCCGCACTTTCGCCGACGGCGCCTTCCATGCTCCCCGTTGCGCAACGAGTCCAGGCGAAACGACCGAGAGAAATGCGCAACAACAAAACTTCTGTGGACGAGATCCTGCTCCAGTTGGTGGCTGAGAAAAATCAGGATTTCATGTGATCCGGATTTCGCCCATACAGTACGAATGTTCCGCTGGGAAATGAGAAAGCTGGGGGACTTTGGGGTCTGGGGGATCGAGGCATGGCAAAGGTCATTTGTTCCAATCACCCGGGAAATTTGGAGAAATTGGTGAAGTTCGGTCTAAGAACTGGCTGGTTCTCAGTAGGGAGTCAGCTGAATTTGTTCATGAACCAATAAATCCGCTTCAAGGAAACCACAGGGCGATGGCGAATAGGGAAGATTCCCTCATTCACCCACTACCAGCAAACGGTAATGTGCAAAAACCGCATACTCTGCCCCAAACCCACCCTCCCACTCGAAACCGACCCTAAGCCCCAGGAAGATCTCGAGATCGCCTGACTCGAGACTAAGCTGATCTGCAGATCCACGGACGTGCCGGCGGCAACCTGAGCAAGAGCTAGGTGTGTCTCATAAGCTGAGGAGGTAGGTTTGCGTGGGTTGTTTTAGGGAAGCCAAAAGGAAACCAACCCCTTGAGGTCTCAAAAGTGGCCGTTGTTCATTCTTGCATGCTCCGGCTTCTGGAGAAAAGTGCGTTTCAAGTGAGTCCCTCACATGTGGAGTGTTAGACCCTCCCCGACTGCGCGGGTGTACTTGCGTCCCAAACGAAAACCAAGTAAAGGGGGATCGACGGGCCTCAAGTGCCCAGCCTTCCTTTTGGGTTCCAACCTAAAATATTCCTCCCAAGGGAAACTCACCAAAAAGGGCCCTTTGAAGGTGTTGAAAACCACCAAAAAATGTAGGGTCCCCAAACAAGGTGATGTTACAAACCAGATTCGGACCCCCTGTCGAATAGCTTCAAGGAGAAACCCAAAGGAAACAAGTAACAGGCCACTCGAGGGATGTTGAGAAAATCGCCGAGCCGTTTCCCGCGAGGCGCATTCACCGAGGCCGCGAAGTGATGGCCCTGCCCCCCGGTGAGGCCGTTGATGGCGGGTTGGTACGTGCCGCCCATGACCCGCAGCACCTCACAGCGGTCTCTGTTCTTTGCAGCCACTCCCAAACTCCCAAAAGAAGAAGAAGAAGAAGAAGAAGACAAGCATAGGCTATCCCCAACAGCCCCCAAACTAACAACAGCACCCTGGATTCCTTCCGGAACCCTCCAAACGAAAGCTGCTCCGAAGCACCCCCGAAGCTGAAGCGCGCAATTGCGCACCAAAGCGCTCCGCTGAGAAGAAATGGATAGAACCGAACACAAAATCGCCCCCACTGAAAATGGCTAGAGACACTGAGAAGAGCGGTGAACCTGAAAGATACGCTTAAGAACCCAAACCGCTCAACATGTTCAAGCGGACACGCGTTCTTCCCCTCCTTTGGACTCGCCTCCCTTCGACTTGTTGCAACATCGCCAAGCCAAGATGTAGATTCTTGCAACCATATTTCTTAAGTTGGCAAAATCAGCCAACACATAATAACATGTCTTCGCAAGCATGCGACCCTCACGTTTTTACGGAAAACAGGGGTTCTCATAGCTTGAACCCCCCCCCAAAAAAAAAATATTAAAAAAAAAGTGTCCTTGTGGCCTGGCGGAAAAGGTAGTGTTCCAAATGGCCAACCATTGAACCCCAACACCGGCCCTCGTGCACCCGACCAAACCCGACCCGAACCGAACGCATGGCTTGGGCCCCCCGGCGACGTCCAGCGGGACACCCTCCGCGGAACCCACCCCGCCGTACCGCAGCTCAAGCGGCCCCCGCCCCGCGCGCGCGCCCCCGAGGTTGTTGTGGCGGACCTGCGCCCGAGCGTTGCTCTTTTTGTTTTTGGTGGTGCAATAAGCAGGGACTGAGAAATGGAATGACCTTGTTAAACCATTCCCGATTTGGTTTCCCTTAAGGGAATTTCCAGGTTCATTCCCTACTGAGCACCAGCAAGTTTTGACTCCCCCGGTTCGGACCAGTCGCCCGAGGTGTTTGGCTTTTCCTGCTGCGGCTTGTTTGCGGAACCGGTTTCGAAGGTGTCTTGTGTGAGGCGAAAACTTGTTTCGGTCTCTCAGGTTGCACTTGGGGGTGATGTTCAGCAAACGAGGAAAACGAAGTGGGCATGTTCGGAGCCGAGAGAAGAGACGGTGATGGTGTCAACACTTGTGGGCCAGCGCGCAGAAAAGAAGAACATTAAATGGCAGTTTCTCCAATGGTGGACCCTGTGTGGGTTGGTGTTGAAAAGGAAACCAAACGTTTGAACACCAACCATATGAGGGGACCAATTCCTATCTTGGAGACAAAGTGAGTAACTATTCCGTTGGCAAAGCAACGAATAGGTACCACACAACTGGAGATTTTGGGCAATGGGGTGGGCCACAATTGGGGCACAGCCATGTGCCAACTGAATGTTACTCTTCAGCACCCTTTGGTAAACATCATTGGCATGGGATTATCCACTTTTTATGTTTGAGGATGCTCCCTATAAAAGCAGAAAATGGAGGTAACAACGGCATCCACCCTTCCTAGGTGTCCTTTTGGAAAAGCAGATGGCACTGCGAATTCAACTCGAACCAACTGAACCAAGCTGAAACCGGTGAAACTCTAAGTCTATGTTCAACCAACAGGCCGACTCCCCCTTCCGAGCTCCCCTCCCCCCCCCGCCTTTGCCGCCTGCAGTGGCAGCCGCCCGGCTTCGCCCTCCGCAAACGTCGCCCTCGGTCTAAGGGCAAGTTGAACAAACCACAGATGCTGGGTTCTTAGACCTCCGGGGCTGGGCAAGACAAAAGCCTCGACTTGGCATCACCAGTGTTGGCCAGCCTCCTTTTCTCTCCCCAGCCCCCACCTAGGTCCTCCAGTAGAGAGGTTAGAATAAGGGTACCAACTTCTTTCTGCACTCTATTTTAATAGGGGAACCCTCCCAACCAAAAAAGGGGTGAGAAAAGGCACCCAGCTGGGGGACCTAGCCACATAGGCGTCCTGGTCGCAAATTTCCCCCGCCTGGACGGCGCCGGCTGCGAAGGCGCCGGGGACGGCGCCGCTGTGGACACAACAGGCGGCGCCGGGGACGGCGTCCAGGCGGCCGCTGGCCCATGGGGGGCGCCCAGCAGCTCTTGCTCCTGTACCTGCGTGCGTTGCGAACCTTTGGCCAAGGGTTAGCTTGAACTTTTGGCCGGGGAATGCCTTCCAACCACCAGCTAAGCAAGCTAAGTTTAGGATATAACCCAGTTGCAAGTCCCCCTTAAGGGGGTTAATCTTACTATCTGTGGGTTATAACCCGAATGGCTAACCACTATCTACATTGACCGAACATCCACGTGGCGGTTTTCGAGTCCGCTGGCAGAGTTGACTTGGGCGACACGGCATCCCTTCAAACGGTTAACACGGGCGGAAGCATTGCCGTGGATATTCATTCTTGTTATGTTCTTCTGTTGCCTTTCCTCCGACCCGCGGAATTTTGGGCTATCTGCTCCTTGGACGGTGGTCCTCGAGCTGTTTCAACCCACGTGACTCTCAACAGAAGCCACTTGAAAAGACTAGCCAACATCAACCAACCAGCAGCCTGCGAAACCGAGAAAAGCGGAGCAAACACCATGCAGCCCTAAAAGCTTCTACCCTTCCAAGGGCTGCCGATAAGTCTGCCCAAACATCACTAGGCCGAGAGGAAGCATGGGCTAAAAGGTACAGTCCGCAAGAGAAAACCCCCGAGGAAAAGAGCCAATGATACACGAACCAACCAACCAGCCAACCGACCGACTGGCCAACCGACTAAGCGCCAGCCAGCCAGCCAGCCAGCCAGACAGCCAGCCAGACAGCCAACAATATCCGCCCATCCACCAACCAACCAAGCAACCAAGCAACCAACCAATCGACCAAGCAAGCAAGCAACCAACCAATCGACCAAGCAAGCAAGCAAGCAAGCAAGCAAGCAAACAAGCAAGCAAGCAAGCAAGCAAGCAAGCAAGCAACCAACCAACCAACCAACCCACCAACCAACTAGCCAGCAATCCGTGCTTGGCAGTGAACCCAGCCCAGCCCCCATCAGTTTATGAGACCGAACCCTCCGCACCTGCCGCACTCCCAGCACATCTGCGGTGACGTCTACCCCCAGCTGCCGGCTAAGCCTCGCCATTCCCCCTCCTTCTCCGAGGTAAAAACCACGGGGGTTCAGCTGGTCGTCACTTGGCCGTGGTGGTCAAAACCGTTGTGCATCCCATAATGGGCTAGGTGCACCATCTTAGAACCCATTTTAGTGGTTGGATCGGGATATTCACTGAAAGTACGGGATTTGGATTTTGACGGTGTTGCCAAAGATTCCAAAAGGACACCCAAAGCCGGAGATCCACCACAAACAACCGCTCCAAACCCACCAACCATCGGTGCCTTGACCCCCTGTTCTGATCGGGACCCTCGATCCCAGGCCTTGGGGCAAAGGCCTGGGCTGTTCCTTTTCGCCCTGGCCTCTCGCGCAAGGGGCCACCTTTTGGGGCGCCCTGGTAGTTGACAGGGCCCCGGCCCCAACCAGAAAAAGAGCGTCAAGCGCTTGAGATGGCATGCCCCCCGGCCGCCGAAAAAGGGAGAGCCCATTGGAACCCACACCATCCGAGGGGTTCCAGAAAAAGACGCGCAGCCGAGGGGCTCTTTGGACAGGCCCCGCACCGCCGGCTCCCCTTTCTCAGGCGGCAGTGCCTGAAGGATCCGAGATCCGTCGCCACGTGGGTGTCTTTTTAGGGGACCCCGACCAGATTGCGGTTTTCCTTGGCTTCCCTTTGCAGACCGAAAAGGGGAACCTGGTCCTTGGGGATCCCTGAAAACGGACCAAAAGAGCGAACCCGCAAAAACAATGTGGGTGTGAATCAAAGGGATCGGGGCCCGAAAAATGTCTTCGATGTTCGTTCCTGCTTTCCCTTTGAAAGGTGGGAAAGGGTACAAACAAACAAAATGCCCATTTGACCACATGTCCTGCGATTGGAACCAGTTTCTTGGAACCCATGACAGTGGGTCTTCCCTCTAGGCTTCCCAGGGAGGAGTCATTTGGGGTCCAAGGGTGGCGAAATCTCCTCATGGGACCCGCACCTGCAGGTCTTGTGAGCCCCTCAAAACCAGCTAGGTCCTCCAGAGAGGTCAGAATCAGGGTACCAACCTTTTTTCTGTAGTCCATTTTAGTAGGGGAACCCTCCCCCAAATAATACGGGCAAAAGGGCACTACTGGGGGACCAAGTAAAGGCCGGCCCGCTTAGGACAATCCCCAGACCAGTAGAGGCGGAGAGGCTAGCACATCTCACACGTCAAGGACCTGAAAATATTCGGCGAAGAGATTGTTATTATTATTAGTTGCTTTATATTTTGTTATTTTTTTATTTTAATAAGCTCGGGCGATATCCCCAACAGCACCACACCCTCCCAGCATCCTCGCGGAACGCCCCGGGACCATCCTCACCGCCGGTGTTGCTGAGGATGCCGCCTTGTAAAGCAAAGCTACGAGCTCGCCCTGATCGGGGCCCGACGGCGCAATCGGGGCCCGATCGGGGCCCGACGGTGCAATCGAGGCCCGATCGGGGCCCGACGGTGCAATCGGGCCCGAATCGTCCCGTGGTGCAACCCCAGCCACCCATATTATAGCGGATTGTATCTATAGCAAAACTAGGCGACGCCAGCTTGGTACAATTGACGGGGCCCGACTGAGTCGGGCCCTGATCGGGGCCCGACGGCGCAATCGGGGTCGATCGGGGCTCGACGGCGCAATCGGGGCCCGATCGGGGCTCGACGGTGCAATCGGGCCCCGATCGTCCCGTGGTGCAACCCCGGCCACCCATATTATGGCTCATCGCCGGTTTTCCTTAGTATGCGGAAACTAGGCGACGCCAGCTTGGTACAATTGACGGGCCCCGATCGGGGCGCGATGGCGCAATCGGGGCAAACGGTGCAATCGGGCGGTCCCCGACAGTGCAATTGGGCCCCGCCCAGGCCCGGTGAACCTCGCAAACCGTTCTCACGCAACTTTCGTGGAGCTCAGCGTGAAACTTTGCTGGAACCTTTCCTCAGGGCCGCCCCACAGTTTTTGCAGAATTTGGTGGAAACCTTCTGACCTCATAGCCCTCGCAGCCTCGTGGAATTCTTGGAATTGCCACAAAGCCAACATTTGCCCGAGCAAGTGAGCAAGTCACAAAACAGTGAAAGTGTGCTAAAAACCATTGATTTCGGTTTTGCTTAGTGTTCCGCCCATGAGCAAAGCGATATTGATCCGATGGCTTTTAAGACGACGGGCGCACGACACACCCTTGGTGGAGCATTGGATCCTTGTGGAGCCCGTGTGGAATCCTTGCAGAGCTTTGTGGAACCCTGTGAAACCTCAGGGCCCACAGCCCTCGCAGAATCTTGTGGAACCCTGAAACCCTCATACAACCTTACCTCCCCGGACCACCCCGCAGCCCTTGCAGAACCTTGTGGGACCCTGCTAGAACCGTGCAATGGAACCTTACCTTGCAAAACCTGGTGGATTTCTAGTGGAATTGGTGGAACCCTGGTGAAACCCTGGTGGAACCCTCGTGGAACCTCGTGGAACCTTCCCCGCACCACGCCGCACCCTCGAAGAAAGTGGTGGAACTTTGGTGGAACCCTTGTCCGGAGCACGACGGGCTGGTGGAATTCTGGTGGAAACCTGGTGGAACCCTCGTGGAACCTTACCTCAAACCACCTCGGACCACCCTGCAGCCCTCGTCAAACCCTGGCACAATTCTGGTGGAAATCTGGAACCCTCGTGTCAAACCAGACCACCCCAGCCCTCGAAGAAATTGCTGGAACCCTGGTGGAACCCTCGTGGAACCTTACCTCAAACCACCCCTGCAGTGCTGGTGGAACCCTCGTGGAACCTTACCTCAAACCACCCAGACCACCCCGCAGCCTGGAACCCTGGTGGAACCCTGGCGGAACCCTCGTCGAAGAAATTGGTGGAACCCTGGTGGAACCCTCGTGGAACCTTACCTCAAACCATCGCCCTTGCAGAACCTGGTGGAATGCTGGTGTAACCCTGGTGGAACCCTGGTAAAACCCTGGTGGAACCCTGGTGGAACCCTGGTGGAACGCTGGTGGAACCCTGGTGGAACCCTGGTGGAACCCTGGTGGAACCCTGGTGGAACCCTGGTGGAACCCCTGGTGGAACCCTGGTGGAACCCTGGTGGAACCTTAGCTCAGGGTCGCCCCGAACCACCCCGGAGCCTATCTGGGCTGAGACCCCAAAGCTTTCAGCTGTTGGGGAAAAAAAGGAGAAAAAATAAGCTCAGGTGATATCCCCAACAGCATGCGGTGCTGTTTTTAGTGCTCACACCACCCCTCAGCCCTCGCAGAACCTCGTGGAACCCTGGAAAACCCTGGTGGAACCCTGGTGGAACCCTGGTGGAACCCTGGTGGAACCCTGGTGGAACCCTGGTGGAACCCTGGTGGAACCCTGGTGGAACCCTGGTGGAACCCTCATGGAACCCTGGTGGAACCCTCGTGGAACCTTACCTCAGGGCCGCCCCGGACCACCCCAGAGCCTATCTGGGCTGAGACCCCAAAGCTTTCAGCTGTTGGGGAAAAAAGAAAGCTGGCAAAGGCTTAGGCCTCGCCATCATCCTGACTCAACCGGGCGACCCTTTCTGAAATACCCCTTTGCAGGACTTCAGGCAGGTTGAACCACTTTCCGTTGCCCCGTTCCAAATAAATTCACCAACTCAGAGCGCCAAACCAACCAAGTGGCTTTGCACCAGGCGTCTTTCGAAAAGCTGAAAATAGGAAGACCAGCTGATCAAAGAGCCTGGCCCCTTCTGCTTCTTCTTTCTGTCTGCACGAGTTCACTCCGGGAGTCGGCGTAAGCCATTTGCCTCCAAACGGAACCCAAGTGGTGAAAACGCATTTCGAGGCCACGATTTCGATGAGGCCATAGAATAGTCCGGGCTCAAAGGTCCACTCTCACTTCCGCCGATCAGGGTGCCCTTTAGCTCAAAGCTCCCATGGCAGTCGCGGGAAATTGGGGACGGCTTAAAGACATGGGTATTGCATTGGTCAAGCCGAAAAGCATATGGCCATGGGTCCAAATCCAGATCGTACCCCAGTCAACATCCCAATCCCCACTAAAATAGGTTCTAAAATGGGTGGTGAATTCACCTACCCCAAAATGGGATCCCAAAACGATTTTGACAACCACAGCCATATGTCCACGTCAGTTGAAATGGTCAAAACAAATTAGGACCCACAGCTTGTGCAGTCATGGACCGAACACGGGAGGTCTTCTCTTTCGTGTTTTTCCAACCTCAAGATGAGGAGCCGCAAATAAAAACCAACGCACTCACTCCAAAAAAAAGCCTGAAAGAATCGAGCTTCTCAGGGAAGGAGCTAGAATGAGCCTAAACTGAAGCATACTACCGAGAACGCAGTGATCCGAATGGGGCTGTGAAGTGCGGTACTTACTAGCACACAGGAGCAACTGGCTAGTCATCGTACAAGCTCCTAGCAGAACCTAGCCAAACACCAACCCAAAACCAGGGTTTTGGTTGCTAACTGCCTGCAGAACTTCCGGCTTACTTCGAAAGCTATTGTTGACCCCAGATTAATAAACCCCTGTTTGCTGATATGAGGGGTGCCCCTGGTTTTGGTGGGGATTCACTTTTGGAGTGGAGCACCCCCCATATTCATAAACAGCGGTTTATTCATCCGGGGTCAACATTAACTTGCTGGTGCGATAGGTAGGAAATGTGGGAATGAACCCAGGAATTGGTCCCCTGAAAGGAAACCACCAGTTTCATGGCTCTTCTTGGGGCTCATTCCCGGCCTATCGCACCAGCAAGAGAATGGGTTGGGACATAGAAACTCGACTCCGCTGCAAGGCGCTAACTCCGTGTGGAGAACTACGGATGCCCAGGGCGCCCCCTGGCGAGAGTTTCAGAGGGCGGAGGTCTGGCGATGGGAAGAAAACCTCCCCGCCGCTCTTCTTTGGCCAAATGGATATGTTTCCTGCCTTGTCTTGAAAAATGAATATGTGCCCTATCCCTGCTCGTTGGCTGGGCAAAAGCAAGCCACGTGTTGACCCAAGCCGCCCAGTTTTTGATGTTCACTTGGAGGCCATTGGCGCGGGTCATTCGCTGAATCTGCATCGGACTGAAGCAGGCGAGCCGGTCCCGCAAGACAGGAGTCCAAGCCAATTCAGAGGGAAACCTCGGCTATTGCACTTGTGCGAAGAACCAAAAAATGACTCTAATACGAGGTTCGGGGCAACCATATTTACTGCTTGTAAAAATGGAGACAGCTATTTTGGGATTTGTGTCCACTTTCGTCAAAGTTCCAACCATTCACCCTCATAGCCACACAAGAAACACTGAAAACAACCCAAGGTTTGCGCATGTTCCCCCTCCCTCCCTCCCTCCCCCCGTTTACCAGCGCGTGCTTTGCAAGCATTCAGAGGTCAAAGGTGAGTTGCTTGAGCTGGCCCAAGTCTGGGTCAAATCATACATAGACGACCCCAAAAGCTGATGAGTGCAAAAGCACAAGAGCCACCCGCAAGTAATCAGCTTCGCCCTTGGTTCGGATTGGTTTTGGAGCTTAGGCTTTCTAATCTACCCTCGACCAAAGCCAGGAGGAATTCACCAGTTCCAAACGGTACTTTTCATTCCACTTCCCCCTGCTAGATTACCCGCTGTTTGGTGGGTTTGATTGATTTGGAGGTTAGGTAGTCCAAATTACCTTCTACCAAAGCCAGGGGTGCAGTTCTCCAGTTCCCAGCAATCCAACCAACTTGGGGTCCCCTGACCTGCCATCACCAACTCAAAAGCCAGGGCTTTGCATCTTCTTTTCAGGTCCCATTGAAACCGCCAAGTAAGGAAGCCGTGTGCATACCAAAACCGCCAACTAAGGAAGCCAAGACTTTGCATGATTTGCTCGGTTCCCAGCAAAAAAACAAACTTGCGTGACCCAGGCGTACCAAAACATCCAACGCACCCAGTGACCCGAGCCAGGGAGACCCAACAGGGGCCACGCCTGCAGCTCCAGCGGCAGCGCCGCCAGGCCCGCGCGGCGCATGGCGTTCACCACCTGGGCAAAATGGCGATCGCTGTGGCTCGACGGATTCGACTTTTTGGGGAGGGGTCCAAGGGGAAAAGGTTCCTTAACGGGCGAGGGGAAGGGGGAGTTCAAGTGGAAAAGGTTGCCTACTGATGAAGGCAGCGACCAAAACCTGCGACGTTAAAAACCACCGAACGGGGGGAGGGGGGGAAATACTGGGTGCTCCTCAATATTCGGAGCCTTGCCGCAATTCAAAGCGAAACCAAAACCAAACGCCAAATTCAGGAGATGTTACGGCTGTGTCATTGGGGGGACTCCACATCCATTTGGTTTCCCCTGAAAACCCGGAAAAAAAGGGGACTCAAAGCCAGACCCACATGAATGTGTCTCAACGAGGCTGGACCCCTGTGTGTCAAGCAAATTCGAAAAGGTGGGTCCATTGGTTGCATGTTGAGAAATCTATTGAGTTCAAGGTTAAACCTGGGTTTGCACAAATGAACCATGTTGGAGGGTGTAAAACCTATGGATTTTAGGAAACCACAGCTTGAGGCTTAGCAGGGGCCTTTTGATGCGCAGGACAACCCGCAAATCAGTTTTGAGCCATCGCGGATATGGGAATGGAGATGGAAACTCATTCGGGATGTGCTATTCCATGCGAGCCACACATTCCTCGTGGGCTCTGGGCAATTCGGTCGGAATACTTCCTGAATAAGCCTGCATGATAGGATACGCTGAGACAACCAAGCTCATGCGTCTCAGGGTTTGGCTTTTAGGATTCGGACCGAATGGATTTCAGTTTTCCGGTTGATTTCCATCTAAAACCCACCAGGAAAGTTGGGGCAGCCTCAACAAAAGGAACCAGGCCCACATAGCAAATGGAGCCCATAGGTCCATCTTTCTTTGAGGGTACCCTTAAATGGTTGGTATCAAACCAGAAACAATAGGGAAGACCCCTTATTTTGGGGGGAACGCCATAGGGAAGCCATAGGGAACACGGCCTTAGGGGAAACAAAACACCATAGAAACCAAGGGAGGTTATAGGGAAAACTCAAGATGAACACCATAGGAAACCCACAAAAACCAAATCTGATACCTGGGATCGATCCCATGTCCGCAAAATATACCAAACACCACAGAGAACACGAGTCAGGGCAGACCAAGCAAAATGCCACAGAAGCCAAGCTTACCTTAGGACATCCATAGAAACCAAAAAAATACATACTGTGGATGGACGAAATCCATTTCGCACCACCTAAGAAATCCCGGAATGATGATCCCCCTGCAAAAATACCAACAAGCACTGGCTTCAACCGTGGTTCAAAGTGATGCGAAATGGATTTTGTCCATCTGCAGTAGCACCATACCTTAGGACACCCATGGAAAACCAAAAACAATACATCGCACCCAGGCAAAACCATTGGGAAAACCAAAGAACGATCCATCAGAAACCCATAGGGACCACCCATAGCCCACCCCCACGGCGTTCGGCTTTCGGCTTTCGGCCACGCGCTTCCGCGCGCGCCTCGCCCGGCTGCCCCAGCACCGCCGCGAAGCGCGCTGCGCGCGTCGCGTCCTCCGTGGTCACCGCGGCGCGGAAGGCGGCGCCCGAGGACCCCGCCTCGCGCTTGGCGGGCAGTCGGAAACCCGGGGGCAGGGATGATCCTCGCCCAAACATGGGCCATTGGCTTCGGTGTCCTGGAAAAGAAAAAAGGAGATGTGTGCTTGAGCAAATGGAAGAAGATTGGTGGTTAGGTTGTTTGTTGTGTATCCGAGAAGGACAAACAAAAATGAGTTTGTTTGTTCATGGTCGTTCCAGAGTTTGCACTTTGGAAGTTGTATGCCAAGATGTCCGAGTTGTGACTTTTGTGTTGGTTCTAGGAAACGTTTTGGGATGCGATTCTTCCGTGAAGCCCACCACTTCCAGACACCCCTGTACTCTTTTACTTCTCTTTCCAAGAACCGGCCGTTTTTCCCTGGGTTTGCGGAGGTATTGTAGAAAGAATGGGGAAGGTAGCCCCAGAAAGCCGCATCCAACCGGTCAGTGGGTTGGATTCTGGTGCTGCCTGTGAAATAAGGCAAACCCCTCAGGGTCGTTCTGGCACTCGCGCCCCAAGATTCAAATGACCTCTGCTTCAGCCAATTCAAAATCCGGTTCGGACACCTGGGTGGGTTGAGCTGACCAACCTGGCTTTCTCAACGGATCAGATAGCCTGCCTGACTGGCTTTCTTAAAGGACGCCCGCCCGTGTTACTTTCCATCCCTCACCTCAAAAGAACTGGCTTTCTCAAACAAAGCCCGTGTTACTTTCCATCCTTACCCTGAATCTCGAAAGAAGACGCCTCAAAATCCACTTGGCCATGGGTCAAAACCCCGTACCCCCAGTGAATGGGTGGTGAATTCCCCAATCCCAACCAAAATGGGATCAACCACAACGGTTTTGACCACCACAGCCACCCCAAGGGGAAACCCTCAGCTGTCCGCCAGCTCGAAGGCCTGCAGGCGGCGGCCCGGTCTGGTCACCTCCACCGCGAAGAGGGGAACCCCCAGCGCCTGGCGCGACTCGGAGCCGCGTCGCAGTCGCAACCAGACCCCCGGGCAGCCGTGGCCGCCCGTGGCCAAAAGAGAACCCAAAACCCGCCCCATGTTGAGATGGGAACCTTTCGTCGGGGAAATCCCCAAAAGGGAGTTCCCCATACTTCGAACAGTCTCCTTGTGGGAAAACCGTTTTTTTGGGGCCCTTCTTTTGGCGCCCCCACTGGAAATGTCCCAATGGAACCCCCGCGAGGCGCCTGCGCTAAGCTTCTTCGCAGCTGCTCCGCTTTCAGCAGCCGCGGCACCACGTAGGTCGCCTGCGCTGTGCGTCTCGAAGAAATTCGGCGACAGGCTCTGGGTGGTTTTTGGGGTATGGGCCACGGGTTTTTGGGGTATTTTTGGGGTATGGGTGTTGTTTCTGGCTGTTTCGTGTTTCTCAGTGGTTTCTTGCATTTCGGTGTTTGTTGAGGATGTTGTGGTGTTGCGAAAGAAAAGGCGAGTTGGTGTTCAACGCGGGCAACGGGGGCAACGTGGTCCAACAGTGGCAGCCCGCTTTGGTCGGTCGGGCTTGACCCCAGCCAATCTGTCAAAGAAGAACGGGAGGTTTCTCTTGGAGCTAATGGCAACCTCGTCAACGCCCCGCAAATGAAATACATGAGGCGGAAAATTGAGCCAAGAATCCCGGCAATTTCCTCCTCAAAAAATGATAATGAGGAAGCACATGTAAGGCACTCCGAGCTCGGTTTACGCCAGTGAACTAATTTGCCCCGAAACAAGTTGCCCTTTGTTTGAACCCTAAGTGCTGCCTTACATGCAAGGGGTCCCGAAAGCCGGACATGTGGTGTCGACCCATGTGGTAGATAGGGCAAAAACCCAAACCGCCCTCCAAAATCACAAACGCGGGAAGGTGCCAGGGATAGAACCAAAGGCCCGCCAAATGCTCCTGAGGTCCGACCGGAGGGCTGTCCAAGTTCAAGGCGCCGAACGCGCCCCCTTCTCCGCCCGTTTCGACACCCGGCCTCAGTGCGGTACTCCGTCTGCACAACTGTGACGCTGTTCCTGCCGAATCCGGCTCCACCCCAACAAACAAAAAGTCGCCGTGAAGCGTTGGGATGGGACGCTCGGCGCTTTTTCTCCCGGAATCGGCGACCTTGTGAAGGTCCTTGCCGGTCCTCCTCAAAGCAACAGACAACCTATAACTATTGTCAGCTGCCATATCAGCCTGCACACCTCCAAGTATCCCACCGCACAAAATTGAGTGTCCAACCTGACGTAGTGTTTCAGACAACGCCCATGCTAGTACAGAACCTCAGCATATGCCCCCCTCTCTCATCACTTTACGGATCCTAGAAATTAGGGGGTGCCCACATATATGTTTTGCAAGAAGTTGGGTTCCTGCTGGAAAAAAACCTCCATTTGGCACGTATGCTTTAAAAAAAAAAAATGGGATCGCAGCAGTTGCCGGGAAGGAAAGCTGCTGGAAACCAAAAGGCCCAACCAAAATCCATGTTTCCAACCTTAGGCACACAGGGCAAACCGAAAGATCCCTGGGGACTTTGGGTCCAGCCTGAAAAAAAGAGCACAGACATAGGTGGATCCACTTTCGACCCACACCCATTTGGCTTGGCTTCCAGCCATCGGCGTCGCTCGGGCTCTCACCCAAATTTTCGGATCCGCGCCTGGGCAGGCGGACGGTTCTCGCGAAGGCCTCGAGGTACTTGGGCTCATCGAAGGCATCCAGGTCCTACCGGAAGGGCATTTTCAGGTGGTACTTGGGGCTGTGGTGTTGGGTTTGAGTGGTTTCTGGTGGCTCTTTTGAGGGTCTGATTTGAAAGGTTTGGAGGGGTTTTGGTGGTGTTGGGTAGTTTGAGGGGGTTGAGTAGTTTTGTGTGGTTCTCATGGTTTTCTTGGTTGTGTTTACTTGTGAACTTTGGGAGAGAGCCTTCCTTTTCTTCCCTGAACGGAGCCGCCTTTTGGTCAATGTTGGCCTTTCTCATTCCAAGCCACAAAGGGAACCTGACAGACACCTAGCTTGTCTCGGGATGTCGCGGTGGGTTGCATGTAAGTTGGCAGGGTGTGTGTCCTTGGACAGCTATGCGAATGAGAAATAGATGCATGTCCATGTTGTCATAGGGAGGAATGTACATGTAAACAATCTGTGTATGTACATGTATATAGATATACACAGGAGGGCCCACAACTGAAGACACCCCCATATGCATAGAAACACGCCTTTCAAGGGCTCTTGCAATGGGTGAGAAAAGAAACCCCCCGCAAAAAAAAAAAAAGGCTTTGGATGCCCTTGATTGTTCCTTTTCAAGAGGTTCGCAAAAGGTTCCAAGCTGGAAAGGGATCCCCCAAAAAAAAAGAAACGGACCTTCATGAGTGAGTTTGAGGCCCCGCATGGCTGAGCTCCGTTGTCCCAAGCTGATACTTTGATACCAATCGTTTGTGCAGAAACCCTCGTGAGACGATCCTTTGTAGGGACTGCAGCTGTGGTTCATAGGTGAAAGCTTCAGCGGGTGGTCAAGCCACAATCTCCGGGATACACAACAGTAGACCTTGAAGGCTGGCATCCCGTACATGCGCGTTGTGGTAGAATGTGAGCCTCCAATTAAACATGTTACTTTGGCTCAGGGCGAAATTGCTCATGGGTCTCCAACTCTTTGGGGGATGATGCAGCCTCGAGAACTCTCGAGCAAACAGCCTTTCTGAAAAGCAACCAAGAACAAACACTTTGAGGTACCAAAGAAACCTCACAGTCGCCAAAAACCCAGTGCAAGATTTGGGGTGTTGAAAACCCACAGGCCGGGTTTGCCATGCCACCTCTCAACCTCTACCATTGGACGCCTCGAAGTTCATCTGAACCGCCACCACAAACATCATGGCGGCCTCGCGAGTCATCTGAAGCCAGCAATGCGGGTAAGTGTCTAGCCCCTTATAACGGATGTTTCGCGATGCAGGATTTCTCTACACGTTTCGAGCTTTCGAATCCACTGATGCCCCAGTCGCCGGGAACCGAGTGAAAGACTCTAAGACCTCCGGAGGTCAAAGTGGCGATGTTCTGCAAAACGAACAAATGTTTGCTGCCAAGTAGCCATGATGCCAAGATGAGCGATTGGTGTGTTTAGCAATTAGCCTAAACACGTTAAATAGCGATTCTTGATAGCTGCTTTGGACTTGGCTATCGTGGCTTCAGCTTCGGGGAACGGTCTCTACCAGGTTTTCCCTAGGACATGGGAGAATTGGTTATGTCCTCACGTTTTGCGGAGAAAATGAGACCAACGGTCACATGGCCATACCCCCAGTCAACATCCCAATCCCCGCTAAAATAGGTTCTAAAATCGGTGGTGAATTCACCTACCCCAAAATGGTACCATGGATTTTGACCCACGGTCACCTCTGTGGGTCAAAATCCTTGGCCATGGATGACGCGCTTGACACTATGGCTGGGCCTTTCGTCAATCATTCACAGGACTGAACAACGGAAACTGCTCCAGTCGATACCTGGAGTTCGGGGACACCGGGAATCCCAAGTTTCTCGTAAATGGAACCCCCGGGAATGATAATATACTATGATTGATATAATGTATGATGATATAATGATCATGATTGTTATATAGAATGTATAATGATTGTTATATATCATAATATTATCCTTAATCCAGTATGTAATGATATAATGTGAACTTCGGGATCCGGAGGACCGTACAGGGGTGTCTTGCTTTAGGAAGGAAATGATCTGGTTTTGGAGGTCCACCAACTAGCCGGGTCCTCCGGAATAATCCGATGCAAACATTCAGTGAGCAACCCAAACTCAGGGCTCCCTGTACGAGAAACCTTTGCAGGTGAGACCGACAAAGATCCCCGCCCTCTTTGCACGTAAGTTTCGCCCAGATGTTCGGCGAAGTGCAGACCATTCGGCAGTGAGGTCTCAGGTTTGATCCGCACAGCTGGGGAGGGTAGCGCTCAAGTTGCAGTGATCCCAACTCACTTCCTGGACTTGCCAGGCCCCAACTTCCGTGCCAAAAAAAATCATGGCCGTCCCATTTTTGGAGAGCGAGCCAAAAACCAAGGGCTGATCTGCCCAAACGGGTTCTCGGATTCTTGGATTCTCGGGCCAAGTGTTCTCTCAACATCCCAATCCCCACTAAAATAGGTTCTAGAATGGGTGGTGCACCTACCCCAAAATGGGATCCCAAAACGTTTTTGACCACTACCCATTGCGTTTTCCGAAAATTGGAACTCACGGAGTACGAAAATTATTCTCCCATCTCGATGCCAAGCTGCGCCGCCCACACTCGCGGAAGGCCTCGGATTGTTTCGTCACGAGACCGGGGCTCTTCTCAGAGAACTCTCGCGCGAACAACCGTCCAAAGACCCAAGAAAAGGTACATGAGGGGTACAACAAGGGCGCATGAAAGGTACACAAAGGATGCAAAGCTGAATATATAGACAGGGCAAGATCATGAAGGATAAGGGGTACATCACGGGTACAAAGAGTAAGGGCATTATCAATCAGATTCGACCAGTGGATACCTCCAAGGGTTACCAAGCTGGTTGCCTGAAGAAAGCTACGACTCCCCCCCCCTCCGCCCGCCGCACCGAGCACCTTCCCCGCCCCCCCCAACCATGTCCCTTTCGAATCGACAGCGCGGGCTTGGAGATTCCACCGCACCTGATCCCTGGCTGGTTTCCACGCAGGGAAATTTGTTAGATACAAGACAACCAAAAAGGGGAATTTTGGTCAGATACAAGACAAAGAAAAATGTTCGCTGCATCAAGTTCGGCAAGGCAGCATGCGATGCTTGCATTGAAGCATCGGTGCTAGAGGTAGCTTGAAGTCCATCAAATTCTGCCGGGAAGAAGACCAAACAAAAAAACAAGGCGTCCTCTTTTGGGGGTTCTGAGAAGGGGCTCGGAATTCTGGGATCTGAAATCTGTGAAGGGTCCTCATATCTGGGTGTTTCTCAAACTGTTGGAACTGCTTCTAATAAAAAACCAAACGGAAAACCACCAATTCAGAGGGTCCAACCTCAAAAAACACACCCAGATCCCGCCTGAGTTCAAGGCGACAGGTGAAAACTCCGCCGCTGGCGCGAAACGAAAGCAGCACTCGCCCCGTTAAAAAGGAACGCCCACCCGACAAAGACATTCACCCTCGTACAAACCCGTCTTTCAAGGGAACACGTACCGTAACATTGATATAAAGGACGGATCTGTACATTTGCTACATTCCATTGAAAGACTCCAACCATAGAACCATGGCAACCTCGCTGTATGGGGGGCTTGGTACTGGCCTTTTGATAGGAACCCTATCGCTCGCAGGCGCTTTGAAAGGGATCGAAAGCGTGGTTTGAGATCAGGGTTCCGACAGCACGCCCATCCAATAGGCCAATAGGCCAATGGGGGACTTACTTTAAGCCTTGGTCAAAGCCAGGCTTCGGGACAATGAGCTTGTCTGCAGACCTGCTTGCAGAACATAACCCTGGATCCCATTCCCTTCTTGCGGTCGCAAGCTGCTCCAAAGTTGGGATCTCCCCAGTGGTGCTTGCGGAGGTGATACGTGTAGTGCTAGTCGTGGTGGTCGTGGTGGTCGTGGTCGTGGTGGTAGTGGTGGTAGTGGTGGTTGTGCTCGGATTCGTGGCAAAGCGCCGAATCCCCTGCGACGGCTGATGTCGAAAGCGGAAAGGAGAACATCCTTGTGCTGGCTGGTTGGGCGGGGGCTTCCCAGAAGGAAGCAGTCATATGAAAGGGGGTCGGAGCGTGAACGCCTCCAACTCGCTCTTTTGCTCGGCCTTTTGTTTGGGCCTTACCAAGCGATTTAAAGGGAAGCCACGAGGGAAACCCACCCGTCGCCCACAAGGCCCGAAACATTTCCGGGGCCGCCTTGATTCGATGCTTTTATTCTTGGGCCCACTGAGTATGAAACAGAACCGAATGGATTTGTCTTTGTTTGAGGGTACGACTTGTGCTGGTTTTAAAGGGAAACCGAGAGGAAAACCACAATTTCCTGGGCTCCAAACGGAAAAAGACATCCACCATCGCTTTTGTGTACCCCAGATGTGGATTTGCCAAGCTTTGGACACCCGGTTTCGCGAGGACAGGCCCAAGCAGGAGCCGCATGATTGTTTTGGACTGGCGCGATCCACATGAAAACCCGGGGATGTACCTACAAAATAGACATCCCACTTCGCTGTTCTTGGCATGTTGCCAAACTTTCGGTGGTTGGTTCCTTTTTGTGTCTTTATTGTGGGGTCTGCAAGCAACACCACGGAAAACCAACGTGCTGACAAAAGGGACAGCAGTTCTTTTCCGGGACCGACACTCCGCGGCGAAAGCCGAGTTGCGTCGGGCTCGAAACCCAACCCCCTTTTGGTGCTGGGGAGTTTCACCTGGAAACACACAAAAAACTGTTTACTCACTACCCGACATTTTCACCTAACATCACAGCTAAAAAAAGAACGAACCGGATGGTCAAAACTCAAAACCTCCCAAAGGGGAAATAGAGAGACCCCCGACTTTTCGTTGCACTGTGCGAAGCTATTCGCCTTTTTTCGGGAGTCCAAGATCCGAGTCGAGCCAAGTCGAACCAAGTCGAGTCGAGGCAGGCGGGCTATTTCCGAGCCTCGTGCCGCGCGGGCACAAACATCACCTCGCGAAAGGGTTGCCTCCCTTGGGTGTGTCATGTTTGGGTACCCTTTCTGAGGTTAGGTTCCCTGCTTGAATCGTCGGCGACCCCTTTTAGTTCCCTTGAAAAGCCAAGCAAACGGAGCTCCCAAAGAAATAAAGACACAAGCCCGCCTTTTGGCAGAACAGGGTGGCGTTCGGCTTGCACTACATATCGCTCCGAATCCACTACACGCCTGTGTACCAAGCTAGAAGATCAATGTCCACTTCAAGGGACCAAATCCCTTCAAGTGCCATAGCGGCGTGGGAGGAATCTAGACAACCACTTTTTCGGAGGCAAATCTCACACCTTTCGCTGGAGCCCCCCCGTCCCCCCGGATCCATGGACAAGTCACACCGCAAGGACGCTCACTTGAAAATTGGCTCAAGGCCTTTGCCGAACTTCGCAAAACCACCGAAGGGTCCAACTGACACCTTGCAAAGAGGGGTCCTAACTCGGACGATGTGCGTCATAGTACAAACCGGGTGTTTTAAGCGGTTCTTGCCGCACCCGGTACATGGTTGAAACTGTCCCCTGCAAATCCCCCGGGATTTTGATTGCGGTGACCCCCTTTTGCTCGGACTTCAGGGGGAAATTTGGATTTCCACCCAATCCTGAGACAACCTCACTTGGGCTTTTTTGAGGGTACCTGCCTGGAAACAGATGCCACGTGGACCACCCGTCGCAGCCCGGGGGGGTCCAAATCCCCCGCAAAAGGCGCGGCGCGGAACGAGATTACTCCCCGAGAGATGTCTTGGCGCCTCCAGCCCGGACACCGTGGCAGAGGCCGCGGCTGCGGCCTCAAACTGATTCGAGGCCTACTTTGGTTGGACCCCAAAGACCGGCAAACCAAAAAGAGGCTTCTTCTTTTTCGTTTGTTACGTGTTTCTCCTTTCTTCGGGGGGGGATTCTTGGCCAGCCAAGAAATAGTTGGTCTCAGAATGGTAGACCCCTGAGGGGCCTTTCTGGATTAGCGAAATGAGGGAAAAAGGGGCTATCTCAGGCGTGTTCACCGGGCGAATTCTCTGAGAGGGCCTCAAACTGACAGAAAAGAGAAAGATGGGGTATACAATGGGAGCCCAGTTGATTCATACTACCCCAGTCACCCCTTCTCGACGCAAATGATACTGACAGTGACCCAAAGCATGTTAGCTTGATTTGATGCACTCCCCCAGGATAAACCAGCTCCCCATCCAAACAAATCTCAAGGCGACTTCTCCTTGCAAAAACATGAGACACCAGAAAAAGGCCAAAGGAAAATTCGCAGTGATGCTCTTCGCGTTCATCAACCAGACAACCATGTCCCATACGGGTCTGTCTTTTGTAAGGTTCGACCCATTTGTTGATTGATTTCCCTTGCAAACCGGGGGTACCAACTCCAAACAAAAAGACAGATCCATAACTCCTCCCAAAGAGCATCCCCAACCCCAAGAGCATCAACCAGAGCAAAAACCATGTCCATTTCGGTGCGTGTCAAAGGGATCAAAGGACCCCTAGCAATGTCTTCGCTTTCGCTTTCGCTTTGAAAAGTGGGAAAGGGTATCTGAACCAACAAAACGCCCATTTGACGCATGATTGTCCTGCACAAGCGATTGGACGCCCTTTATTGGAACCGCATTTTTTTGGGGGGGGAGTCCAACCAGGGGAACTCCAGGTTCGATACACCCAACCCAACCCCAGGTGGCTTTTCCTCTCGGTGTCCCTTGCAAACCCCAAAGTTTTGGGTACCTTTCTCCAAAAAACGACAGACCCACAACTCCAAACGTCCCCACGCCAGCCCCCCCCTCCCACAGAAGAAAAAAAAAACCTCCCACGTACCCAGACACCAACCCCCCCGAGAAGGACCGAATAGGACGTCCACCGAAGCCATGGCAAAGCCGCCCCCGCGGCCGCGGGCGGCCTGCGCCAGCGTGGGCCCCAGCTCCGCGAGCTGCGCCTTGAGATCCCCGGGCGTGGCGCCCGGGGGAGGCACCACCTACGCGCCGCGAGCCGCGAGCCGAGCGGAGCAGCGGAGCTGGCGGCTTCCCACGACGCGGTGGACTTTGGGGGGGCCACGTGTGGCCTCTAAGAACCAGGGGCCCGTTCAAATCCAAATCCAAAGCAGTTAGAATAGACCTGAAGTTTCAAGGCGGCCACCTGGAAAGAAGGAGAGAAGCAACCTGGACAGGTGCGACATGGACATGGAAGAATTGGCCGCCTTCTTTCCTGGTTGCAATTGATTCAAGGAGGCAACCTGGAAAAAGCAACATGGAAGAATCATCTTGAAGGTCGCTGCCTGGAGAGATGACCCAGCAACCGTCCGGTTGTGTCAACCTAAAGTAGCAACCTGGAACTAAGCTGTGGATATGGTTGATCAGATTGTAAGCTGGCAAGCCCAGGAAACGAGGTGATCACCTAGTGATAGCCAAGTTCGAAGCGGGTTGCAAGCCAAATCGTTTGCGATCTTAGATGGCTGGTAACTCTGCTTGCAAGGGTTTACAAAGGAGTGGCTAGCTTAACTGGGGACTGACTGGTCTGTGCTGCTCCCACTTCGGACCATCAGTGAGTAGCTTGTAACAATGGTTGTATGGCAATAGCCACAAGTAGGAAGTATTGGGTGCTACGTTATCACCATAGGTGGGTCTCTACGGAGGGTATTGCTAGGTTCATCATGCCGTCTTTGACAGCTGCATCTTTGGCCAGCCCCTAAAATAACCCCAAAGCTACATAGTCGGAACCTAGTGATTCGAAGACTACAACAGTGGGAAACCCAAAAACCACCTGGTCACGGTTCCACCATGGGCCTCCAGACAAGTAGGTTGTACGAGGTCGTATCACTGGGTATATACCACCCATGAGTATGATTGGGCACGCCGCCTTGCTAGGCGCTTGGGGAGTGGTTCTCTGTATTTATATACTTCATTCTATACCTGTGTTATCTATCTGGTCTACGTTGCGACCAACCACACAGCCATGACCCCAGACAGCCGGACGCTGCTGATATGACTGTGGCTCAAAACAACGGTACCCAAATGGGTTGCCCTCGCAAGTGGAAACATGGGTACCAAAACCTGCGTAACTTAACCCCTCCGATCGCTTAATTTTGAGCCACACCCATATGGACTAAAACATGTCCCTTGTCTTAGGCCATTTTGAGCCACCATATGGACTAAAACTTCAACGGATCCGGTTTGAGAGGGCCTCTGTTCTGAAGCTTCCCTTGCTTTTCCATGGCCTTGCAGATATCCCTTTTGGCGAGCCCACGGCCTTCGCCTCCACCTTGCCGGCGGCTTCCGGCACGGCCACCCGCACCTGAGCTTTCGGAGAGATGCTTTTGGTGGGGACGTCTTGGTGGTTTCCCGTTAAGACCGCAAAAGAGGGGGTTCTCTTCAAAAACCAAAACAAAACGCGCAGATTTCAGTGGAGGGAGAGAGAGGGCAGCCTTTTTGTAGGGCTGACCTTGAAGGGACACCCCTCCTTAAAAGCTATGAGAAATCTTTCCTTGGGTCTCGGGAGGAAATGAAACTTGAGTTGTCCCCGTCTGCATCAACACACCATGGGACCCACCACAAGAGGCATCATCTCCACAGGTATTTGCTTTTCCTTTGTCGGTTGAGTTTGTTGATTGGACCTGGTAAAAAAAGAAACCGCTAAAAGTGGAGAAGCCGTCCTGCTCGTCTTTTGGGACTTATGTGGCTCCATCAAGCATTTGTCCAATATGGCTAGGACCCTACAACCCACTCGGAGACACACGCCATCAGGTGAATAAGCCAAATGAACAGGGTTGTAGCATTCCTGCACTTAAGTGATGAAGGTGATTCTCTTTGTAGTGGTTTCCGTACATGGATGTGTCTTGTTATAGGGGGACCCTGAAAAAAGCGTGCGATTCCTCATGTTTTTCCTGTAAAGCCCCAAATAAGGGATACCCTCAACAAAAGACACACCCATATGAACTGGCAAACCCTCCATGCTTGAACAGCCCACGAAACAACACTGGTTGAGCTTCAGTTCCAACTGATGTTCCTGCCACCCTCCTCTCCCTCCTCTGGCCAAGTCCTCTTCTGGGTCGCCGGGCATATTCCGGCGGAACCTGCCGATGTGCCCATGCATACAAAACAAAGCGTACCTTTGGCTTGCTACCTGAGAAGATAGTTTTTTCCTATACGGGGGTGGGTCAAAATTACACCACCAGGGGACTGCAGGTTTGAGTTCATGTTTCCACTTACTAGGGCAAGCCGTTTTGGGTACATTCTTTTGACCCACAGCCATACCTATCGCCCAGAAGATGTTTGGGTTGATCCCTCATGACTTGGTTCCGCTTGATGCGAGTGGGAAAGACTCTCACGAACCAAAGAGAAAGCTGAGGCGAGGCGGGGCTCCATTTTGCCAAAAAAAATCGAGGCACGCAAACAATTGTTCCTCTTGGTTTCACTTGGCTGTGGGTCAAAACCAATGCTACCATTTTGGGGTAGGTGCACTACCCAGTTTAGTCTGTTTTAGTGGGGATTGGGATATTCACCGAGGGTACGGGCTTTTGACCCATGGCCACTTGATACCAAGGTGAAAAACAAGACTCGAGAATTCACGCAAACCTTGTTTATTGGTTCCCGGATTTTCAACACTTGGCATGTTCTCAAAAGGATGCAGTTTAATGAAATGCCACAACTCCCACCTTTACGTGCCCAAATACATGGGTGTTTCTTAAGAATAGGGGAATCATATCCGGCAAAAAAGGGTGGCAACATTCCTATGGAATCTCCGGTGTTTTCTTGAACCAAAGTGCGCATACACCCCATGGGGAGCAAGATACCGTATCCGTTGTCGGCTCCAAAAAGCAAAGGTGCCCTTGGCTGTTCCTTTCGCATTCCAAGGGGAGAAAACCAAATGCATTGGGCTTCCCCCCCTTTTTCCGAGGGCCCACAACCCGATTGTCTCAAAAGGAGAGCCGGCTGGATGAAGTAGTCAAGTAGATGTCCGGGCTCACACAGGCCAATGCCAGGAAGAGATCCAGGAAAAAGAGATGCCCCTTTGGGTGTCAAAATACATTGATTTTGCCACATGAGACTCATCTGCTTTCAAGCAAAAGGACATGCCCGAGAAACGATCAGACTATTGACTGTGAAAGAATCCCTGAAAGGACCCTTGATGGCTGACCTGGTTTTCTCCGCCCGACTCCAGATGGATGGAAAGCTCGCTCGCTTCTCCTCGAGCCCTCGAGTTGCCCTCGCCCCATAGGCCTTTGCTTTCCGGGCGATGGCCGACCGAAGCTTGTCTTCCAGGTCTTGCCTGGGCAAGTACAGCGAGAACTGCTGCTTGAAGCGGAAGGAACCCAAAAGCGGGGTGCCTTTTACGCAAGAGGGACCCAAAAGGAGCTTCCTCTGCACATGGTGGCAGTTGGGGTTCCATGTTCATCTGTAGGGGAGTACCCTTGCACAGATTGGCATGGAACCCAATTGGCGGGGGTGGAAGACCATTTTCCTCCAAGAAAAACCATCTGGGAGGGTACCAAGTCTTGCTTAGAATGCTGCATTGATGAAAATCTGGCAATGTCAGATTTTGATCAATGATATCACCCTGCCGCAATTCCAAGGAAGCTCCCCAGAGAACGGAGCATCTTCAAGGCCTCCTGGTGGTTTCCAAAGGGTACGTCCAAACTCATGGTTTCTATTGCACCTAGTTGGCCTGTTCTACCAGTCTTGTACCAAGTCTAAGCAAGGGATCCACATGGATAGGGGTCTCAAAGCTGCTGCGCCGATGCTTTCAAGGTGCACATAGCAAGCTATTCCAACACGAGCTTGGAAACATTGACACATTGCCGTGGTGAAGTACCAGTGGAATTCATCTATCTTGAACCAGTTAAATTAATTAAAAAAAAATGGCACGCAGGCTCTTCCACCCGCCTCAGGCCCTTGGCTAAGGGTACGAGCCAGCCCAGGCGTGTATGTATGCAGGTATGCATGCATGCGCAGGCATGCATGCATGCATGCATGGATGGATGGATGGACGGATGGATGGACGTGTGCCTGCATTTACCGAGTGCTTGATCTTTTACACAAACAATGATGTATATATGTATATACACATGTGTTTCACTATGCAAATATGCACATACAAAAAGGCATGTAGTCATATAGATCTGGATAAATGTCTGTATGCAATTATATTCACTGGGGTGCATAGTAGTTGCTACCAAAAGCTGATATCAAAAGTGGGCTGTTCAAAGTGGAGTTGATGGGCCAATCCGATGAGCCACGGATTGGGCGACCAAGTCAAACGAATTACAAAAAAGATGGTTCAGGTGGCGGAACCGTTGGCCTGTGAACAAGTCGTGCCGATGTTGCCAAGATACTTTGCGCAACGAGCCGTTTCAGCCAAAACTCATCTGACAAGGATCCCCATCGTTTCTCTCTCCAGTTCAAGTTGGATGTTTTCCACGAAGAGCAGTTCCAAAGGCGCCTGAAAAGGGAATCTGTGGGGTGCTGGGAGGAAACCCCAAGTTGATCGCAGATCTCCTCGACCGGAGCTGATCCTGTTTCACCGGAAGCTCCATAGCCCTCTTGTGGCTTTGGAAGGGGACAGAGGCAGACACCAAAGCCCTGCCGAAATAGCCGAAAGGAAATGGGCCGAGCCCCCGAGCCCATGATTCATGGGAATGCTGCATTATTTTAACTGCTTGTTACCTCATGTGTGATGGATCCACTACCCCCTGCGGCTGGCGTGCCACAGAAACCGCAGGCTTGCTTCATAGAAAGAGGGGCCTACAAAATAGAATGAATGCATCCATATATGTATTAATAGAACGATATAGTAGAATACAAGAGGAGGGGCCTACTTGTGTACAAGTGGATATAATAGAATGATACGCATATGGCCATGGGTCAAAATCCCGAACCGCCAGTGAACATCCCAATCCCCACTAAATTAGACTAAATGGGTGCTGCACCTACCCCAAAATGGTACCATTGGTTTTGACCCACAGCCATATATGTATTGCCTACCTTTGCCATGAGTCTTTGTCTTGCCCCTCAACACTCCAAGGCACCGCTGGCTGGGGCACCCGGGCCTCTCGCTCGGGGACGCGCCCTGTGAGCCGGTCTTTTTCCCCCGATGGGTCGCTCTTCAGCAAACTTCGAAGAGAAGTCGTCGGTTTCCTGCTGCAAATACCTGTTGGGTCATCACCTTTTCTAGGTTTCATGGAAAAATGGTGTGTAGCTGCAATAACATTTGGGTGATCACCTTGTCTAGGTTTCATGGAAAAAAGGCGTGTAGCTGCACTAACATTTTGGGTCATCACCTTGTCTAGGTTTCATGGGAATAAAACGTGTACCGCCGCGAAGCTGTGGGACAAAAGACCAGCTGCGCAAGTCAGGGACCGTCGTGGGGCCTCAAACGGCTCTCAGCTTGTTCTGCGAGAAAACTTTGACCCGGCCCTGGCTACCACAATGGGCCAAAACTCAATCAAATGCATGATTTGAGGTGCCTTAAAACCAAATCTGGGCCAATTATCGGACTAAACAAGGCCTTGGCAAAAAGCTGTGATGGTTTCTTTCGGAAAGCGACCTCCTTCGAGCTCCGGCCAGCATTTGCTTTTGCCCGAGCTACTTGCTCTATAGTATACTACGCTTGATCTGCCAAACAGAACACTGGCTCATTTTGGAGACATCCCTTCCGGCCCATGGAAGCTTCGTTTTCGGGGGTTCAGTCGAACCGGCTGGCGCATGGCTTTTTCCTTCCAGGCTTCGCCTTTTTGTTGGCTTCGGCTTTCGGCTTCCCTCTGAAAAGGACCGAGTCAATGAGCCACATGCGATGACCAGTCCCAAAAGTTCAAAAGTCAGGCACCTTCTACCAAACAAAACGAGAACCCCAAACTCGAAAGACGAGCCTTCCTCCTCGCGGACCTTCTTTCCTTTCCGGGCGGGGGGGTTCCTGGCGGGGGGGGGGGGAGAAAAACCCGGACCCAGGTGCCCGAGCCAGCCAGTCCAGCTGGAACGAGAGCTCCTGCCAGCGGATGCCGGGAGATGACAGGTGACAAGTTGAAACCACCCCAAAAAGGGTGGTGAACCCCAAAAAGGGGTTGAAAAGAACAATGACACACCCATATGCATTGGTGATCTTTTGGAAAACTAGATGGATGTCCCTGGGAAATGAGCAAAAAGCCTATCAAAACAAGTCCATGCTCCGAGAAGAAGAACACATGCATACAGAATGAATAAATACAAATAAGCGTGTCTGGGAGAGATGATTGGTTGAAGCAAACACACGGCATATGCACAATGTCAAGCCGGAGGAGCCGTTGGTCCATCGGAACTTGGAAGCCAGGAGGCCAAAGAAAGATTCGTCGAAACCAAGACCCTCCTTTCGTGAGGTTCCAACGTGATCGTTCCACGCGAGGAGATCCGTTTGATCGCATTCGAGGAGGGTTGCACCCCAAACTTACGAAAAGTCCAGGACATGCTCTATCAGGATTCCCGTCCCACCCAGTCATGGCCTGACCCCACCAATGCCCCAACACACGTTTCTCCCTCTCAATGGTCAAATTGATTTTGTTGTCCAAACACACAAATGCAGCACAAGCACAGGCAAAGTCTATGGCGAAGCCGTCTGAGCTAGGAGGCCGGGGTTGGCAGCCAACTTGGTCGTTCAGGGTTTAGGGGGTGGTTTCCCATTTGCCCTTTACAAGAACCAGAGGTTCAATTCCTCATCCAAGCCGCCAATGCGGGCGAACATGAGAACCCGCACCTGTTGGGAGGGAAAGGATCACAGAACCAAGCTGTGAACAATCCTCGAAAGACACTGAACCTGCCACAAAGCCATCCGAGACACCCCTCTCCATCCCTCTTTGCAATCGATTTCTGCGCTTTCCGATCCTGGTGCACTGGAATCCACTAAGCCTTTTGCACAGGGTCTTCTCCAATCCACTGCCCGCCCCACGCATCGACCCACCCCCAGCTCCAGATCCAGCCGATTTTGGTCGGCGATGCCTCACAGAGCGGTCTCAACATGAACGGATCCTCATGGAACTGCTTCGGCACAGAACAGGTCCCCTTTCAACAGGGCACCCTGAAAAAAAAAAGGCGCTCCTCAATAAACCCCTGGCTCAAGCAGGCGGAGAAACAAGAAGTGGACGAAGACACCTGGCTGACTTCATGTCGAGTCTGCCTGCAGCACTGCAGCCCGTGTCAGAAAGATCCTTTTGGCCGGGTGAAACCTGCCCTGTCAAACTCTGGCAGGATCCTAGATTTTCACATCCTCAGCTCCTCTTGAGTTGGAAAGGAGCCAAGACAAACTGGCAACCTCCTTGGAAGGGTTCTGACGTGCACAACTCTTCTGCGTAAGGAAGCAAGAAGAGTGCTACCCTCCAATTGGACAAAAACAGGCAAAGCCTCTCCAAAAATCGGAGGTGTGCCGAACTCCCAAAAAACAGAAACCCGGGAGAACACAAGGAGAGGAGAAGGCTGCCCGGGACTCGTAGGTGATGGAACTTTGTGCCCCCTGCCGCAAAATAATAGAACACCTGACAGACTGCTTCCTTCGCCTCACCACACCTAACGTTTCCACCACAAAACCACCACAGGCCAAACCACCACCCCAGGCAAATGATTGGTGCATACCCCCTTCAGCTTTCAATGATGTTTGTCACAAGTCACTTGCCCGACCTGCTCACATAGTGACCATGCAGCTGTTACATGCCAACGACTTCCAATTCAAGGTACTGGTCTGGTGGTAGTGGAAACCAGCTGAAAACCTCCCAAAGGTAGACGTTGGGCTAGAACCTCCCGGCTTTGTACGAAAAGACACCACCTGCGTTTCATGTCTCAGTTATCGTCCGCTGATCTAGAGAACCCCCTTGCGGATGTTGCGTGTGTGCGGGTTTCTTTGTTTGAGGGTACCAATCTTTTTGGGGGAAATGCAACGGCAACCAATTGAAAACCGAATCCATGTTGGGACCTTCGGGAGAAAAAAAAATCCATCTTGTCTGTTGCCTCTTGGTTGTCCACACCTTGACTTTAGGAGCGTGTTCCCCGCTTTGGATGCTTTGTACAGCTTGCAGTGCCTTGTCGTTGGGTGCTGAGTTCTCTCAACGACATAAGCTCCGGGCTGGTCGCCTTCGGGGTCGTCGGAGCACTGCCTCGGAATTCAAACCCGGGGGGTCCCAACGCACCATGGCTCGTCGTTTTCAGGTTGGACCCCCCATGGAGTTCGGTGTTCCCTTTGGTTTCCCTTTTGAAGCCGTCACAAAAAACTGGCTGCCCTAAACAAAGACACACCCCACATGTTGCTCAAAGCTACACCCTCAATTCAATTTGCTCCCCCAAAAGGGGTGCCATCCAGCAGAAACGTGGGCTGAAAGTGACACCCTCAAAATCAGCCCTGAAATTGATAGTCCCAGAGGTGGGGAACAAATGATATTCCCCTCCAGATGTGATTTTGAGCAAGTGGTCAATTGAACAGATCCAGTTGCAAGGAGGCTGACAAAATGTGGCCATACTTCATTAGGGGTTGCAACCATCTTAGAAAAACATGGACCTTGGCTCACAAAAAGTGGCTGATCAAAAGAAACAAAGCGCAAACTTGTAACCCCCCCGGACCAAACAATGAAACATGCAGCGTCCCGACAAACAAATCGTGCTTACCATGCCAGCAAAAAAGGGAGTTGGCTTCCTGCTGTCAAAACAACAAGCAACTGAGTGACGAAACAGCAACCCAAGAGCCACGCACCCCTCGGCCTTTCGCCGGTCGGGCATCCCGCACCCCCAGCGCCCAGTCCCCTTGGGCTGCTGCTGGTCTCGGTCCAAGTCTCGGCAGCCGAGCGCGGGGCGGGGGGGGGAGGCGGAAGCGAGGTCCGCGCTGTGTCACGCTGTTCCCATCAGGGACATGCACCAAACAATGTGCGTGTGTGTTTGTGCCCCCCTGCTTCTGTGAAGTTTAGTGAGTCTGTGTTCCGAAGCCTGTTGAAGCCGCATGGCACCTGACAGGTAGATGGTCGCTTCAGGAACATGATCTTCCGGTCATCCTTTCATTGGGAGGAGTTCTGGGACAGGTCACCTTCGGTCCAACCAAAGAGTGACTGTCGGACATTTGTGGACATAGGCCCCATTGCCCCGGCAACACTGGTCCGGGTCAACCTTTTGGTGCCCCCTTTCAAACCAACCCCAAAGAAAAGGGTCAACAAACCCCATCGGCAAAGGGCCCCACCTCCACTCCAACGCCAGGCACTGGAACTACTCCAGCGGCGGGAGCAGCCCCGGAAGAAGCAGCTGGAGATGCCTGCGACGAGGTGTAGTAGAGGGTAATACCAACCAAGAAACCTACCCTCCTGCCCAACATTCAGCCTGACGTTTCAGGTGGACTATGTTTGTTTAAAAGCGCCAATCTGGTGGGTTCCATATTCGTGGACAGAGTAGTACGTAATCAAGGGTAGTGAAAGACTTGGATTGTGAAGCCACGTTCAACGTCACTTCACCAATAAACTCGCCAAAGGGGGCGTGCGGCTTCCGATCTGGAGCCCAGCCCCACCTAAACCCGGAAACCCACCAACAAGCTTCCAGCCTCAACAGACCCCCTTACCCCGTTGGCACAGGGACCACCACGCCTTGTGGGTCACTCCCATGAGCGCAGGCACCAGGAAGGTCATGGCCTCACAATGAATTTGAAGAAGTCACGTTTACAAGCAAGAGCGACACAATGACGTCGAATGTAAGATGGAGTCCAATGGCGGTTCCTTTGGGTTCCAACCTCATTCCTGCAACCCGCATGCTTAAAAAAAAAAAAATAAGCTCTGAACCCCCTGTTGGTCAGGAACCGGCCCCCAACTTCTTCCGGTGGCCCGTGAGATCCAACGAGACCAATAGAGATGAGTCCGGAGCAACTCAACCCACCTTTCCAAGTAAGTCAGCTTGTTTTGTCAGAAACCAAAACGAAACCAGGCACATGTGGGTCAGGTTTCAACTCATTTCAGGACAACCCCATGTGCGCTCAGGATTTTGCGTCATGTTCATGTCTAAACCCTTTGACTTTTTTTGGAAACCACAGGGGAAACCACCTGTCTTGGCAGGTTCCAGCCCAATTCGAGACAATTGAGCGCCTGCGAAAACCTTGTTCGGAGATGCGCAAAACAAGGGGAAGCTCCAATTCATGTTTTCCCCTGCAAACTTGAACAGGCCTTGATACAAAGACCCCAGGGCTTACCAACTTGGCAACAATCATAGGTTAGTTGACCCCCTTCCCTGTCCCGCCCCCCCAAATGTGATTTTGAGGGGCTTCGGGTCCAAAGATGAAGACACACATTCATTATGAATCTTGGGCTTAGGCCCCGGGGCAAAAGCTCCCTGCACTTCGCGTTGCGGCGAAGCCGCCGCGGCCGCCGCCAGGATGCCCACCGCCGGCGCCAAACTGCGCGCCGCCTCGCAGTCGCAGCGCGGGGCGCCTCGCAAGCGCGTGCTGGGCACCGCGCAGCCTTTTTTGCTGGGGAAATACGGGTTTTCCCGAGGAAGAAACAGTCGTTTGGTGCGAACATGTGGGTCTTCCCCAAAAGAGACCTCCCTTACATAGTTTTGGTGGGAACATGTGGGATTTAAGTTGAGAAAGTGATGTGAATAAACACCAAAAGACAACTAGGAGTGTCTTTAAATCACAAAACTCCTTTCTTGACTCCTAGCTCCTAGTGTCTGAACTCCAGTCACGGGTGGTCTTAACCCTGAGCTTCTGTGTGAACTCCTAGCTCCCAGTGTCTTAACTCCGGTCATGGGTGGTCTTCATCCTAAGCTTCTGTGTGACATTTGTCCTTGACCTAATCCACCGCTAAGAATTTGGGTGGGTGGTCTTGACCACAAGCAGATTCGGAAACCCGACACCCCATTCAGCCATGGTCATGACATGTGGATGGTCAAAGCAAGGGGAGCCATGGGAATCGTTAGCAAGGCCCGCCCTTCACGGAAGTGACAAACCTGGTTTTGGGGTGGGGTCGGTATGGATGGAAAACCACGGCACAGCACAACCCCAGGGATGAATCGCATCTGGGGTCAACCACAACTGGGCTGATAAGTGGACTCGAGAGTGGTCGTTTTGACTACCCGCCCAATGTCGGCCCCAGATGAATACACTGATCCTCAAGTGCGGAATCCAAACTAAGGGAACACCCCCTATTAATAAACCAAAGGGTATATGCAAAAAGCAGGGGGATAAACCCCCGAACCACCAAGTTGCCGGAGTAACTGCCTGTGAAGATCTTCAGAAGAAGACGTCTGATTAATCTCCAGCGAGAGCTCTGAACATATAGTCAAGAAAACTACGTGGCCCTAAAACTGCCAAACCCTACAACTCGAGCAACACACTGAAACAAACAAACACATAAGCAAACAAACAAACAAACAAACAAACAAACAAAAAGCAAACAAAGCAAAGAAAAACACTGAAACTCCCCCGCCCAAAACGGCCCTGGGTTGTATTCGCGTTGCATGGTCGACACTCAATGGGGGCGATGTCACACCCCAAGTGAAGTTTCGAGGGGCAATCCACATGTGACTGGCAATGACTTGGAGAGATCACAGGCATCCCAAAGCTATGGGCCGACGGACTCATTTCTCTGGCTCTTGAAATCCAGTCTCTCCAAATCAAATACAGGCTCGGACTTTTTACGGTGAAAGAGCAAAGGGACGGACTTTGGGGGGCCTCGTGCCCTTTTCGTTGGGTCGTGAAAGTGGCACCAAATGTTCTTTGGGCGAATGTTAGTGGCGTGGTTTCAACGGGTGTCCATTCTCCAAAAGTAATTCCAAGACCACGCCTCTAAGCTGAGTTCGAACGTTGCTTGAAACCTTGCACCTTCCCGTTTGCTCATCAGTTGCTCAAATGCTCGCCACAAGCTCGAAAATGGCACCCCACAGAATGTCCTGCATTTCTCCTTGGACATATCAAGCTGCCCAAAACAAAAACTCAAGTTTCAGACTGGCCGAAAAGGTGGAACTTTACGGAAAAAACCCTTCTGGCTCTCGATCCGCTCGACTCGGCCAAACCTCACCTGGCGCCCGCGGTGGCGCCCCCACCGGCTGGTACAAACTCTCCATGTCGATTCGGATGCCCCGAATCGATCCAATCGGAAAAAGCGAAGCGAGGAAAGCCGAGGACTTTGTTGGGTTTGCGTGTGAGAAAAGCACCCGGCGTGTACGGGACTTGAGTATGTTTGGTCACCCAAGAACGCCGCATGGAGACGTGCCAATCCTTCCTGGAAGCAAGTTCAAGGCCCCATCCCCACGAACCTGGTTCCCATCTTTTCGACCAAGAGGTGGTTTCATGAGCTTTGATCAAAACCCTACCTGAGCCGAGATCTCTCGAGTTCGACATGCAGATAGAGCATCACCAAGTCTTCAAACGCTGCCTTTCAGGATCCGGGAAAGCCCGAAGTCGGCTTGAGAGCTGGTTAAACAGAGCAACAGTTCCGGGTGTTGACGCAAAAAAACATGAAATGGAACCCAAACCATTTGAGGCCTATTTTGAAGCATACGGTGGATGCCCAATAAGTGGGAGCCGAAGATCCTACAAGACACCACGCCGTTTTGTTTGGTTTGCCAGGCGATGTCAAAACACACTATATCTGACCCACCCAAAAACATGCCGCCACGCAAACCACTGGAAGGGTTGCCGAATCTCAATAAACTAACATTAAACCATGCGGGGTATGTTTGTTGATTCTTCCTAAGCCTGCTCCGGCGACGCCCGACGCTACACGAAAGGGGAAGGCAACGCCGCACCAGCTAACGGTGAGAAAACCTCTTGCGTCGGTGAAGAAGGAGGACGTCTGTGGCGCAGAGAGCGACGCCGAGGCTGAGACCTACTACAATGACAACGATGATGCCACCAGCGAGTCGTACAGAAACGCTGACAGTTATTGCAAGAAACGCCCACGACTTGGACAATGCTCCTTCATGTACTTGGAGAATACGAAGCTCGTATGATACGCGCCAAGGAAAAGAACCAACGACAGCAACCCATTTCGTATTTCACATCATTGGGTCGTTTCGATCAAAGACAAAGCACAATCCTACAGGCTGAAGTCATCAAGGACGCTGATCAAACACAACTGTGCGGAGGACAAGCCAGTACAGGTCGCCACATTAAGAAAGAGCCATGGCCAGTTGATCGCTCTTAGCAAGGCCGTGGTGTGAAGTGGTTAAACACTGGCTGCGGACATGATCTGATCGGGCGACCCAAGGCAACAGTTGGCGTCTGGGCAAAGAAATAGAAGAAGGTCATATGGCTCGCTTTGGTTAGCAGTATGCATTGCCAAATTCTGCCAATTACCGGCGTCCTGCGGGGGTCGCTCCGTTCCCGTCCTCCATCGCTTCACCTTTTCTCTACATGTGGCAGACTTGCAGCTTGGTGAGGTGAACGGCAATCTTTTGCACAGCGTCCGTGCACTCGTTCTCTAGGAGAAAACTGTCCGACGTGGCGCCACTTGAGTCTGTGAGCTCGGGAGGCGGGGCCACACAGGCAACCGGCAGGCAGGATCGTCAGCTGAAAACACGAGGTCCTGGCTGGCTGAAGGCAATCATCCAGAGCTGGTCGCTTCTGAGTCCCAACCGGACGCGGAAGGGTCATCGCCTTCCATCCCTCCGGTTCGTCGCCCGCGGAATCTGCTTGGTCTACGCCAGCGACAAGGTTCGCGCGGAGGGCATGCCGGCAAATGAGAGACCACTGAGCCCGTGTAGACGCCGTCATTTTTTGTTTTTGTTTACCGTGCAGCAACGACGGTCCACAATGTATATGTCTGGCACAACAAGCAAATACCCCAGCCCCCGCAGCGGTAGGCAACGTCACCGAACGCAACAAACAAGGGCAGCCCAAACAAAGAACAACTAGAACACCAAAAAGAATCAGACACGAAGAAGCAAAAGAGTCCGGACCAAGAGGTCACAGACAAGGTAAGAGTTGCAGGGAGCTGCAGCAAAAAGGCCACTCTGTGTTGTCGCCATACGGTGACAAAGGGCGGCACGCCAGTGTAGGGAACAAAAGCCTCAATCTGCTGACACTCATAAATCAATCACCATCGGGTCGAAGTGGGGCCCGTGTCGCCTGACGTGCGGCTGAAATGTGACACAGAACTGGAGTGCAAGTTCAAAGCCGGACCTTGGCTGTGGGGCCCACGCCGAGCGCAAAGCTCGTGTTGTTGGCCCGCGGCCCAAGCCGCGAAGCCGAAGGAAGGAGCTGAACCGGGAAGCGAACAGACCAACCCCAAAGCTGGACAAAGAGGAAACCCAAAGAAGGGGCCAAGAACCAAGAGATTCACAAAAACTTTAAATCCGCACAGAGGCAGGCAAGCACCACCGCAGTTGCTCCAAGGCAACGAGCAGCCCTGGACAGTCGTAAAACGGTATCAAGATGGAGTCTGCGCTCAACCTCTGGAAAAAGTACATGCAAAATGGGAGAAACGTCCACCGGAAATCCTGTATCCATGGTTGACAGAAAGTCAGCATTCAGAAATCCACCAAGTGCGTTTTTTGATCCGTGCGGTTGCGACACGCAGGCCCGCCGTTTCAGAATTTCAGCGCAGAGAGGCGGAGGAAGGAAACCAAACCAGACAAGACGGCACAAGCACACAGAACCTTCAACAGGCACCGAGAAAGTTCTCAGTGCATCCTCAAAAAGTTAAAGCTCAGGGCGAAAGCTTCAGGGAGACGCAAATCAAACAAAGCTCAAGAAGAGCAAATAAAGGAACAGATCATGACCCACGATAACAATTCACGGTAACCTTAGAAGGATGTAACGAGCCGGGGATGCCTTCGACACTGTTGGCACCGACAAGAGAAATCAAATTGAGGTACAAATCCCAAAGTGAAATCCCAAAGGGCCCGAAGAGGTGTGACGCAGACGCAACGTCGATCCACCATCAATAGCCATGTCACATCCTCAGCCGTGTGCCTGTGTTAGTCCAAAGCAAGCAAGCTGTGAACCGGGAGCGGCCCAACAAAACGCCAGCATTGCCACGAAAGATGCGCCGTGAACAATCTTACACAAAATGCCAAGTATAAGAATGGGATGCGCTCTTAAACAGCCACATTGAGGACGCTGGCCCTTGGGCTTCTGTTGAATGGCCAGGGTGTAGCTCATGTCAATGCGCACAAAAGAATCCCCGTGAGCTCACCAACCCCCTTCTCAGGATGTGAAAAACTGCAGGGCTCCCTATATTTCCCCTTAAAGCATCACCCCCAACAAGGGATACTCACCTTTCATGGACCAAAAAGGTGATGTTTAAAACCACCAAAAAGGGAAATATAGGGACCCCTGAACTGTGTGATTCAGCCTGGAAGCCTTAGGGAAGGCTGGAATCCTTCGTGAAGCCCCAGCGAAGCCTTAGGAGACCCTTGGGAAGCCTTTGTTTGCGGAAATCTTAGGACGCAGCTCTTTTAGAAAGAGAAATGCAAATCTCTGAGTGATTTCCCGTTGGGGGACGCAACAGCGCAGCTCGAATCTCCGATCAAAATCAAGGGGTCTCTTCGCAAAGCTTATAGGGAAAATGCTGATGTATCAGCTTCCTAGCCACTATAGGGACAGCACCCAACTACCTTACAGGGAGGGGCAGGGGAAGGGGTACAGGCATTCATAAAAACAGCATCTTGACCAGCACCCAAAGCACCGGAAGTAACCAACATTCAAACATGTACCACGAGCGATAGTACAACTCTTTCCGAGTTGCATAATATGGTGCCGGCTCTTTGGCCCGTGGGCCGGCCTTGCCGGCGCTTTGGCCGGACACGAAGCCGGTGCAAGTTTGGGCTCTTGGTTCCTGAAACGCCCACAAGAAGCTGCCAAGTTGAAGAGGGACTCGCTGGCATCTCTTTGCGCCAGAGCCCCGGAGCCCTGAGCGTGCCCAGTTCCTGCCCTGGGGCTCGAAAATCGCAACTTTTAACTACGAAAGTAGTACGTGAAGTCCAGTTTCGCAGCTGGGGCTCGAAAATCGCAACTTTTAAGTACGAAAGTAGTACGCGAAGTCAACTTTCGGGGATTGAACATCGCAACTTTTAAGTGCAGAGAAAGATGGGTAGATAGATAGATCAATAAACAGATATAGAGATAGCTAGAGAAATAGATAGAAAGAGATAGAGAAACAGAGATAGACAGAGATAGATAGATTTGTAGATAGATAGACAAATAACTAGCTAGATAGATAAAGAGATAGAGAGATAAATAAATAGAGAGGTAGATAGATAGATAGGAGATAGAGAGGTAGATAGAGAGATTGATAGATAGGTAGATCTATAGATAATATAGGGTATAAATTAAGTCCAGCGGGCAAGACCGCGCGCAGCGAGCGTGCCGTTTCGGGCTGCACGCAAGAGCGCGAAGCTGAGCGGGCATGCTGTGTCGGGCCGCGAGCAGCGGGCGTGCCATTTCGGGCCGCGCGGTAGGATGAGATACACAAGAGTTCCCGTCCGGCGGGGGGGGGGGGGCCTGCCGGAGAAAAAGTATCGTGCTGCGGGCGTGCCGTTTCGGGCCGCGCGCGAGAGCGCGGAGCCGAGCTAGCGAGCCGTTTCGGGCCGCGCGGTAGGAGGGCGCGCCATGTCCGGCCGCGCACGAGGATAAGAAAAAAAAGCTCCCGTGCGGCGGGGGTAAAATTGCTGGGCACACACTTAAGTAGGCGGAGCGCGTAGGGCCAGCCGGGGAAAAACTACCGCGCTGCGAGCGTGCCGTTTCGGGCCGCGGGCAGCGGGCGTGCCGTTTCGGACCGCGCGGTAGGATAAGACAAACAAAAAAGTTCCCGATCGGCGGGGAAAAAACTGCGGGGCATAAAGTTCAGTGGGCAGAGTGCGTAGGGTCGGCCGGAGAAAAACTATCATGCTGCGGGCGTGCCGTCTTGGGCCGCGCGCTAGGATAAGCAAAGCAAAAGTTCCCGTCCGGCTGGGATAAAAAATGCTGGGCATAAACTCGGGTGGGCAGAGCGCCTGGGGCCTGCCGGGGAAAAGCTATCGCGCTGCGAGCGTGCCGTGTCGGGCCGCGCGCCAGAGCGCGAAGCCGAGCCAGCGTGCCGTTTCGGGCCGCGGGCAGCGGGCGTGCCGCTTCGGGCCGCGCGCTAGGATAAGCAAGACAAAATCTCCCGATGTGCGGGCAAAAAATATAATTGCGTGGTATAAAGCTAAGTGGGCAGAGTGCGTAGAGTCAGCCGGAGAAAAGCTGTCGTGCCGCGGGCGTGCCGTCTTGGGCCGCGCGCTAGGATAAGAACAGCAAAAGCTCCCGTCCGGCGGGGACAAAGCTGAGGGGCGTAAGCTCAAGTAGGCGGAGGGCGTGGGGCCAGCCGGAGAAAAAAGATCACGCTGCGAGCGTGCTGTTTCGAGCCGCGCGCCAGAGCGCGAAGCCGACCTAGCGTGCCGCTTCGGGCCGCGGGCAGCGGGCGTGCCGCTTCGGGCCGCGCGCTAGGATGGGAAAAGCAAAAGTTCCCGATCGGCGGGGAAAAAAACTACGTGGTATAAAGCTAAGTGGGCAGAGTGCGTAGAGTCAGCCGGAGAAAAACTGTCGTGCCGCGGGCGTGCCGTCTCGGGCCGCGCGCTGGGATAAGAGAAGCAAAAGCTCCTGATCGACGGGGAAAAAACTGCGGGGGTGCTTAGCGATTTGGAACTATTGGAGCTATATATCAGCGAAGACATTGGCTAACAGAACCAAACTCGAGCCTAGCAAGTTAACCTTTGAGATTTCTGGCGCCGTCACATTTTGAAAGCGAACAGAAGCTGCGGCACCCCAAGAACTTTTGCTGGGCACTTCCGTTGGTGCGCTCCACCTCTGCCTGGCTGAGGTTCCAAAGATAACCTTTTTGCTTATTTGCAAGCCAGGCACCCCAGACCTCCGCTTGCCGAGCTAGCGTGCCGTTTCGGGCCGCTTGTGGCGGACACGAGCGGGCGTGCTGTCTTGAGCCTTGCGCAGCGAGCGTGCTACTTGGACACGCCATGTGCCGCCGTGCCGTTTCGGGCCGCGCGCGCGCAGCGACCAAGCGCTGGCCATGGAGTAAGAAACGCGAGTGAAAAGCCGAGAATGTTTGTTTTGCTGGCTCATAGATCCTCTTGGTCCAGGTGTCAGGCAAGCAGGCAGGGCATAGCTTTGTATTGCGAGCGCATGAGTATTTTGCTGGCTCATAGATCGAGGGGTCCAGGTGTCAGGCAGGCAGGCAGGGCGTATAGCCTTTTTTTTTGCGCTGGCTTAGAAGTCAAGAGCTCGAGGGGCCGGGTATGTAGCTTTGCGTGGGGGCTTGTCACTCACTCGGCTGCGGTTTCTTGGCTCCAACTTAGTTACTTTGGTGACTTGAGCAACACAATCCAAACACATGTCAACTTACTTTCAACTTTGACGATGTCAACCAGCAGCCACCCAACAAGCACAGAAAGCAGCGCGCGCGCCGACAGCCCCCGTGGTGGCTTGGCGCTTCGGCCGGCCACTAGATCTCGGCTTGGCGCTTCGGCCGGCCGAACCATGGCGGAAGAGTTGCGAAATCAGCTGGCAGCCGCACTGGAAGCGAAGCGCGCAGATGGCGCACTCACCCAGCAGGAGGCAGAGCTGCTGCGGACCTTGACGCATCCGCCGCTCCCGAGCGAGTGGCTTGCAGGAAGCCAGGCGGCGCCTGCCACGGCGCCGCGCGTGGACGCGAGTGAGCCTACTTGGGCAGAGAGGGCGGCCGGAGGCCCGCGGCAGGCGGCGGGCGCCGCTGGGGCTTGGCAGGGCGCCTGGCAGCAGGGCTGGGGCGACTGGTCGTGGCAGTCGGGGTGGGGCGACTGGCCTTAGCAGTTGTGGGCTGCGGCGCCACGTTGGGGCGGCTGGGGCTCCGCGCGGCAAGAGCAAGGGCCCGTGCCGCTTCGGGCCGGGCCCAAGGGGAAAGGCGGCGCACCAGCGCCGGCCCAAGGCAAAGGCCGCGGCAAGGGCAAAGGCAACGCCCGGCACGGAGCGACCGACGCCGCGGCCGCGAAGCGAGAGCTGGCACAGTTCTTGCAGCTGCATGGCGACTTCACTTTCCGCCCGCGGCCGGCGCCGCCGGCGGAAATTCTAACAGTATACGATGAACTATACGAAGGCAGCCTGGGCCTTTACAAGCACATGGCCAGGCACATGCGCACGCCCGCTGCGCTGGCCATCTTGCACAAGGAGATCTTGCCGGAGATGGCCCGAGAGTCACACTGGCGAGTGGATAAGCAGAACCACGTAGAGAAAAAACGCCGGGACAGCCGCGAGCTTGGTGCCTCGCGCTCGTCGCGCTCGTCCGTGTCGCGGGCCAGCGGCTGGACGAGTCGAACCTTCGGCGCGTAGGGCGGCCACCGTGGCTTGCCGCTTCGGGCGGCCACAAGCTGGCGTGGGGGCACATGCGCGGCTTGTCGTTTCGGACGGCGGCGCGCGCGCTGACAAGGCGATGACCTGGAAAAGGAGCGGAGCGGACGAGGGCTGTGGCTTGGGGATACATGCGGACGTAGTTTGGGGCTTCTGTGTCTTGTGGTTTGTTGAGGATGTAGCACGAGGCGTGCGTGTTGCTTGGGTCCACTTTTATGTGTGTGTGAGAGGGAAGGGACGTGTTTTGCTTGTTTGGGACGTGTTTTGGGAGAAGCTGACCCTACGAAGACCCGACCAAGACCCCTGCCATGATGGCAACTTCCTTCCTGGCTCAAAGTCACTACCTAGGGCTTGGGCAAGTTTTCTCTCACACACACACACACTTGCAACCACAGCTACAGAGACGCACGCAATATGACAACGCAACACACAGCAAAATCCACTCAGCAACGCACGGACACTATCTGTTCGCGGCGCTTGGCGTTTCGGCCGGCGTTAGCTATGGTTGGCAAGGGTGAGGGCGCGCCGCGCTTGGACAGCGCAGCTTTGACTCGGCATGAGCTGGCTGACAGCTCGGAGTCGGTGGCGCGCTCGAAAACACGGCTCAGGCCACCTACCGCCAGAGCCGCCGAGTCTCTCCGTGACATGCGCGAAAGCGCACACTTATGGTTTGCTCTGAGAAAGCACGTTGAGCCATGCAAGGCCGAAGACATACTTGCGAGGCTCGCGGAAAACTCGAAATGGCGAGTTGAGAAGGATCACGTGGACCAAGCTTTGCGAAAACGCTACCTACAGCTAGTAGATAAAGTCAAAGAGTTTGAGCCCGCCTTCCAAGACCTTGAGATGCAGAGGCGCCAGAAGGGGCGCGGCCAGTAGAGTCTTGCCGTCGGCTTGCCGTTTCGGGCGGCCGCGGATCGAGCAAGAGACAGGGCGGGCTTGGCGCTTCGGCCGGCCGCGCCACTTCGTTTGAGCCCGCCTTCCAAGACCTTGAGACGCAGAGGCGCCAGAAGGGGCGCGGCCAGTAGAGTCTTGCCGTCGGCTTGCCGTTTCGGGCGGCCGCGGATCGAGCAAGAGACAGGGCGGGCTTGGCGCTTCGGCCGGCCGCGCCACTTCGCGCCAACAGGCAGCGCGACCCGGAAAACGCCGCTTTGCAGAGCTTCGAACACACAAGATTGCCACTATACATAGTCCCTTCTTCCTCGGCCATTTGTATGGGTAGTTCTTTCGGGTCCAGGGAATAACAAAGACAGTTCTCCAGCGGTACCCGGCCAGGGACCCATTCGGTTTTGAAAACTGTTCGGGCCACGGACCTTTTCATGTGTTGTCTGTCTGTTTTGTCAAGTTTTGGGGACTCGCTTCTGTAGCACGGGAGGGAGATTGGAGGGGGGGAGACTTCTTAGGGGTGAACTAATTGGTGGCTGTAAAAAAGGGAGATTGATGCTTCGGGAAAAAATGGTGGCAACGCCATATGACTGTTTACAGGGTTTCGGCTGACGCGTAAGCGGCGCTTCGATGGCTCAAATACAGTTACTGTGGTGACTTGAGCATGTGGCTACACACACACATCACACACACACACACATGCACCCACGCATCGCACACGCACACACGTAGTGCAACATCTTGTCAGCAAGGAACTGCTTTCCACGGCGCAGCAAGTTTGCGCCACAGCGACTGACACAGCCACTACACGCGAGGAGCAGGCTTGGCGTTTCGGCCGGCCGCTCCGTGCCATGGCAGGGACTTCGCTTTTTGGCTTCCTAGATACCCTTCTTCCGGACGAGGATCAGCTACCCGCCCGGGTGCAGCTTCGTGTCGGCGGCCTCACGGACTTGTGTTCGCCGAAATTAGACCGAGCTGCCAGCAACACAGAGGGCGAGCTGCTCCAGTACTTGGAGCGCGCAGGGCCGGACAGTAGGTTTTTATGTTTTTTTGTCGACGAGCTGTTGCGGGATATTTCGGTGCATGGCGTGTACTATCATGTGCTGGACGGACGGTGTCTTGCGCGGAAGCATTTGCAAGAAAGTGCCCAGAGCTTCGGCATGGTGGTCGCAGCTCTTTGCATGGCTGTCCTCGTGTGGATGAATGTCCGGACAGCGAGGACCTTGGAGATTTGGTTTGTGTGCCGGGCCGGCAAGCATCGCAGCATGCTGCTCGCCGTGTGCTGCTACTTCGTGTTGTGGCTGGTCTTCAAAAGCACGCGGCGACGCGTCGAGATCTCGCTGGACTGGACGGCGGGGCGCCGCATTATCGAAGAGACAGCAGCATCCCACACGGAAGGCAAGCCGGCCGCGAAGCACCGCTTTCGTCAGCCTAATAATGTAGTAAACCGCGCCAAGGAACGGCTAGTGGCGCACCTGCGCCACCGGGGTAACCTTGATGTCGTCCTTGCGGATGTAGGCGACCCGCGCCGTGTTGTTTCGAAGCGGGGCGGGCAGCTGCAGTGGCTTTTCGAAAGGATGCTGACGCCGGACAAACAACAGCTGCTGCACGCTCTCGGAGCAGAGCGGCACGCAGTGATGGTTTTTCAGACCGCGAGCAACGCGGAGAACTCCTTGCTGGCTAGCTGGCAGCCATGCTTCCAGTGCATTTGCGAGTCGCTTCCGGAGAAATGCAGCTTGTGCAGCCCTCGCGACGTCCCGGTGGACGCCAGCTGGTGTCTCTGCGTGCGTGCGACAATGTTGCAGCAAGGCCTTCTCGACCCCAGTGCGTCCCAGACGATGGCCGGGAGAGTGGAGGGCGGTGGCTTGGCGCTTCGGCCGGCCTCGTCCACTGACGCGCCGGAGCGGGCGGCAAGGTCCGTGCGCTTCCATCCCAGGCCGGAAGTCATAGAAGTGGAGAGCAGGCGGCGGGCGGTGGCCATCCGTCGCCGCGCTGACTTTCTGGCTGTCGCGGCGTGTGCCCACGTAGACATGTCCGAGGACGAGCAGGCGGCATCCGCTATGTTTGCTCCGGCGCGCGGATCGCACAAGCCCGCCATGTACTTACTGGACTCTTCAGCTGCAGACACATGGGGCCAGGCGGCAGGCGCGCTCGAGGCGAGGCTCACGGCCGACGCCGCTCTGCGAGACGAGCTCAATGCCCACGAGAGCCACATGCTGGATGTCTGCGGTCTCCCGAGCAGTCTGGTGGGTCAGCAGACGTCTTGGCTCGGTCGGTGCCAGTTCGCCATCTTCCTACACATGATGGCGATCCTGCGGAGCGCAGGCGGCGCGTACGTGCCGGCGCAGTTGCTGAGCCGCCTCGGCGCGCATTGCCGAGAGCTGGAGGTGGACGTCATGATGCAGGTGCAGCGCTACTTATACTTCTGCTGCGCGCTGCGAAACGTGGCCGCGGAAGCGTGGCAGGGGTCGGCCTACTGCGTGTTTCTGCCGCGGACACAGGGCGCACGGAGCTGGTGGGCGGCCATGCAGACTTGCTTGCAAGAGTGCGACCTGTGGGCGTACTTCGTGGACGAGTATCTTTTGTGGCCGGCGCCGGACCCTGGGGGCGAAGACTTCCCAAGCTTCGGTGCGGCGCTCCGAGCCGCGTCAAAGCGCGCGCAGATGTCGGAGGTATCCGAGCCAGCTCCTGTGCCGGACTTGCACTTCTTGGTGCACCACGACACCTTGCTCTCGGCCGAGGAAGTGCTCGCGTGCCCTCGCGTGCTGGCGCCTCTCAGACCCACGGCCAGGGCGGCAGAGGGATCGTGGGGCGGCAACGACGGCAGCTGTCACGCCGCAGAATCTGGTGCAAGAGGCGCACGCGCATGTGCGCGTCGCCGCTGCCTTGCCTCCGAGCCTGACTATGCGCCAGCTCGTCGGCCAGCACGCAGAAGAGTTTCTATGGCACGGACTACATGCTTGCGGCCTTCGCAGTAATGTGCACACGCTGTCGCTTGGCGTTTCGGCCGGCGATGATGCGCTCGCTTCGCTTGGGATTTCGCCCAGCGAAGGCGACGGCTTGCAGCTGGCGTTCCAAGCGCTTGGGCATTTTGTGTTATCCAGGCTACAGCCGGCAAATGTGATGCACCCGCACCTACGGGGGCCCGTAGAGTTCCACATTGGGGCACTTTTTGCAAGGCAGGTTGCCAGCAGGAACCTGCACGAGGTGACCGTGCTTGACTTTATGGACGGGGCGGGTGTGCGCTTCTGCAGTGATGACTCAAGGGCGTGGGCTCGCGCGCTGCCCGCAGATAAGGACGTGCGGAAGTGCCAGCAGGCTTTCGTCCACACCATGTGGGGCGGCCGCGCCCAGCCCGTGTGGGACGGGTACACGCGCAGCTACCAGCTGGTGCAGCAGTGTTGCCCGTACATGCTGCAGAAGTCTAGGATGTGCCGCGGCAACGAAGCCATCGCCGGTCTCGGCGCTGCATGCGATCAGTGGCACGCTCTATCGGCGGACCACGGCACCACTCTCAAGATGCACGCGCTCTCGTTCTTGGGCACGCTGGCCAGTCCAAACCGCGGCACCTGGGACACAGACAACGTGCAGAAGCTGCGCAACATAGGTTTCTACCAGCAGGTGGCTTGCGCATGCGGCTTGACGCGCACGCACAGTGAGCAGTATCACAAAGATCGGCGACAACAGCTGCAGCTGCAGCAGCTGCCGCGGTTCCTGCCTCGGCTGTATCCCGACGGCCAGCGGGATGGGCTCATTGATCAGGGGCACGAGTTCGTCACGTACTTGGCCGGAACTCATCCAAACTTCTCTGCGCAGGAAGTGAAGTGGTGCATGCGAGCAGAGAAGTATATGCGGGACCTGCATGAGTCGCTCCAGCGGCTGCTGGAGCGCGCAAGGACGGGAGACTCCAAAGCATGAGCGTAGCGCTGCGCGTGCCGTTTCGGGCCGCGTAGTTGCTGCGCCAGCAAGCAGTGACGACCAGCCGCAACGCTCGCGTGCCGTTTCGGGCCGCGAGCAGCGGCGCACAGACCAAGCTCGCCGGAGAAATAAGGCTGGCTTTTGCGGGGGCGGGGCGGGAGACGGAGCTGGGGAGATTTTAGCGGCTTCGTGTTGTTCAGCTTGTCCAGTATGGCCTTTTTGTTCTTTGATTAAGAAGCAATGCGCTGATAAGGGTTTTGTTTCTAAAAGGGCGAAGGATCAACCACTTTTGCGCGTGGGACAAAAGCCACGATGCAACCCCTGGAGCTCACCTCTTTTTGCCTTTGCTGTCCTTAACAGACCTCGGAAGGTCCATTTTGGGAGGTCCGGTGCCCATTTGTTTTTGTGGCTTTTTGAAGGGAGACCACCATTTTGCAGGGCTCGGTGCCCGTTTTTGTTTTTTTGGCTCGGTTTTAAAGGGAACCCAACGGAAAACCACTCTTTTCGGGAAACGAGAAGGGGGCACCACCCATTTTGTGAAGTCTGATGCCTGTTTTTTTTTTGGTTGGTTGTAAGGGGAAGCCAAAGGAACCCCACCCTAGTAAGGCCTTATTAAGGCCTCATTTGTGGGACACAAGAGGGCTGTGATTGACGGGTGCCGTGTTTTTTGTTCGCTCAGCAGCCAAACGCCGTCGTTGCTTTTTGAACGGCTCAAAATCAGTTACTACTGTGACTTGGGCTTATGTTTACACACACGCACACCCACACATCACACACGCACACACGCAGCGCAACATCTTGTCACTAAAGAGCTGTTTTCCACGGCACAGCAAGTTTGCCACAGCGAGTCACACGGCCATTACGTGTTAGGAGCAGGCTTGGCGTTTCGGCCGGCCGCTCCGCGCCATAGCAGGCAGTCTCCGCGCGTGGCGTTTCGGCCGGCGTTGACATGGCGACTTTCGTGAGCATCAGCGGCGACGCGCTGAATGCGCTGAAGGACGTGTACAGGAGAAACCTAAGCGTGCCCGAGCGCTTGGCTTCGCAGGAATGCGTGGCGTGCACGAAAGCCATAGCCGACGACAGGTGGCAAACAGAGCCAGACAGACGCGAGCTGGAGCGCACAGGTGTGTGCGAGCGGTGCTGGGACACAATCCATGGGCCCGGCGTGTCGGACACAGCGGCTCAGCGGCAGTGCGATCGTCTGAGCATCAGTGGCGTGGAGACGTGCAGGCAGTGGATCATGTTCAGCAAAGTTCGCGAAGTCGCGCGCATGTCTTCAGAGCACGGACGACTTGCGTGGGAACTCATCTTGGGCCGCAGGCAGCTGCCACCTGCGACGTGATGTCACGCAGGCGTAGTCGTCGCTTGGCGCTTCGGCCGGCGACGCGCGCGACGTGTCAGCACGGATGTTGGCACCGACGGACGCGCTTGGCGCTTCGGCCAGCGTGCCTACGAGCGTGCGGAGCAGAGGGCCCGGAGTAGAAAAGATGGGGCCGCTTTGGTGAGGCTTGTTGTAAGACTTGTTCCTTTTTGCCACATGGTGTCACAGTCACAGGGCTCTGAAGGTTCCTACACCACCGGGGGGGAGGGAGGAGAGTTGAACTTGAAGCGCTCGTTGGGAGCTTTGGAAAGGGAAAGAGAAGAAAGAGAGAGAGAGAGAGAGAGAGAGAGAGAGAGAGAGAGAGAGAGAGAGAGAGAGAGAGAGAGAGAGAGAGAGAGAGAGACAGAGAAAGAAAGAGAAAGAGAAAGAGAGAAAGAGAGAAAGAGAGAAAGAGAGAAAAAGAGAGAGAGAGAGAGAGCAAGGGGCCAAGGACAGTTCTCCAAACTATAGTTGTTCACTGCTTTGAAACTTCCGCCCCCCGGCTCTGCCGGACCTTACTTGTATGTGTATATAATATAAAGAAAAAGAGAAAACCTCCCCCTCTCCCCCACCCCAAAATATACCTCTAAATATGCCCATAGCCCCTTTGAAAAAGAATGTCCAAAGAAACCTAAACCGGATATCTACCCTTGGACTTTCAATCTTGCAGCCCATCCCCCCCCCCCCCCAAACCTCCCGCCAGTGACGCGCCTCCATAGGCTGGACGTTCCGAGTGCCGTTGGGCCAAAGCACCGCCTGGATCCATCAATCGATCGCGAGCCGGCGGCTCCCTGTGCCCCCCCCCCCTAGTAGGGCCTCAGGGCTCTCAAAAGAAAAGGGGAACCACCCCTTAGGGGGAGAAGGAAATAATCCATGAGGACTGAAACGAACTCCATGAGTCACCTCGCTCATCTGAAAAAAATAGCAGAAACGCGTGTCTGAGAAGCTGAATGCAGCCCCAAGAGTTTTCCACGGATTCCAACTTCGCATCCCTCGACTGCGCGGAGGCAGGTGGAAGCCTCTCAATCGCATCGACAAGCTTCACATTGGGTTGCCACCAGGGCTGTAGGTGGGCGCGGACAACCACTGAAGATCATGTACAGGCCGAATGGGGCACAAAAGCAATTTCTATTCCAGTGGAACCCATCTATTTATAACCAATCCTAAAAAGGACACATATGACAGGGTCCCAAACCATACACTCTCCCTTTTAAGACGGTCATACCGTTTCTGCTTGATAGATAGCCTTCAGAAATTTGCTGCAATTCCTTTCTTGGGTGAAAACATTTCACGGCCAGGCACAAGGCCAGAATTACAAACATGAGGAGGAAGACATTGGCGCCAAATGGGTGTGTCTCAAAGGGAACCCCAAAATGGGCGTCGGCTTCCAGCTTTTGGAGTTTCCCGGAAAAACTCAGCCCCAAAAGAGTGCCCAAAAACGACAAACCCAATTCAGGGCATGTCGAAAAACAATCACTGGCAACCCACAAGGTATCGCGAGCGAGTTGGTCAAGACCTCGCATCTGGACGTAGATTCATGGCGAAGGCAGCCGAGAAGTTCAAGGAGACCAACAGAGCAAAAGCACAGTCTTGGTTGCTGTAACTGCCGACCCCCTCTGCAGAAAGTGGTTTGGCCGTTAGCGGGTCCAATGGAAAGTTATCTGTTTCCAGCAAAAGTTAAAGTCCAAAGATTCGTTGCCAAATAGCCGTAAAGCAGTCAGCCCGTACCCAAAGCACGGATTTCGATGAGGCTCTCGCAGGTTGGCCCGCATTGCCGGACATATGACAGCAGTGACAGCAGCACTCCCCCCATGGAACCCAAAGAGCCGGTTCTCAGCGTCATTTTCCATTCAACGAACCAAAAAAAGGATATGGGCGTGGCAATCAAAATTAAACGATCGGATGGGCAACCGCAAATTTTGGTACCCATGTTTCCACTTACCGATCGGGCAACCCATTTTGGAATTCCGGTTTTTTGAGCCACAGCCATATCCTACAAAAGGACACCCAACTAGCACCGCGCCCTGCTCGCGCTCGCCTCGCAATGCTTCACCGCCACCTCCCTCTCAGAAAGCATCGGCCGCGGGTCCTGCGAAACACGATGCGAGCTCAACACCTGACCCCAAACCCATGGTAAAAACTTAAAAGGGATATCAGCATGCAGCTATTGGGTGGCTTTGAGGGTGCCTTTGTTGTAGTGATTTAAAAGGGAAATCAAAGGGAACTCACTGATTTCGGGAGTTCTGATTGTGGGTCAAATGGCGACCCGCTTCTGGGGAATCTGATCGCCGCGAGTGGGGAATCATTTTGCTGGCACCCATGCGAAAATCTGGGGAATTGCCGGCATTCGCATGACCATGGGCATTGGAAGAATGAAGCCATTGCAATGCATTATCATAAATGGGTGTGCCTTAAAGACGGGAGGCCCACCGAAATGCCCGGGTTCAGCCCCCCCAAACACGGCACCCAACAAGACACACCCCAACGGCTGAGCGCATCTAAGCCATGCGCAGAGAGGCGCGATTTTTTCCGGGTTGCGAAGGCCCTTCGAACTGGGCTCCGCCTTTGTCGGGAGGGAGGATTCAGACCCCTTGTGGTTGGTTCGGTTCATGCGCTTCCTTTTGGTTTTCAAAGGCAGACGAGGAATAAAACACCAACCAGACATGTTGGAGCTGGTGAATGAGTGGGAGTCCCCGTGATGTGATGGGGCCCAAATCGGTTGCGCACCAATTCCGACCTCAAAGAAAGCCCATCCCAAAACAAGAGAAAAGGAATCAAGCCCTCCCCCAGCAAGACAACCAAGCAAGCACCCCCCCCCCCCCCTCCCCGTCTTCTTTGGCCTGGCCACCCCCAAAAAAGTCAAAGGAACCGATGGGCTGTTTCGATATCGCTCGATCCTCGATGTCGAAGACCTGCAAGTAGATGCGCCGCACTTTCGCCGACGGCGCCTTCCATGCTCCCCGTTGCGCAACGAGTCCAGGCGAAACGACCGAGAGAAATGCGCAACAACAAAACTTCTGTGGACGAGATCCTGCTCCAGTTGGTGGCTGAGAAAAATCAGGATTTCATGTGATCCGGATTTCGCCCATACAGTACGAATGTTCCGCTGGGAAATGAGAAAGCTGGGGGACTTTGGGGTCTGGGGGATCGAGGCATGGCAAAGGTCATTTGTTCCAATCACCCGGGAAATTTGGAGAAATTGGTGAAGTTCGGTCTAAGAACTGGCTGGTTCTCAGTAGGGAGTCAGCTGAATTTGTTCATGAACCAATAAATCCGCTTCAAGGAAACCACAGGGCGATGGCGAATAGGGAAGATTCCCTCATTCACCCACTACCAGCAAACGGTAATGTGCAAAAACCGCATACTCTGCCCCAAACCCACCCTCCCACTCGAAACCGACCCTAAGCCCCAGGAAGATCTCGAGATCGCCTGACTCGAGACTAAGCTGATCTGCAGATCCACGGACGTGCCGGCGGCAACCTGAGCAAGAGCTAGGTGTGTCTCATAAGCTGAGGAGGTAGGTTTGCGTGGGTTGTTTTAGGGAAGCCAAAAGGAAACCAACCCCTTGAGGTCTCAAAAGTGGCCGTTGTTCATTCTTGCATGCTCCGGCTTCTGGAGAAAAGTGCGTTTCAAGTGAGTCCCTCACATGTGGAGTGTTAGACCCTCCCCGACTGCGCGGGTGTACTTGCGTCCCAAACGAAAACCAAGTAAAGGGGGATCGACGGGCCTCAAGTGCCCAGCCTTCCTTTTGGGTTCCAACCTAAAATATTCCTCCCAAGGGAAACTCACCAAAAAGGGCCCTTTGAAGGTGTTGAAAACCACCAAAAAATGTAGGGTCCCCAAACAAGGTGATGTTACAAACCAGATTCGGACCCCCTGTCGAATAGCTTCAAGGAGAAACCCAAAGGAAACAAGTAACAGGCCACTCGAGGGATGTTGAGAAAATCGCCGAGCCGTTTCCCGCGAGGCGCATTCACCGAGGCCGCGAAGTGATGGCCCTGCCCCCCGGTGAGGCCGTTGATGGCGGGTTGGTACGTGCCGCCCATGACCCGCAGCACCTCACAGCGGTCTCTGTTCTTTGCAGCCACTCCCAAACTCCCAAAAGAAGAAGAAGAAGAAGAAGAAGACAAGCATAGGCTATCCCCAACAGCCCCCAAACTAACAACAGCACCCTGGATTCCTTCCGGAACCCTCCAAACGAAAGCTGCTCCGAAGCACCCCCGAAGCTGAAGCGCGCAATTGCGCACCAAAGCGCTCCGCTGAGAAGAAATGGATAGAACCGAACACAAAATCGCCCCCACTGAAAATGGCTAGAGACACTGAGAAGAGCGGTGAACCTGAAAGATACGCTTAAGAACCCAAACCGCTCAACATGTTCAAGCGGACACGCGTTCTTCCCCTCCTTTGGACTCGCCTCCCTTCGACTTGTTGCAACATCGCCAAGCCAAGATGTAGATTCTTGCAACCATATTTCTTAAGTTGGCAAAATCAGCCAACACATAATAACATGTCTTCGCAAGCATGCGACCCTCACGTTTTTACGGAAAACAGGGGTTCTCATAGCTTGAACCCCCCCCCAAAAAAAAAATATTAAAAAAAAAGTGTCCTTGTGGCCTGGCGGAAAAGGTAGTGTTCCAAATGGCCAACCATTGAACCCCAACACCGGCCCTCGTGCACCCGACCAAACCCGACCCGAACCGAACGCATGGCTTGGGCCCCCCGGCGACGTCCAGCGGGACACCCTCCGCGGAACCCACCCCGCCGTACCGCAGCTCAAGCGGCCCCCGCCCCGCGCGCGCGCCCCCGAGGTTGTTGTGGCGGACCTGCGCCCGAGCGTTGCTCTTTTTGTTTTTGGTGGTGCAATAAGCAGGGACTGAGAAATGGAATGACCTTGTTAAACCATTCCCGATTTGGTTTCCCTTAAGGGAATTTCCAGGTTCATTCCCTACTGAGCACCAGCAAGTTTTGACTCCCCCGGTTCGGACCAGTCGCCCGAGGTGTTTGGCTTTTCCTGCTGCGGCTTGTTTGCGGAACCGGTTTCGAAGGTGTCTTGTGTGAGGCGAAAACTTGTTTCGGTCTCTCAGGTTGCACTTGGGGGTGATGTTCAGCAAACGAGGAAAACGAAGTGGGCATGTTCGGAGCCGAGAGAAGAGACGGTGATGGTGTCAACACTTGTGGGCCAGCGCGCAGAAAAGAAGAACATTAAATGGCAGTTTCTCCAATGGTGGACCCTGTGTGGGTTGGTGTTGAAAAGGAAACCAAACGTTTGAACACCAACCATATGAGGGGACCAATTCCTATCTTGGAGACAAAGTGAGTAACTATTCCGTTGGCAAAGCAACGAATAGGTACCACACAACTGGAGATTTTGGGCAATGGGGTGGGCCACAATTGGGGCACAGCCATGTGCCAACTGAATGTTACTCTTCAGCACCCTTTGGTAAACATCATTGGCATGGGATTATCCACTTTTTATGTTTGAGGATGCTCCCTATAAAAGCAGAAAATGGAGGTAACAACGGCATCCACCCTTCCTAGGTGTCCTTTTGGAAAAGCAGATGGCACTGCGAATTCAACTCGAACCAACTGAACCAAGCTGAAACCGGTGAAACTCTAAGTCTATGTTCAACCAACAGGCCGACTCCCCCTTCCGAGCTCCCCTCCCCCCCCCGCCTTTGCCGCCTGCAGTGGCAGCCGCCCGGCTTCGCCCTCCGCAAACGTCGCCCTCGGTCTAAGGGCAAGTTGAACAAACCACAGATGCTGGGTTCTTAGACCTCCGGGGCTGGGCAAGACAAAAGCCTCGACTTGGCATCACCAGTGTTGGCCAGCCTCCTTTTCTCTCCCCAGCCCCCACCTAGGTCCTCCAGTAGAGAGGTTAGAATAAGGGTACCAACTTCTTTCTGCACTCTATTTTAATAGGGGAACCCTCCCAACCAAAAAAGGGGTGAGAAAAGGCACCCAGCTGGGGGACCTAGCCACATAGGCGTCCTGGTCGCAAATTTCCCCCGCCTGGACGGCGCCGGCTGCGAAGGCGCCGGGGACGGCGCCGCTGTGGACACAACAGGCGGCGCCGGGGACGGCGTCCAGGCGGCCGCTGGCCCATGGGGGGCGCCCAGCAGCTCTTGCTCCTGTACCTGCGTGCGTTGCGAACCTTTGGCCAAGGGTTAGCTTGAACTTTTGGCCGGGGAATGCCTTCCAACCACCAGCTAAGCAAGCTAAGTTTAGGATATAACCCAGTTGCAAGTCCCCCTTAAGGGGGTTAATCTTACTATCTGTGGGTTATAACCCGAATGGCTAACCACTATCTACATTGACCGAACATCCACGTGGCGGTTTTCGAGTCCGCTGGCAGAGTTGACTTGGGCGACACGGCATCCCTTCAAACGGTTAACACGGGCGGAAGCATTGCCGTGGATATTCATTCTTGTTATGTTCTTCTGTTGCCTTTCCTCCGACCCGCGGAATTTTGGGCTATCTGCTCCTTGGACGGTGGTCCTCGAGCTGTTTCAACCCACGTGACTCTCAACAGAAGCCACTTGAAAAGACTAGCCAACATCAACCAACCAGCAGCCTGCGAAACCGAGAAAAGCGGAGCAAACACCATGCAGCCCTAAAAGCTTCTACCCTTCCAAGGGCTGCCGATAAGTCTGCCCAAACATCACTAGGCCGAGAGGAAGCATGGGCTAAAAGGTACAGTCCGCAAGAGAAAACCCCCGAGGAAAAGAGCCAATGATACACGAACCAACCAACCAGCCAACCGACCGACTGGCCAACCGACTAAGCGCCAGCCAGCCAGCCAGCCAGCCAGACAGCCAGCCAGACAGCCAACAATATCCGCCCATCCACCAACCAACCAAGCAACCAAGCAACCAACCAATCGACCAAGCAAGCAAGCAACCAACCAATCGACCAAGCAAGCAAGCAAGCAAGCAAGCAAGCAAACAAGCAAGCAAGCAAGCAAGCAAGCAAGCAAGCAACCAACCAACCAACCAACCCACCAACCAACTAGCCAGCAATCCGTGCTTGGCAGTGAACCCAGCCCAGCCCCCATCAGTTTATGAGACCGAACCCTCCGCACCTGCCGCACTCCCAGCACATCTGCGGTGACGTCTACCCCCAGCTGCCGGCTAAGCCTCGCCATTCCCCCTCCTTCTCCGAGGTAAAAACCACGGGGGTTCAGCTGGTCGTCACTTGGCCGTGGTGGTCAAAACCGTTGTGCATCCCATAATGGGCTAGGTGCACCATCTTAGAACCCATTTTAGTGGTTGGATCGGGATATTCACTGAAAGTACGGGATTTGGATTTTGACGGTGTTGCCAAAGATTCCAAAAGGACACCCAAAGCCGGAGATCCACCACAAACAACCGCTCCAAACCCACCAACCATCGGTGCCTTGACCCCCTGTTCTGATCGGGACCCTCGATCCCAGGCCTTGGGGCAAAGGCCTGGGCTGTTCCTTTTCGCCCTGGCCTCTCGCGCAAGGGGCCACCTTTTGGGGCGCCCTGGTAGTTGACAGGGCCCCGGCCCCAACCAGAAAAAGAGCGTCAAGCGCTTGAGATGGCATGCCCCCCGGCCGCCGAAAAAGGGAGAGCCCATTGGAACCCACACCATCCGAGGGGTTCCAGAAAAAGACGCGCAGCCGAGGGGCTCTTTGGACAGGCCCCGCACCGCCGGCTCCCCTTTCTCAGGCGGCAGTGCCTGAAGGATCCGAGATCCGTCGCCACGTGGGTGTCTTTTTAGGGGACCCCGACCAGATTGCGGTTTTCCTTGGCTTCCCTTTGCAGACCGAAAAGGGGAACCTGGTCCTTGGGGATCCCTGAAAACGGACCAAAAGAGCGAACCCGCAAAAACAATGTGGGTGTGAATCAAAGGGATCGGGGCCCGAAAAATGTCTTCGATGTTCGTTCCTGCTTTCCCTTTGAAAGGTGGGAAAGGGTACAAACAAACAAAATGCCCATTTGACCACATGTCCTGCGATTGGAACCAGTTTCTTGGAACCCATGACAGTGGGTCTTCCCTCTAGGCTTCCCAGGGAGGAGTCATTTGGGGTCCAAGGGTGGCGAAATCTCCTCATGGGACCCGCACCTGCAGGTCTTGTGAGCCCCTCAAAACCAGCTAGGTCCTCCAGAGAGGTCAGAATCAGGGTACCAACCTTTTTTCTGTAGTCCATTTTAGTAGGGGAACCCTCCCCCAAATAATACGGGCAAAAGGGCACTACTGGGGGACCAAGTAAAGGCCGGCCCGCTTAGGACAATCCCCAGACCAGTAGAGGCGGAGAGGCTAGCACATCTCACACGTCAAGGACCTGAAAATATTCGGCGAAGAGATTGTTATTATTATTAGTTGCTTTATATTTTGGTAATATTTTTTTATTTTAATAAGCTCGGGCGATATCCCCAACAGCACCACACCCTCCCAGCATCCTCGCGGAACGCCCCGGGACCATCCTCACCGCCGGTGTTGCTGAGGATGCCGCCTTGTAAAGCAAAGCTACGAGCTCGCCCTGATCGGGGCCCGACGGCGCAATCGGGGCCCGATCGGGGCCCGACGGTGCAATCGAGGCCCGATCGGGGCCCGACGGTGCAATCGGGCCCGAATCGTCCCGTGGTGCAACCCCAGCCACCCATATTATAGCGGATTGTATCTATAGCAAAACTAGGCGACGCCAGCTTGGTACAATTGACGGGGCCCGACTGAGTCGGGCCCTGATCGGGGCCCGACGGCGCAATCGGGGTCGATCGGGGCTCGACGGCGCAATCGGGGCCCGATCGGGGCTCGACGGTGCAATCGGGCCCCGATCGTCCCGTGGTGCAACCCCGGCCACCCATATTATGGCTCATCGCCGGTTTTCCTTAGTATGCGGAAACTAGGCGACGCCAGCTTGGTACAATTGACGGGCCCCGATCGGGGCGCGATGGCGCAATCGGGGCAAACGGTGCAATCGGGCGGTCCCCGACAGTGCAATTGGGCCCCGCCCAGGCCCGGTGAACCTCGCAAACCGTTCTCACGCAACTTTCGTGGAGCTCAGCGTGAAACTTTGCTGGAACCTTTCCTCAGGGCCGCCCCACAGTTTTTGCAGAATTTGGTGGAAACCTTCTGACCTCATAGCCCTCGCAGCCTCGTGGAATTCTTGGAATTGCCACAAAGCCAACATTTGCCCGAGCAAGTGAGCAAGTCACAAAACAGTGAAAGTGTGCTAAAAACCATTGATTTCGGTTTTGCTTAGTGTTCCGCCCATGAGCAAAGCGATATTGATCCGATGGCTTTTAAGACGACGGGCGCACGACACACCCTTGGTGGAGCATTGGATCCTTGTGGAGCCCGTGTGGAATCCTTGCAGAGCTTTGTGGAACCCTGTGAAACCTCAGGGCCCACAGCCCTCGCAGAATCTTGTGGAACCCTGAAACCCTCATACAACCTTACCTCCCCGGACCACCCCGCAGCCCTTGCAGAACCTTGTGGGACCCTGCTAGAACCGTGCTGGAATGGAACCTTACCTTGCAAAACCTGGTGGATTTCTAGTGGAATTGGTGGAACCCTGGTGAAACCCTGGTGGAACCCTCGTGGAACCTCGTGGAACCTTCCCCGCACCACGCCGCACCCTCGAAGAAAGTGGTGGAACTTTGGTGGAACCCTTGTCCGGAGCACGACGGGCTGGTGGAATTCTGGTGGAAACCTGGTGGAACCCTCGTGGAACCTTACCTCAAACCACCTCGGACCACCCTGCAGCCCTCGTCAAACCCTGGCACAATTCTGGTGGAAATCTGGAACCCTCGTGTCAAACCAGACCACCCCAGCCCTCGAAGAAATTGCTGGAACCCTGGTGGAACCCTCGTGGAACCTTACCTCAAACCACCCCTGCAGTGCTGGTGGAACCCTCGTGGAACCTTACCTCAAACCACCCAGACCACCCCGCAGCCTGGAACCCTGGTGGAACCCTGGCGGAACCCTCGTCGAAGAAATTGGTGGAACCCTGGTGGAACCCTCGTGGAACCTTACCTCAAACCATCGCCCTTGCAGAACCTGGTGGAATGCTGGTGTAACCCTGGTGGAACCCTGGTAAAACCCTGGTGGAACCCTGGTGGAACCCTGGTGGAACGCTGGTGGAACCCTGGTGGAACCCTGGTGGAACCCTGGTGGAACCCTGGTGGAACCCTGGTGGAACCCCTGGTGGAACCCTGGTGGAACCCTGGTGGAACCTTAGCTCAGGGTCGCCCCGAACCACCCCGGAGCCTATCTGGGCTGAGACCCCAAAGCTTTCAGCTGTTGGGGAAAAAAAGGAGAAAAAATAAGCTCAGGTGATATCCCCAACAGCATGCGGTGCTGTTTTTAGTGCTCACACCACCCCTCAGCCCTCGCAGAACCTCGTGGAACCCTGGAAAACCCTGGTGGAACCCTGGTGGAACCCTGGTGGAACCCTGGTGGAACCCTGGTGGAACCCTGGTGGAACCCTGGTGGAACCCTGGTGGAACCCTGGTGGAACCCTCATGGAACCCTGGTGGAACCCTCGTGGAACCTTACCTCAGGGCCGCCCCGGACCACCCCAGAGCCTATCTGGGCTGAGACCCCAAAGCTTTCAGCTGTTGGGGAAAAAAGAAAGCTGGCAAAGGCTTAGGCCTCGCCATCATCCTGACTCAACCGGGCGACCCTTTCTGAAATACCCCTTTGCAGGACTTCAGGCAGGTTGAACCACTTTCCGTTGCCCCGTTCCAAATAAATTCACCAACTCAGAGCGCCAAACCAACCAAGTGGCTTTGCACCAGGCGTCTTTCGAAAAGCTGAAAATAGGAAGACCAGCTGATCAAAGAGCCTGGCCCCTTCTGCTTCTTCTTTCTGTCTGCACGAGTTCACTCCGGGAGTCGGCGTAAGCCATTTGCCTCCAAACGGAACCCAAGTGGTGAAAACGCATTTCGAGGCCACGATTTCGATGAGGCCATAGAATAGTCCGGGCTCAAAGGTCCACTCTCACTTCCGCCGATCAGGGTGCCCTTTAGCTCAAAGCTCCCATGGCAGTCGCGGGAAATTGGGGACGGCTTAAAGACATGGGTATTGCATTGGTCAAGCCGAAAAGCATATGGCCATGGGTCCAAATCCAGATCGTACCCCAGTCAACATCCCAATCCCCACTAAAATAGGTTCTAAAATGGGTGGTGAATTCACCTACCCCAAAATGGGATCCCAAAACGATTTTGACAACCACAGCCATATGTCCACGTCAGTTGAAATGGTCAAAACAAATTAGGACCCACAGCTTGTGCAGTCATGGACCGAACACGGGAGGTCTTCTCTTTCGTGTTTTTCCAACCTCAAGATGAGGAGCCGCAAATAAAAACCAACGCACTCACTCCAAAAAAAAGCCTGAAAGAATCGAGCTTCTCAGGGAAGGAGCTAGAATGAGCCTAAACTGAAGCATACTACCGAGAACGCAGTGATCCGAATGGGGCTGTGAAGTGCGGTACTTACTAGCACACAGGAGCAACTGGCTAGTCATCGTACAAGCTCCTAGCAGAACCTAGCCAAACACCAACCCAAAACCAGGGTTTTGGTTGCTAACTGCCTGCAGAACTTCCGGCTTACTTCGAAAGCTATTGTTGACCCCAGATTAATAAACCCCTGTTTGCTGATATGAGGGGTGCCCCTGGTTTTGGTGGGGATTCACTTTTGGAGTGGAGCACCCCCCATATTCATAAACAGCGGTTTATTCATCCGGGGTCAACATTAACTTGCTGGTGCGATAGGTAGGAAATGTGGGAATGAACCCAGGAATTGGTCCCCTGAAAGGAAACCACCAGTTTCATGGCTCTTCTTGGGGCTCATTCCCGGCCTATCGCACCAGCAAGAGAATGGGTTGGGACATAGAAACTCGACTCCGCTGCAAGGCGCTAACTCCGTGTGGAGAACTACGGATGCCCAGGGCGCCCCCTGGCGAGAGTTTCAGAGGGCGGAGGTCTGGCGATGGGAAGAAAACCTCCCCGCCGCTCTTCTTTGGCCAAATGGATATGTTTCCTGCCTTGTCTTGAAAAATGAATATGTGCCCTATCCCTGCTCGTTGGCTGGGCAAAAGCAAGCCACGTGTTGACCCAAGCCGCCCAGTTTTTGATGTTCACTTGGAGGCCATTGGCGCGGGTCATTCGCTGAATCTGCATCGGACTGAAGCAGGCGAGCCGGTCCCGCAAGACAGGAGTCCAAGCCAATTCAGAGGGAAACCTCGGCTATTGCACTTGTGCGAAGAACCAAAAAATGACTCTAATACGAGGTTCGGGGCAACCATATTTACTGCTTGTAAAAATGGAGACAGCTATTTTGGGATTTGTGTCCACTTTCGTCAAAGTTCCAACCATTCACCCTCATAGCCACACAAGAAACACTGAAAACAACCCAAGGTTTGCGCATGTTCCCCCTCCCTCCCTCCCTCCCCCCGTTTACCAGCGCGTGCTTTGCAAGCATTCAGAGGTCAAAGGTGAGTTGCTTGAGCTGGCCCAAGTCTGGGTCAAATCATACATAGACGACCCCAAAAGCTGATGAGTGCAAAAGCACAAGAGCCACCCGCAAGTAATCAGCTTCGCCCTTGGTTCGGATTGGTTTTGGAGCTTAGGCTTTCTAATCTACCCTCGACCAAAGCCAGGAGGAATTCACCAGTTCCAAACGGTACTTTTCATTCCACTTCCCCCTGCTAGATTACCCGCTGTTTGGTGGGTTTGATTGATTTGGAGGTTAGGTAGTCCAAATTACCTTCTACCAAAGCCAGGGGTGCAGTTCTCCAGTTCCCAGCAATCCAACCAACTTGGGGTCCCCTGACCTGCCATCACCAACTCAAAAGCCAGGGCTTTGCATCTTCTTTTCAGGTCCCATTGAAACCGCCAAGTAAGGAAGCCGTGTGCATACCAAAACCGCCAACTAAGGAAGCCAAGACTTTGCATGATTTGCTCGGTTCCCAGCAAAAAAACAAACTTGCGTGACCCAGGCGTACCAAAACATCCAACGCACCCAGTGACCCGAGCCAGGGAGACCCAACAGGGGCCACGCCTGCAGCTCCAGCGGCAGCGCCGCCAGGCCCGCGCGGCGCATGGCGTGCCATCACCAACTCAAAAGCCAGGGCTTTGCATCTTCTTTTCAGGTCCCATTGAAACCGCCAAGTAAGGAAGCCGTGTGCATACCAAAACCGCCAACTAAGGAAGCCAAGACTTTGCATGATTTGCTCGGTTCCCAGCAAAAAAACAAACTTGCGTGACCCAGGCGTACCAAAACATCCAACGCACCCAGTGACCCGAGCCAGGGAGACCCAACAGGGGCCACGCCTGCAGCTCCAGCGGCAGCGCCGCCAGGCCCGCGCGGCGCATGGCGTTCACCACCTGGGCAAAATGGCGATCGCTGTGGCTCGACGGATTCGACTTTTTGGGGAGGGGTCCAAGGGGAAAAGGTTCCTTAACGGGCGAGGGGAAGGGGGAGTTCAAGTGGAAAAGGTTGCCTACTGATGAAGGCAGCGACCAAAACCTGCGACGTTAAAAACCACCGAACGGGGGGAGGGGGGGAAATACTGGGTGCTCCTCAATATTCGGAGCCTTGCCGCAATTCAAAGCGAAACCAAAACCAAACGCCAAATTCAGGAGATGTTACGGCTGTGTCATTGGGGGGACTCCACATCCATTTGGTTTCCCCTGAAAACCCGGAAAAAAAGGGGACTCAAAGCCAGACCCACATGAATGTGTCTCAACGAGGCTGGACCCCTGTGTGTCAAGCAAATTCGAAAAGGTGGGTCCATTGGTTGCATGTTGAGAAATCTATTGAGTTCAAGGTTAAACCTGGGTTTGCACAAATGAACCATGTTGGAGGGTGTAAAACCTATGGATTTTAGGAAACCACAGCTTGAGGCTTAGCAGGGGCCTTTTGATGCGCAGGACAACCCGCAAATCAGTTTTGAGCCATCGCGGATATGGGAATGGAGATGGAAACTCATTCGGGATGTGCTATTCCATGCGAGCCACACATTCCTCGTGGGCTCTGGGCAATTCGGTCGGAATACTTCCTGAATAAGCCTGCATGATAGGATACGCTGAGACAACCAAGCTCATGCGTCTCAGGGTTTGGCTTTTAGGATTCGGACCGAATGGATTTCAGTTTTCCGGTTGATTTCCATCTAAAACCCACCAGGAAAGTTGGGGCAGCCTCAACAAAAGGAACCAGGCCCACATAGCAAATGGAGCCCATAGGTCCATCTTTCTTTGAGGGTACCCTTAAATGGTTGGTATCAAACCAGAAACAATAGGGAAGACCCCTTATTTTGGGGGGAACGCCATAGGGAAGCCATAGGGAACACGGCCTTAGGGGAAACAAAACACCATAGAAACCAAGGGAGGTTATAGGGAAAACTCAAGATGAACACCATAGGAAACCCACAAAAACCAAATCTGATACCTGGGATCGATCCCATGTCCGCAAAATATACCAAACACCACAGAGAACACGAGTCAGGGCAGACCAAGCAAAATGCCACAGAAGCCAAGCTTACCTTAGGACATCCATAGAAACCAAAAAAATACATACTGTGGATGGACGAAATCCATTTCGCACCACCTAAGAAATCCCGGAATGATGATCCCCCTGCAAAAATACCAACAAGCACTGGCTTCAACCGTGGTTCAAAGTGATGCGAAATGGATTTTGTCCATCTGCAGTAGCACCATACCTTAGGACACCCATGGAAAACCAAAAACAATACATCGCACCCAGGCAAAACCATTGGGAAAACCAAAGAACGATCCATCAGAAACCCATAGGGACCACCCATAGCCCACCCCCACGGCGTTCGGCTTTCGGCTTTCGGCCACGCGCTTCCGCGCGCGCCTCGCCCGGCTGCCCCAGCACCGCCGCGAAGCGCGCTGCGCGCGTCGCGTCCTCCGTGGTCACCGCGGCGCGGAAGGCGGCGCCCGAGGACCCCGCCTCGCGCTTGGCGGGCAGTCGGAAACCCGGGGGCAGGGATGATCCTCGCCCAAACATGGGCCATTGGCTTCGGTGTCCTGGAAAAGAAAAAAGGAGATGTGTGCTTGAGCAAATGGAAGAAGATTGGTGGTTAGGTTGTTTGTTGTGTATCCGAGAAGGACAAACAAAAATGAGTTTGTTTGTTCATGGTCGTTCCAGAGTTTGCACTTTGGAAGTTGTATGCCAAGATGTCCGAGTTGTGACTTTTGTGTTGGTTCTAGGAAACGTTTTGGGATGCGATTCTTCCGTGAAGCCCACCACTTCCAGACACCCCTGTACTCTTTTACTTCTCTTTCCAAGAACCGGCCGTTTTTCCCTGGGTTTGCGGAGGTATTGTAGAAAGAATGGGGAAGGTAGCCCCAGAAAGCCGCATCCAACCGGTCAGTGGGTTGGATTCTGGTGCTGCCTGTGAAATAAGGCAAACCCCTCAGGGTCGTTCTGGCACTCGCGCCCCAAGATTCAAATGACCTCTGCTTCAGCCAATTCAAAATCCGGTTCGGACACCTGGGTGGGTTGAGCTGACCAACCTGGCTTTCTCAACGGATCAGATAGCCTGCCTGACTGGCTTTCTTAAAGGACGCCCGCCCGTGTTACTTTCCATCCCTCACCTCAAAAGAACTGGCTTTCTCAAACAAAGCCCGTGTTACTTTCCATCCTTACCCTGAATCTCGAAAGAAGACGCCTCAAAATCCACTTGGCCATGGGTCAAAACCCCGTACCCCCAGTGAATGGGTGGTGAATTCCCCAATCCCAACCAAAATGGGATCAACCACAACGGTTTTGACCACCACAGCCACCCCAAGGGGAAACCCTCAGCTGTCCGCCAGCTCGAAGGCCTGCAGGCGGCGGCCCGGTCTGGTCACCTCCACCGCGAAGAGGGGAACCCCCAGCGCCTGGCGCGACTCGGAGCCGCGTCGCAGTCGCAACCAGACCCCCGGGCAGCCGTGGCCGCCCGTGGCCAAAAGAGAACCCAAAACCCGCCCCATGTTGAGATGGGAACCTTTCGTCGGGGAAATCCCCAAAAGGGAGTTCCCCATACTTCGAACAGTCTCCTTGTGGGAAAACCGTTTTTTTGGGGCCCTTCTTTTGGCGCCCCCACTGGAAATGTCCCAATGGAACCCCCGCGAGGCGCCTGCGCTAAGCTTCTTCGCAGCTGCTCCGCTTTCAGCAGCCGCGGCACCACGTAGGTCGCCTGCGCTGTGCGTCTCGAAGAAATTCGGCGACAGGCTCTGGGTGGTTTTTGGGGTATGGGCCACGGGTTTTTGGGGTATTTTTGGGGTATGGGTGTTGTTTCTGGCTGTTTCGTGTTTCTCAGTGGTTTCTTGCATTTCGGTGTTTGTTGAGGATGTTGTGGTGTTGCGAAAGAAAAGGCGAGTTGGTGTTCAACGCGGGCAACGGGGGCAACGTGGTCCAACAGTGGCAGCCCGCTTTGGTCGGTCGGGCTTGACCCCAGCCAATCTGTCAAAGAAGAACGGGAGGTTTCTCTTGGAGCTAATGGCAACCTCGTCAACGCCCCGCAAATGAAATACATGAGGCGGAAAATTGAGCCAAGAATCCCGGCAATTTCCTCCTCAAAAAATGATAATGAGGAAGCACATGTAAGGCACTCCGAGCTCGGTTTACGCCAGTGAACTAATTTGCCCCGAAACAAGTTGCCCTTTGTTTGAACCCTAAGTGCTGCCTTACATGCAAGGGGTCCCGAAAGCCGGACATGTGGTGTCGACCCATGTGGTAGATAGGGCAAAAACCCAAACCGCCCTCCAAAATCACAAACGCGGGAAGGTGCCAGGGATAGAACCAAAGGCCCGCCAAATGCTCCTGAGGTCCGACCGGAGGGCTGTCCAAGTTCAAGGCGCCGAACGCGCCCCCTTCTCCGCCCGTTTCGACACCCGGCCTCAGTGCGGTACTCCGTCTGCACAACTGTGACGCTGTTCCTGCCGAATCCGGCTCCACCCCAACAAACAAAAAGTCGCCGTGAAGCGTTGGGATGGGACGCTCGGCGCTTTTTCTCCCGGAATCGGCGACCTTGTGAAGGTCCTTGCCGGTCCTCCTCAAAGCAACAGACAACCTATAACTATTGTCAGCTGCCATATCAGCCTGCACACCTCCAAGTATCCCACCGCACAAAATTGAGTGTCCAACCTGACGTAGTGTTTCAGACAACGCCCATGCTAGTACAGAACCTCAGCATATGCCCCCCTCTCTCATCACTTTACGGATCCTAGAAATTAGGGGGTGCCCACATATATGTTTTGCAAGAAGTTGGGTTCCTGCTGGAAAAAAACCTCCATTTGGCACGTATGCTTTAAAAAAAAAAAAAATGGGATCGCAGCAGTTGCCGGGAAGGAAAGCTGCTGGAAACCAAAAGGCCCAACCAAAATCCATGTTTCCAACCTTAGGCACACAGGGCAAACCGAAAGATCCCTGGGGACTTTGGGTCCAGCCTGAAAAAAAGAGCACAGACATAGGTGGATCCACTTTCGACCCACACCCATTTGGCTTGGCTTCCAGCCATCGGCGTCGCTCGGGCTCTCACCCAAATTTTCGGATCCGCGCCTGGGCAGGCGGACGGTTCTCGCGAAGGCCTCGAGGTACTTGGGCTCATCGAAGGCATCCAGGTCCTACCGGAAGGGCATTTTCAGGTGGTACTTGGGGCTGTGGTGTTGGGTTTGAGTGGTTTCTGGTGGCTCTTTTGAGGGTCTGATTTGAAAGGTTTGGAGGGGTTTTGGTGGTGTTGGGTAGTTTGAGGGGGTTGAGTAGTTTTGTGTGGTTCTCATGGTTTTCTTGGTTGTGTTTACTTGTGAACTTTGGGAGAGAGCCTTCCTTTTCTTCCCTGAACGGAGCCGCCTTTTGGTCAATGTTGGCCTTTCTCATTCCAAGCCACAAAGGGAACCTGACAGACACCTAGCTTGTCTCGGGATGTCGCGGTGGGTTGCATGTAAGTTGGCAGGGTGTGTGTCCTTGGACAGCTATGCGAATGAGAAATAGATGCATGTCCATGTTGTCATAGGGAGGAATGTACATGTAAACAATCTGTGTATGTACATGTATATAGATATACACAGGAGGGCCCACAACTGAAGACACCCCCATATGCATAGAAACACGCCTTTCAAGGGCTCTTGCAATGGGTGAGAAAAGAAACCCCCCGCAAAAAAAAAAAAAGGCTTTGGATGCCCTTGATTGTTCCTTTTCAAGAGGTTCGCAAAAGGTTCCAAGCTGGAAAGGGATCCCCCAAAAAAAAAGAAACGGACCTTCATGAGTGAGTTTGAGGCCCCGCATGGCTGAGCTCCGTTGTCCCAAGCTGATACTTTGATACCAATCGTTTGTGCAGAAACCCTCGTGAGACGATCCTTTGTAGGGACTGCAGCTGTGGTTCATAGGTGAAAGCTTCAGCGGGTGGTCAAGCCACAATCTCCGGGATACACAACAGTAGACCTTGAAGGCTGGCATCCCGTACATGCGCGTTGTGGTAGAATGTGAGCCTCCAATTAAACATGTTACTTTGGCTCAGGGCGAAATTGCTCATGGGTCTCCAACTCTTTGGGGGATGATGCAGCCTCGAGAACTCTCGAGCAAACAGCCTTTCTGAAAAGCAACCAAGAACAAACACTTTGAGGTACCAAAGAAACCTCACAGTCGCCAAAAACCCAGTGCAAGATTTGGGGTGTTGAAAACCCACAGGCCGGGTTTGCCATGCCACCTCTCAACCTCTACCATTGGACGCCTCGAAGTTCATCTGAACCGCCACCACAAACATCATGGCGGCCTCGCGAGTCATCTGAAGCCAGCAATGCGGGTAAGTGTCTAGCCCCTTATAACGGATGTTTCGCGATGCAGGATTTCTCTACACGTTTCGAGCTTTCGAATCCACTGATGCCCCAGTCGCCGGGAACCGAGTGAAAGACTCTAAGACCTCCGGAGGTCAAAGTGGCGATGTTCTGCAAAACGAACAAATGTTTGCTGCCAAGTAGCCATGATGCCAAGATGAGCGATTGGTGTGTTTAGCAATTAGCCTAAACACGTTAAATAGCGATTCTTGATAGCTGCTTTGGACTTGGCTATCGTGGCTTCAGCTTCGGGGAACGGTCTCTACCAGGTTTTCCCTAGGACATGGGAGAATTGGTTATGTCCTCACGTTTTGCGGAGAAAATGAGACCAACGGTCACATGGCCATACCCCCAGTCAACATCCCAATCCCCGCTAAAATAGGTTCTAAAATCGGTGGTGAATTCACCTACCCCAAAATGGTACCATGGATTTTGACCCACGGTCACCTCTGTGGGTCAAAATCCTTGGCCATGGATGACGCGCTTGACACTATGGCTGGGCCTTTCGTCAATCATTCACAGGACTGAACAACGGAAACTGCTCCAGTCGATACCTGGAGTTCGGGGACACCGGGAATCCCAAGTTTCTCGTAAATGGAACCCCCGGGAATGATAATATACTATGATTGATATAATGTATGATGATATAATGATCATGATTGTTATATAGAATGTATAATGATTGTTATATATCATAATATTATCCTTAATCCAGTATGTAATGATATAATGTGAACTTCGGGATCCGGAGGACCGTACAGGGGTGTCTTGCTTTAGGAAGGAAATGATCTGGTTTTGGAGGTCCACCAACTAGCCGGGTCCTCCGGAATAATCCGATGCAAACATTCAGTGAGCAACCCAAACTCAGGGCTCCCTGTACGAGAAACCTTTGCAGGTGAGACCGACAAAGATCCCCGCCCTCTTTGCACGTAAGTTTCGCCCAGATGTTCGGCGAAGTGCAGACCATTCGGCAGTGAGGTCTCAGGTTTGATCCGCACAGCTGGGGAGGGTAGCGCTCAAGTTGCAGTGATCCCAACTCACTTCCTGGACTTGCCAGGCCCCAACTTCCGTGCCAAAAAAAATCATGGCCGTCCCATTTTTGGAGAGCGAGCCAAAAACCAAGGGCTGATCTGCCCAAACGGGTTCTCGGATTCTTGGATTCTCGGGCCAAGTGTTCTCTCAACATCCCAATCCCCACTAAAATAGGTTCTAGAATGGGTGGTGCACCTACCCCAAAATGGGATCCCAAAACGTTTTTGACCACTACCCATTGCGTTTTCCGAAAATTGGAACTCACGGAGTACGAAAATTATTCTCCCATCTCGATGCCAAGCTGCGCCGCCCACACTCGCGGAAGGCCTCGGATTGTTTCGTCACGAGACCGGGGCTCTTCTCAGAGAACTCTCGCGCGAACAACCGTCCAAAGACCCAAGAAAAGGTACATGAGGGGTACAACAAGGGCGCATGAAAGGTACACAAAGGATGCAAAGCTGAATATATAGACAGGGCAAGATCATGAAGGATAAGGGGTACATCACGGGTACAAAGAGTAAGGGCATTATCAATCAGATTCGACCAGTGGATACCTCCAAGGGTTACCAAGCTGGTTGCCTGAAGAAAGCTACGACTCCCCCCCCCTCCGCCCGCCGCACCGAGCACCTTCCCCGCCCCCCCCAACCATGTCCCTTTCGAATCGACAGCGCGGGCTTGGAGATTCCACCGCACCTGATCCCTGGCTGGTTTCCACGCAGGGAAATTTGTTAGATACAAGACAACCAAAAAGGGGAATTTTGGTCAGATACAAGACAAAGAAAAATGTTCGCTGCATCAAGTTCGGCAAGGCAGCATGCGATGCTTGCATTGAAGCATCGGTGCTAGAGGTAGCTTGAAGTCCATCAAATTCTGCCGGGAAGAAGACCAAACAAAAAAACAAGGCGTCCTCTTTTGGGGGTTCTGAGAAGGGGCTCGGAATTCTGGGATCTGAAATCTGTGAAGGGTCCTCATATCTGGGTGTTTCTCAAACTGTTGGAACTGCTTCTAATAAAAAACCAAACGGAAAACCACCAATTCAGAGGGTCCAACCTCAAAAAACACACCCAGATCCCGCCTGAGTTCAAGGCGACAGGTGAAAACTCCGCCGCTGGCGCGAAACGAAAGCAGCACTCGCCCCGTTAAAAAGGAACGCCCACCCGACAAAGACATTCACCCTCGTACAAACCCGTCTTTCAAGGGAACACGTACCGTAACATTGATATAAAGGACGGATCTGTACATTTGCTACATTCCATTGAAAGACTCCAACCATAGAACCATGGCAACCTCGCTGTATGGGGGGCTTGGTACTGGCCTTTTGATAGGAACCCTATCGCTCGCAGGCGCTTTGAAAGGGATCGAAAGCGTGGTTTGAGATCAGGGTTCCGACAGCACGCCCATCCAATAGGCCAATAGGCCAATGGGGGACTTACTTTAAGCCTTGGTCAAAGCCAGGCTTCGGGACAATGAGCTTGTCTGCAGACCTGCTTGCAGAACATAACCCTGGATCCCATTCCCTTCTTGCGGTCGCAAGCTGCTCCAAAGTTGGGATCTCCCCAGTGGTGCTTGCGGAGGTGATACGTGTAGTGCTAGTCGTGGTGGTCGTGGTGGTCGTGGTCGTGGTGGTAGTGGTGGTAGTGGTGGTTGTGCTCGGATTCGTGGCAAAGCGCCGAATCCCCTGCGACGGCTGATGTCGAAAGCGGAAAGGAGAACATCCTTGTGCTGGCTGGTTGGGCGGGGGCTTCCCAGAAGGAAGCAGTCATATGAAAGGGGGTCGGAGCGTGAACGCCTCCAACTCGCTCTTTTGCTCGGCCTTTTGTTTGGGCCTTACCAAGCGATTTAAAGGGAAGCCACGAGGGAAACCCACCCGTCGCCCACAAGGCCCGAAACATTTCCGGGGCCGCCTTGATTCGATGCTTTTATTCTTGGGCCCACTGAGTATGAAACAGAACCGAATGGATTTGTCTTTGTTTGAGGGTACGACTTGTGCTGGTTTTAAAGGGAAACCGAGAGGAAAACCACAATTTCCTGGGCTCCAAACGGAAAAAGACATCCACCATCGCTTTTGTGTACCCCAGATGTGGATTTGCCAAGCTTTGGACACCCGGTTTCGCGAGGACAGGCCCAAGCAGGAGCCGCATGATTGTTTTGGACTGGCGCGATCCACATGAAAACCCGGGGATGTACCTACAAAATAGACATCCCACTTCGCTGTTCTTGGCATGTTGCCAAACTTTCGGTGGTTGGTTCCTTTTTGTGTCTTTATTGTGGGGTCTGCAAGCAACACCACGGAAAACCAACGTGCTGACAAAAGGGACAGCAGTTCTTTTCCGGGACCGACACTCCGCGGCGAAAGCCGAGTTGCGTCGGGCTCGAAACCCAACCCCCTTTTGGTGCTGGGGAGTTTCACCTGGAAACACACAAAAAACTGTTTACTCACTACCCGACATTTTCACCTAACATCACAGCTAAAAAAAGAACGAACCGGATGGTCAAAACTCAAAACCTCCCAAAGGGGAAATAGAGAGACCCCCGACTTTTCGTTGCACTGTGCGAAGCTATTCGCCTTTTTTCGGGAGTCCAAGATCCGAGTCGAGCCAAGTCGAACCAAGTCGAGTCGAGGCAGGCGGGCTATTTCCGAGCCTCGTGCCGCGCGGGCACAAACATCACCTCGCGAAAGGGTTGCCTCCCTTGGGTGTGTCATGTTTGGGTACCCTTTCTGAGGTTAGGTTCCCTGCTTGAATCGTCGGCGACCCCTTTTAGTTCCCTTGAAAAGCCAAGCAAACGGAGCTCCCAAAGAAATAAAGACACAAGCCCGCCTTTTGGCAGAACAGGGTGGCGTTCGGCTTGCACTACATATCGCTCCGAATCCACTACACGCCTGTGTACCAAGCTAGAAGATCAATGTCCACTTCAAGGGACCAAATCCCTTCAAGTGCCATAGCGGCGTGGGAGGAATCTAGACAACCACTTTTTCGGAGGCAAATCTCACACCTTTCGCTGGAGCCCCCCCGTCCCCCCGGATCCATGGACAAGTCACACCGCAAGGACGCTCACTTGAAAATTGGCTCAAGGCCTTTGCCGAACTTCGCAAAACCACCGAAGGGTCCAACTGACACCTTGCAAAGAGGGGTCCTAACTCGGACGATGTGCGTCATAGTACAAACCGGGTGTTTTAAGCGGTTCTTGCCGCACCCGGTACATGGTTGAAACTGTCCCCTGCAAATCCCCCGGGATTTTGATTGCGGTGACCCCCTTTTGCTCGGACTTCAGGGGGAAATTTGGATTTCCACCCAATCCTGAGACAACCTCACTTGGGCTTTTTTGAGGGTACCTGCCTGGAAACAGATGCCACGTGGACCACCCGTCGCAGCCCGGGGGGGTCCAAATCCCCCGCAAAAGGCGCGGCGCGGAACGAGATTACTCCCCGAGAGATGTCTTGGCGCCTCCAGCCCGGACACCGTGGCAGAGGCCGCGGCTGCGGCCTCAAACTGATTCGAGGCCTACTTTGGTTGGACCCCAAAGACCGGCAAACCAAAAAGAGGCTTCTTCTTTTTCGTTTGTTACGTGTTTCTCCTTTCTTCGGGGGGGGATTCTTGGCCAGCCAAGAAATAGTTGGTCTCAGAATGGTAGACCCCTGAGGGGCCTTTCTGGATTAGCGAAATGAGGGAAAAAGGGGCTATCTCAGGCGTGTTCACCGGGCGAATTCTCTGAGAGGGCCTCAAACTGACAGAAAAGAGAAAGATGGGGTATACAATGGGAGCCCAGTTGATTCATACTACCCCAGTCACCCCTTCTCGACGCAAATGATACTGACAGTGACCCAAAGCATGTTAGCTTGATTTGATGCACTCCCCCAGGATAAACCAGCTCCCCATCCAAACAAATCTCAAGGCGACTTCTCCTTGCAAAAACATGAGACACCAGAAAAAGGCCAAAGGAAAATTCGCAGTGATGCTCTTCGCGTTCATCAACCAGACAACCATGTCCCATACGGGTCTGTCTTTTGTAAGGTTCGACCCATTTGTTGATTGATTTCCCTTGCAAACCGGGGGTACCAACTCCAAACAAAAAGACAGATCCATAACTCCTCCCAAAGAGCATCCCCAACCCCAAGAGCATCAACCAGAGCAAAAACCATGTCCATTTCGGTGCGTGTCAAAGGGATCAAAGGACCCCTAGCAATGTCTTCGCTTTCGCTTTCGCTTTGAAAAGTGGGAAAGGGTATCTGAACCAACAAAACGCCCATTTGACGCATGATTGTCCTGCACAAGCGATTGGACGCCCTTTATTGGAACCGCATTTTTTTGGGGGGGGAGTCCAACCAGGGGAACTCCAGGTTCGATACACCCAACCCAACCCCAGGTGGCTTTTCCTCTCGGTGTCCCTTGCAAACCCCAAAGTTTTGGGTACCTTTCTCCAAAAAACGACAGACCCACAACTCCAAACGTCCCCACGCCAGCCCCCCCCTCCCACAGAAGAAAAAAAAAACCTCCCACGTACCCAGACACCAACCCCCCCGAGAAGGACCGAATAGGACGTCCACCGAAGCCATGGCAAAGCCGCCCCCGCGGCCGCGGGCGGCCTGCGCCAGCGTGGGCCCCAGCTCCGCGAGCTGCGCCTTGAGATCCCCGGGCGTGGCGCCCGGGGGAGGCACCACCTACGCGCCGCGAGCCGCGAGCCGAGCGGAGCAGCGGAGCTGGCGGCTTCCCACGACGCGGTGGACTTTGGGGGGGCCACGTGTGGCCTCTAAGAACCAGGGGCCCGTTCAAATCCAAATCCAAAGCAGTTAGAATAGACCTGAAGTTTCAAGGCGGCCACCTGGAAAGAAGGAGAGAAGCAACCTGGACAGGTGCGACATGGACATGGAAGAATTGGCCGCCTTCTTTCCTGGTTGCAATTGATTCAAGGAGGCAACCTGGAAAAAGCAACATGGAAGAATCATCTTGAAGGTCGCAGCCTGGAGAGATGACCCAGCAACCGTCCGGTTGTGTCAACCTAAAGTAGCAACCTGGAACTAAGCTGTGGATATGGTTGATCAGATTGTAAGCTGGCAAGCCCAGGAAACGAGGTGATCACCTAGTGATAGCCAAGTTCGAAGCGGGTTGCAAGCCAAATCGTTTGCGATCTTAGATGGCTGGTAACTCTGCTTGCAAGGGTTTACAAAGGAGTGGCTAGCTTAACTGGGGACTGACTGGTCTGTGCTGCTCCCACTTCGGACCATCAGTGAGTAGCTTGTAACAATGGTTGTATGGCAATAGCCACAAGTAGGAAGTATTGGGTGCTACGTTATCACCATAGGTGGGTCTCTACGGAGGGTATTGCTAGGTTCATCATGCCGTCTTTGACAGCTGCATCTTTGGCCAGCCCCTAAAATAACCCCAAAGCTACATAGTCGGAACCTAGTGATTCGAAGACTACAACAGTGGGAAACCCAAAAACCACCTGGTCACGGTTCCACCATGGGCCTCCAGACAAGTAGGTTGTACGAGGTCGTATCACTGGGTATATACCACCCATGAGTATGATTGGGCACGCCGCCTTGCTAGGCGCTTGGGGAGTGGTTCTCTGTATTTATATACTTCATTCTATACCTGTGTTATCTATCTGGTCTACGTTGCGACCAACCACACAGCCATGACCCCAGACAGCCGGACGCTGCTGATATGACTGTGGCTCAAAACAACGGTACCCAAATGGGTTGCCCTCGCAAGTGGAAACATGGGTACCAAAACCTGCGTAACTTAACCCCTCCGATCGCTTAATTTTGAGCCACACCCATATGGACTAAAACATGTCCCTTGTCTTAGGCCATTTTGAGCCACCATATGGACTAAAACTTCAACGGATCCGGTTTGAGAGGGCCTCTGTTCTGAAGCTTCCCTTGCTTTTCCATGGCCTTGCAGATATCCCTTTTGGCGAGCCCACGGCCTTCGCCTCCACCTTGCCGGCGGCTTCCGGCACGGCCACCCGCACCTGAGCTTTCGGAGAGATGCTTTTGGTGGGGACGTCTTGGTGGTTTCCCGTTAAGACCGCAAAAGAGGGGGTTCTCTTCAAAAACCAAAACAAAACGCGCAGATTTCAGTGGAGGGAGAGAGAGGGCAGCCTTTTTGTAGGGCTGACCTTGAAGGGACACCCCTCCTTAAAAGCTATGAGAAATCTTTCCTTGGGTCTCGGGAGGAAATGAAACTTGAGTTGTCCCCGTCTGCATCAACACACCATGGGACCCACCACAAGAGGCATCATCTCCACAGGTATTTGCTTTTCCTTTGTCGGTTGAGTTTGTTGATTGGACCTGGTAAAAAAAGAAACCGCTAAAAGTGGAGAAGCCGTCCTGCTCGTCTTTTGGGACTTATGTGGCTCCATCAAGCATTTGTCCAATATGGCTAGGACCCTACAACCCACTCGGAGACACACGCCATCAGGTGAATAAGCCAAATGAACAGGGTTGTAGCATTCCTGCACTTAAGTGATGAAGGTGATTCTCTTTGTAGTGGTTTCCGTACATGGATGTGTCTTGTTATAGGGGGACCCTGAAAAAAGCGTGCGATTCCTCATGTTTTTCCTGTAAAGCCCCAAATAAGGGATACCCTCAACAAAAGACACACCCATATGAACTGGCAAACCCTCCATGCTTGAACAGCCCACGAAACAACACTGGTTGAGCTTCAGTTCCAACTGATGTTCCTGCCACCCTCCTCTCCCTCCTCTGGCCAAGTCCTCTTCTGGGTCGCCGGGCATATTCCGGCGGAACCTGCCGATGTGCCCATGCATACAAAACAAAGCGTACCTTTGGCTTGCTACCTGAGAAGATAGTTTTTTCCTATACGGGGGTGGGTCAAAATTACACCACCAGGGGACTGCAGGTTTGAGTTCATGTTTCCACTTACTAGGGCAAGCCGTTTTGGGTACATTCTTTTGACCCACAGCCATACCTATCGCCCAGAAGATGTTTGGGTTGATCCCTCATGACTTGGTTCCGCTTGATGCGAGTGGGAAAGACTCTCACGAACCAAAGAGAAAGCTGAGGCGAGGCGGGGCTCCATTTTGCCAAAAAAAATCGAGGCACGCAAACAATTGTTCCTCTTGGTTTCACTTGGCTGTGGGTCAAAACCAATGCTACCATTTTGGGGTAGGTGCACTACCCAGTTTAGTCTGTTTTAGTGGGGATTGGGATATTCACCGAGGGTACGGGCTTTTGACCCATGGCCACTTGATACCAAGGTGAAAAACAAGACTCGAGAATTCACGCAAACCTTGTTTATTGGTTCCCGGATTTTCAACACTTGGCATGTTCTCAAAAGGATGCAGTTTAATGAAATGCCACAACTCCCACCTTTACGTGCCCAAATACATGGGTGTTTCTTAAGAATAGGGGAATCATATCCGGCAAAAAAGGGTGGCAACATTCCTATGGAATCTCCGGTGTTTTCTTGAACCAAAGTGCGCATACACCCCATGGGGAGCAAGATACCGTATCCGTTGTCGGCTCCAAAAAGCAAAGGTGCCCTTGGCTGTTCCTTTCGCATTCCAAGGGGAGAAAACCAAATGCATTGGGCTTCCCCCCCTTTTTCCGAGGGCCCACAACCCGATTGTCTCAAAAGGAGAGCCGGCTGGATGAAGTAGTCAAGTAGATGTCCGGGCTCACACAGGCCAATTCCAGGAAGAGATCCAGGAAAAAGAGATGCCCCTTTGGGTGTCAAAATACATTGATTTTGCCACATGAGACTCATCTGCTTTCAAGCAAAAGGACATGCCCGAGAAACGATCAGACTATTGACTGTGAAAGAATCCCTGAAAGGACCCTTGATGGCTGACCTGGTTTTCTCCGCCCGACTCCAGATGGATGGAAAGCTCGCTCGCTTCTCCTCGAGCCCTCGAGTTGCCCTCGCCCCATAGGCCTTTGCTTTCCGGGCGATGGCCGACCGAAGCTTGTCTTCCAGGTCTTGCCTGGGCAAGTACAGCGAGAACTGCTGCTTGAAGCGGAAGGAACCCAAAAGCGGGGTGCCTTTTACGCAAGAGGGACCCAAAAGGAGCTTCCTCTGCACATGGTGGCAGTTGGGGTTCCATGTTCATCTGTAGGGGAGTACCCTTGCACAGATTGGCATGGAACCCAATTGGCGGGGGTGGAAGACCATTTTCCTCCAAGAAAAACCATCTGGGAGGGTACCAAGTCTTGCTTAGAATGCTGCATTGATGAAAATCTGGCAATGTCAGATTTTGATCAATGATATCACCCTGCCGCAATTCCAAGGAAGCTCCCCAGAGAACGGAGCATCTTCAAGGCCTCCTGGTGGTTTCCAAAGGGTACGTCCAAACTCATGGTTTCTATTGCACCTAGTTGGCCTGTTCTACCAGTCTTGTACCAAGTCTAAGCAAGGGATCCACATGGATAGGGGTCTCAAAGCTGCTGCGCCGATGCTTTCAAGGTGCACATAGCAAGCTATTCCAACACGAGCTTGGAAACATTGACACATTGCCGTGGTGAAGTACCAGTGGAATTCATCTATCTTGAACCAGTTAAATTAATTAAAAAAAAATGGCACGCAGGCTCTTCCACCCGCCTCAGGCCCTTGGCTAAGGGTACGAGCCAGCCCAGGCGTGTATGTATGCAGGTATGCATGCATGCGCAGGCATGCATGCATGCATGCATGGATGGATGGATGGACGGATGGATGGACGTGTGCCTGCATTTACCGAGTGCTTGATCTTTTACACAAACAATGATGTATATATGTATATACACATGTGTTTCACTATGCAAATATGCACATACAAAAAGGCATGTAGTCATATAGATCTGGATAAATGTCTGTATGCAATTATATTCACTGGGGTGCATAGTAGTTGCTACCAAAAGCTGATATCAAAAGTGGGCTGTTCAAAGTGGAGTTGATGGGCCAATCCGATGAGCCACGGATTGGGCGACCAAGTCAAACGAATTACAAAAAAGATGGTTCAGGTGGCGGAACCGTTGGCCTGTGAACAAGTCGTGCCGATGTTGCCAAGATACTTTGCGCAACGAGCCGTTTCAGCCAAAACTCATCTGACAAGGATCCCCATCGTTTCTCTCTCCAGTTCAAGTTGGATGTTTTCCACGAAGAGCAGTTCCAAAGGCGCCTGAAAAGGGAATCTGTGGGGTGCTGGGAGGAAACCCCAAGTTGATCGCAGATCTCCTCGACCGGAGCTGATCCTGTTTCACCGGAAGCTCCATAGCCCTCTTGTGGCTTTGGAAGGGGACAGAGGCAGACACCAAAGCCCTGCCGAAATAGCCGAAAGGAAATGGGCCGAGCCCCCGAGCCCATGATTCATGGGAATGCTGCATTATTTTAACTGCTTGTTACCTCATGTGTGATGGATCCACTACCCCCTGCGGCTGGCGTGCCACAGAAACCGCAGGCTTGCTTCATAGAAAGAGGGGCCTACAAAATAGAATGAATGCATCCATATATGTATTAATAGAACGATATAGTAGAATACAAGAGGAGGGGCCTACTTGTGTACAAGTGGATATAATAGAATGATACGCATATGGCCATGGGTCAAAATCCCGAACCGCCAGTGAACATCCCAATCCCCACTAAATTAGACTAAATGGGTGCTGCACCTACCCCAAAATGGTACCATTGGTTTTGACCCACAGCCATATATGTATTGCCTACCTTTGCCATGAGTCTTTGTCTTGCCCCTCAACACTCCAAGGCACCGCTGGCTGGGGCACCCGGGCCTCTCGCTCGGGGACGCGCCCTGTGAGCCGGTCTTTTTCCCCCGATGGGTCGCTCTTCAGCAAACTTCGAAGAGAAGTCGTCGGTTTCCTGCTGCAAATACCTGTTGGGTCATCACCTTTTCTAGGTTTCATGGAAAAATGGTGTGTAGCTGCAATAACATTTGGGTGATCACCTTGTCTAGGTTTCATGGAAAAAAGGCGTGTAGCTGCACTAACATTTTGGGTCATCACCTTGTCTAGGTTTCATGGGAATAAAACGTGTACCGCCGCGAAGCTGTGGGACAAAAGACCAGCTGCGCAAGTCAGGGACCGTCGTGGGGCCTCAAACGGCTCTCAGCTTGTTCTGCGAGAAAACTTTGACCCGGCCCTGGCTACCACAATGGGCCAAAACTCAATCAAATGCATGATTTGAGGTGCCTTAAAACCAAATCTGGGCCAATTATCGGACTAAACAAGGCCTTGGCAAAAAGCTGTGATGGTTTCTTTCGGAAAGCGACCTCCTTCGAGCTCCGGCCAGCATTTGCTTTTGCCCGAGCTACTTGCTCTATAGTATACTACGCTTGATCTGCCAAACAGAACACTGGCTCATTTTGGAGACATCCCTTCCGGCCCATGGAAGCTTCGTTTTCGGGGGTTCAGTCGAACCGGCTGGCGCATGGCTTTTTCCTTCCAGGCTTCGCCTTTTTGTTGGCTTCGGCTTTCGGCTTCCCTCTGAAAAGGACCGAGTCAATGAGCCACATGCGATGACCAGTCCCAAAAGTTCAAAAGTCAGGCACCTTCTACCAAACAAAACGAGAACCCCAAACTCGAAAGACGAGCCTTCCTCCTCGCGGACCTTCTTTCCTTTCCGGGCGGGGGGGTTCCTGGCGGGGGGGGGGGGAGAAAAACCCGGACCCAGGTGCCCGAGCCAGCCAGTCCAGCTGGAACGAGAGCTCCTGCCAGCGGATGCCGGGAGATGACAGGTGACAAGTTGAAACCACCCCAAAAAGGGTGGTGAACCCCAAAAAGGGGTTGAAAAGAACAATGACACACCCATATGCATTGGTGATCTTTTGGAAAACTAGATGGATGTCCCTGGGAAATGAGCAAAAAGCCTATCAAAACAAGTCCATGCTCCGAGAAGAAGAACACATGCATACAGAATGAATAAATACAAATAAGCGTGTCTGGGAGAGATGATTGGTTGAAGCAAACACACGGCATATGCACAATGTCAAGCCGGAGGAGCCGTTGGTCCATCGGAACTTGGAAGCCAGGAGGCCAAAGAAAGATTCGTCGAAACCAAGACCCTCCTTTCGTGAGGTTCCAACGTGATCGTTCCACGCGAGGAGATCCGTTTGATCGCATTCGAGGAGGGTTGCACCCCAAACTTACGAAAAGTCCAGGACATGCTCTATCAGGATTCCCGTCCCACCCAGTCATGGCCTGACCCCACCAATGCCCCAACACACGTTTCTCCCTCTCAATGGTCAAATTGATTTTGTTGTCCAAACACACAAATGCAGCACAAGCACAGGCAAAGTCTATGGCGAAGCCGTCTGAGCTAGGAGGCCGGGGTTGGCAGCCAACTTGGTCGTTCAGGGTTTAGGGGGTGGTTTCCCATTTGCCCTTTACAAGAACCAGAGGTTCAATTCCTCATCCAAGCCGCCAATGCGGGCGAACATGAGAACCCGCACCTGTTGGGAGGGAAAGGATCACAGAACCAAGCTGTGAACAATCCTCGAAAGACACTGAACCTGCCACAAAGCCATCCGAGACACCCCTCTCCATCCCTCTTTGCAATCGATTTCTGCGCTTTCCGATCCTGGTGCACTGGAATCCACTAAGCCTTTTGCACAGGGTCTTCTCCAATCCACTGCCCGCCCCACGCATCGACCCACCCCCAGCTCCAGATCCAGCCGATTTTGGTCGGCGATGCCTCACAGAGCGGTCTCAACATGAACGGATCCTCATGGAACTGCTTCGGCACAGAACAGGTCCCCTTTCAACAGGGCACCCTGAAAAAAAAAAGGCGCTCCTCAATAAACCCCTGGCTCAAGCAGGCGGAGAAACAAGAAGTGGACGAAGACACCTGGCTGACTTCATGTCGAGTCTGCCTGCAGCACTGCAGCCCGTGTCAGAAAGATCCTTTTGGCCGGGTGAAACCTGCCCTGTCAAACTCTGGCAGGATCCTAGATTTTCACATCCTCAGCTCCTCTTGAGTTGGAAAGGAGCCAAGACAAACTGGCAACCTCCTTGGAAGGGTTCTGACGTGCACAACTCTTCTGCGTAAGGAAGCAAGAAGAGTGCTACCCTCCAATTGGACAAAAACAGGCAAAGCCTCTCCAAAAATCGGAGGTGTGCCGAACTCCCAAAAAACAGAAACCCGGGAGAACACAAGGAGAGGAGAAGGCTGCCCGGGACTCGTAGGTGATGGAACTTTGTGCCCCCTGCCGCAAAATAATAGAACACCTGACAGACTGCTTCCTTCGCCTCACCACACCTAACGTTTCCACCACAAAACCACCACAGGCCAAACCACCACCCCAGGCAAATGATTGGTGCATACCCCCTTCAGCTTTCAATGATGTTTGTCACAAGTCACTTGCCCGACCTGCTCACATAGTGACCATGCAGCTGTTACATGCCAACGACTTCCAATTCAAGGTACTGGTCTGGTGGTAGTGGAAACCAGCTGAAAACCTCCCAAAGGTAGACGTTGGGCTAGAACCTCCCGGCTTTGTACGAAAAGACACCACCTGCGTTTCATGTCTCAGTTATCGTCCGCTGATCTAGAGAACCCCCTTGCGGATGTTGCGTGTGTGCGGGTTTCTTTGTTTGAGGGTACCAATCTTTTTGGGGGAAATGCAACGGCAACCAATTGAAAACCGAATCCATGTTGGGACCTTCGGGAGAAAAAAAAATCCATCTTGTCTGTTGCCTCTTGGTTGTCCACACCTTGACTTTAGGAGCGTGTTCCCCGCTTTGGATGCTTTGTACAGCTTGCAGTGCCTTGTCGTTGGGTGCTGAGTTCTCTCAACGACATAAGCTCCGGGCTGGTCGCCTTCGGGGTCGTCGGAGCACTGCCTCGGAATTCAAACCCGGGGGGTCCCAACGCACCATGGCTCGTCGTTTTCAGGTTGGACCCCCCATGGAGTTCGGTGTTCCCTTTGGTTTCCCTTTTGAAGCCGTCACAAAAAACTGGCTGCCCTAAACAAAGACACACCCCACATGTTGCTCAAAGCTACACCCTCAATTCAATTTGCTCCCCCAAAAGGGGTGCCATCCAGCAGAAACGTGGGCTGAAAGTGACACCCTCAAAATCAGCCCTGAAATTGATAGTCCCAGAGGTGGGGAACAAATGATATTCCCCTCCAGATGTGATTTTGAGCAAGTGGTCAATTGAACAGATCCAGTTGCAAGGAGGCTGACAAAATGTGGCCATACTTCATTAGGGGTTGCAACCATCTTAGAAAAACATGGACCTTGGCTCACAAAAAGTGGCTGATCAAAAGAAACAAAGCGCAAACTTGTAACCCCCCCGGACCAAACAATGAAACATGCAGCGTCCCGACAAACAAATCGTGCTTACCATGCCAGCAAAAAAGGGAGTTGGCTTCCTGCTGTCAAAACAACAAGCAACTGAGTGACGAAACAGCAACCCAAGAGCCACGCACCCCTCGGCCTTTCGCCGGTCGGGCATCCCGCACCCCCAGCGCCCAGTCCCCTTGGGCTGCTGCTGGTCTCGGTCCAAGTCTCGGCAGCCGAGCGCGGGGCGGGGGGGGGAGGCGGAAGCGAGGTCCGCGCTGTGTCACGCTGTTCCCATCAGGGACATGCACCAAACAATGTGCGTGTGTGTTTGTGCCCCCCTGCTTCTGTGAAGTTTAGTGAGTCTGTGTTCCGAAGCCTGTTGAAGCCGCATGGCACCTGACAGGTAGATGGTCGCTTCAGGAACATGATCTTCCGGTCATCCTTTCATTGGGAGGAGTTCTGGGACAGGTCACCTTCGGTCCAACCAAAGAGTGACTGTCGGACATTTGTGGACATAGGCCCCATTGCCCCGGCAACACTGGTCCGGGTCAACCTTTTGGTGCCCCCTTTCAAACCAACCCCAAAGAAAAGGGTCAACAAACCCCATCGGCAAAGGGCCCCACCTCCACTCCAACGCCAGGCACTGGAACTACTCCAGCGGCGGGAGCAGCCCCGGAAGAAGCAGCTGGAGATGCCTGCGACGAGGTGTAGTAGAGGGTAATACCAACCAAGAAACCTACCCTCCTGCCCAACATTCAGCCTGACGTTTCAGGTGGACTATGTTTGTTTAAAAGCGCCAATCTGGTGGGTTCCATATTCGTGGACAGAGTAGTACGTAATCAAGGGTAGTGAAAGACTTGGATTGTGAAGCCACGTTCAACGTCACTTCACCAATAAACTCGCCAAAGGGGGCGTGCGGCTTCCGATCTGGAGCCCAGCCCCACCTAAACCCGGAAACCCACCAACAAGCTTCCAGCCTCAACAGACCCCCTTACCCCGTTGGCACAGGGACCACCACGCCTTGTGGGTCACTCCCATGAGCGCAGGCACCAGGAAGGTCATGGCCTCACAATGAATTTGAAGAAGTCACGTTTACAAGCAAGAGCGACACAATGACGTCGAATGTAAGATGGAGTCCAATGGCGGTTCCTTTGGGTTCCAACCTCATTCCTGCAACCCGCATGCTAAAAAAAAAAAAATAAGCTCTGAACCCCCTGTTGGTCAGGAACCGGCCCCCAACTTCTTCCGGTGGCCCGTGAGATCCAACGAGACCAATAGAGATGAGTCCGGAGCAACTCAACCCACCTTTCCAAGTAAGTCAGCTTGTTTTGTCAGAAACCAAAACGAAACCAGGCACATGTGGGTCAGGTTTCAACTCATTTCAGGACAACCCCATGTGCGCTCAGGATTTTGCGTCATGTTCATGTCTAAACCCTTTGACTTTTTTTGGAAACCACAGGGGAAACCACCTGTCTTGGCAGGTTCCAGCCCAATTCGAGACAATTGAGCGCCTGCGAAAACCTTGTTCGGAGATGCGCAAAACAAGGGGAAGCTCCAATTCATGTTTTCCCCTGCAAACTTGAACAGGCCTTGATACAAAGACCCCAGGGCTTACCAACTTGGCAACAATCATAGGTTAGTTGACCCCCTTCCCTGTCCCGCCCCCCCAAATGTGATTTTGAGGGGCTTCGGGTCCAAAGATGAAGACACACATTCATTATGAATCTTGGGCTTAGGCCCCGGGGCAAAAGCTCCCTGCACTTCGCGTTGCGGCGAAGCCGCCGCGGCCGCCGCCAGGATGCCCACCGCCGGCGCCAAACTGCGCGCCGCCTCGCAGTCGCAGCGCGGGGCGCCTCGCAAGCGCGTGCTGGGCACCGCGCAGCCTTTTTTGCTGGGGAAATACGGGTTTTCCCGAGGAAGAAACAGTCGTTTGGTGCGAACATGTGGGTCTTCCCCAAAAGAGACCTCCCTTACATAGTTTTGGTGGGAACATGTGGGATTTAAGTTGAGAAAGTGATGTGAATAAACACCAAAAGACAACTAGGAGTGTCTTTAAATCACAAAACTCCTTTCTTGACTCCTAGCTCCTAGTGTCTGAACTCCAGTCACGGGTGGTCTTAACCCTGAGCTTCTGTGTGAACTCCTAGCTCCCAGTGTCTTAACTCCGGTCATGGGTGGTCTTCATCCTAAGCTTCTGTGTGACATTTGTCCTTGACCTAATCCACCGCTAAGAATTTGGGTGGGTGGTCTTGACCACAAGCAGATTCGGAAACCCGACACCCCATTCAGCCATGGTCATGACATGTGGATGGTCAAAGCAAGGGGAGCCATGGGAATCGTTAGCAAGGCCCGCCCTTCACGGAAGTGACAAACCTGGTTTTGGGGTGGGGTCGGTATGGATGGAAAACCACGGCACAGCACAACCCCAGGGATGAATCGCATCTGGGGTCAACCACAACTGGGCTGATAAGTGGACTCGAGAGTGGTCGTTTTGACTACCCGCCCAATGTCGGCCCCAGATGAATACACTGATCCTCAAGTGCGGAATCCAAACTAAGGGAACACCCCCTATTAATAAACCAAAGGGTATATGCAAAAAGCAGGGGGATAAACCCCCGAACCACCAAGTTGCCGGAGTAACTGCCTGTGAAGATCTTCAGAAGAAGACGTCTGATTAATCTCCAGCGAGAGCTCTGAACATATAGTCAAGAAAACTACGTGGCCCTAAAACTGCCAAACCCTACAACTCGAGCAACACACTGAAACAAACAAACACATAAGCAAACAAACAAACAAACAAACAAACAAACAAAAAGCAAACAAAGCAAAGAAAAACACTGAAACTCCCCCGCCCAAAACGGCCCTGGGTTGTATTCGCGTTGCATGGTCGACACTCAATGGGGGCGATGTCACACCCCAAGTGAAGTTTCGAGGGGCAATCCACATGTGACTGGCAATGACTTGGAGAGATCACAGGCATCCCAAAGCTATGGGCCGACGGACTCATTTCTCTGGCTCTTGAAATCCAGTCTCTCCAAATCAAATACAGGCTCGGACTTTTTACGGTGAAAGAGCAAAGGGACGGACTTTGGGGGGCCTCGTGCCCTTTTCGTTGGGTCGTGAAAGTGGCACCAAATGTTCTTTGGGCGAATGTTAGTGGCGTGGTTTCAACGGGTGTCCATTCTCCAAAAGTAATTCCAAGACCACGCCTCTAAGCTGAGTTCGAACGTTGCTTGAAACCTTGCACCTTCCCGTTTGCTCATCAGTTGCTCAAATGCTCGCCACAAGCTCGAAAATGGCACCCCACAGAATGTCCTGCATTTCTCCTTGGACATATCAAGCTGCCCAAAACAAAAACTCAAGTTTCAGACTGGCCGAAAAGGTGGAACTTTACGGAAAAAACCCTTCTGGCTCTCGATCCGCTCGACTCGGCCAAACCTCACCTGGCGCCCGCGGTGGCGCCCCCACCGGCTGGTACAAACTCTCCATGTCGATTCGGATGCCCCGAATCGATCCAATCGGAAAAAGCGAAGCGAGGAAAGCCGAGGACTTTGTTGGGTTTGCGTGTGAGAAAAGCACCCGGCGTGTACGGGACTTGAGTATGTTTGGTCACCCAAGAACGCCGCATGGAGACGTGCCAATCCTTCCTGGAAGCAAGTTCAAGGCCCCATCCCCACGAACCTGGTTCCCATCTTTTCGACCAAGAGGTGGTTTCATGAGCTTTGATCAAAACCCTACCTGAGCCGAGATCTCTCGAGTTCGACATGCAGATAGAGCATCACCAAGTCTTCAAACGCTGCCTTTCAGGATCCGGGAAAGCCCGAAGTCGGCTTGAGAGCTGGTTAAACAGAGCAACAGTTCCGGGTGTTGACGCAAAAAAACATGAAATGGAACCCAAACCATTTGAGGCCTATTTTGAAGCATACGGTGGATGCCCAATAAGTGGGAGCCGAAGATCCTACAAGACACCACGCCGTTTTGTTTGGTTTGCCAGGCGATGTCAAAACACACTATATCTGACCCACCCAAAAACATGCCGCCACGCAAACCACTGGAAGGGTTGCCGAATCTCAATAAACTAACATTAAACCATGCGGGGTATGTTTGTTGATTCTTCCTAAGCCTGCTCCGGCGACGCCCGACGCTACACGAAAGGGGAAGGCAACGCCGCACCAGCTAACGGTGAGAAAACCTCTTGCGTCGGTGAAGAAGGAGGACGTCTGTGGCGCAGAGAGCGACGCCGAGGCTGAGACCTACTACAATGACAACGATGATGCCACCAGCGAGTCGTACAGAAACGCTGACAGTTATTGCAAGAAACGCCCACGACTTGGACAATGCTCCTTCATGTACTTGGAGAATACGAAGCTCGTATGATACGCGCCAAGGAAAAGAACCAACGACAGCAACCCATTTCGTATTTCACATCATTGGGTCGTTTCGATCAAAGACAAAGCACAATCCTACAGGCTGAAGTCATCAAGGACGCTGATCAAACACAACTGTGCGGAGGACAAGCCAGTACAGGTCGCCACATTAAGAAAGAGCCATGGCCAGTTGATCGCTCTTAGCAAGGCCGTGGTGTGAAGTGGTTAAACACTGGCTGCGGACATGATCTGATCGGGCGACCCAAGGCAACAGTTGGCGTCTGGGCAAAGAAATAGAAGAAGGTCATATGGCTCGCTTTGGTTAGCAGTATGCATTGCCAAATTCTGCCAATTACCGGCGTCCTGCGGGGGTCGCTCCGTTCCCGTCCTCCATCGCTTCACCTTTTCTCTACATGTGGCAGACTTGCAGCTTGGTGAGGTGAACGGCAATCTTTTGCACAGCGTCCGTGCACTCGTTCTCTAGGAGAAAACTGTCCGACGTGGCGCCACTTGAGTCTGTGAGCTCGGGAGGCGGGGCCACACAGGCAACCGGCAGGCAGGATCGTCAGCTGAAAACACGAGGTCCTGGCTGGCTGAAGGCAATCATCCAGAGCTGGTCGCTTCTGAGTCCCAACCGGACGCGGAAGGGTCATCGCCTTCCATCCCTCCGGTTCGTCGCCCGCGGAATCTGCTTGGTCTACGCCAGCGACAAGGTTCGCGCGGAGGGCATGCCGGCAAATGAGAGACCACTGAGCCCGTGTAGACGCCGTCATTTTTTGTTTTTGTTTACCGTGCAGCAACGACGGTCCACAATGTATATGTCTGGCACAACAAGCAAATACCCCAGCCCCCGCAGCGGTAGGCAACGTCACCGAACGCAACAAACAAGGGCAGCCCAAACAAAGAACAACTAGAACACCAAAAAGAATCAGACACGAAGAAGCAAAAGAGTCCGGACCAAGAGGTCACAGACAAGGTAAGAGTTGCAGGGAGCTGCAGCAAAAAGGCCACTCTGTGTTGTCGCCATACGGTGACAAAGGGCGGCACGCCAGTGTAGGGAACAAAAGCCTCAATCTGCTGACACTCATAAATCAATCACCATCGGGTCGAAGTGGGGCCCGTGTCGCCTGACGTGCGGCTGAAATGTGACACAGAACTGGAGTGCAAGTTCAAAGCCGGACCTTGGCTGTGGGGCCCACGCCGAGCGCAAAGCTCGTGTTGTTGGCCCGCGGCCCAAGCCGCGAAGCCGAAGGAAGGAGCTGAACCGGGAAGCGAACAGACCAACCCCAAAGCTGGACAAAGAGGAAACCCAAAGAAGGGGCCAAGAACCAAGAGATTCACAAAAACTTTAAATCCGCACAGAGGCAGGCAAGCACCACCGCAGTTGCTCCAAGGCAACGAGCAGCCCTGGACAGTCGTAAAACGGTATCAAGATGGAGTCTGCGCTCAACCTCTGGAAAAAGTACATGCAAAATGGGAGAAACGTCCACCGGAAATCCTGTATCCATGGTTGACAGAAAGTCAGCATTCAGAAATCCACCAAGTGCGTTTTTTGATCCGTGCGGTTGCGACACGCAGGCCCGCCGTTTCAGAATTTCAGCGCAGAGAGGCGGAGGAAGGAAACCAAACCAGACAAGACGGCACAAGCACACAGAACCTTCAACAGGCACCGAGAAAGTTCTCAGTGCATCCTCAAAAAGTTAAAGCTCAGGGCGAAAGCTTCAGGGAGACGCAAATCAAACAAAGCTCAAGAAGAGCAAATAAAGGAACAGATCATGACCCACGATAACAATTCACGGTAACCTTAGAAGGATGTAACGAGCCGGGGATGCCTTCGACACTGTTGGCACCGACAAGAGAAATCAAATTGAGGTACAAATCCCAAAGTGAAATCCCAAAGGGCCCGAAGAGGTGTGACGCAGACGCAACGTCGATCCACCATCAATAGCCATGTCACATCCTCAGCCGTGTGCCTGTGTTAGTCCAAAGCAAGCAAGCTGTGAACCGGGAGCGGCCCAACAAAACGCCAGCATTGCCACGAAAGATGCGCCGTGAACAATCTTACACAAAATGCCAAGTATAAGAATGGGATGCGCTCTTTTCCAGCCACATTGAGGACGCTGGCCCTTGGGCTTCTGTTGAATGGCCAGGGTGTAGCTCATGTCAATGCGCACAAAAGAATCCCCGTGAGCTCACCAACCCCCTTCTCAGGATGTGAAAAACTGCAGGGCTCCCGAAAATTTTCCCCTTAAAGCATCACCCCCAACAAGGGATACTCACCTTTCATGGACCAAAAAGGTGATGTTTAAAACCACCAAAAAGGGAAATATAGGGACCCCTGAACTGTGTGATTCAGCCTGGAAGCCTTAGGGAAGGCTGGAATCCTTCGTGAAGCCCCAGCGAAGCCTTAGGAGACCCTTGGGAAGCCTTTGTTTGCGGAAATCTTAGGACGCAGCTCTTTTAGAAAGAGAAATGCAAATCTCTGAGTGATTTCCCGTTGGGGGACGCAACAGCGCAGCTCGAATCTCCGATCAAAATCAAGGGGTCTCTTCGCAAAGCTTATAGGGAAAATGCTGATGTATCAGCTTCCTAGCCACTATAGGGACAGCACCCAACTACCTTACAGGGAGGGGCAGGGGAAGGGGTACAGGCATTCATAAAAACAGCATCTTGACCAGCACCCAAAGCACCGGAAGTAACCAACATTCAAACATGTACCACGAGCGATAGTACAACTCTTTCCGAGTTGCATAATATGGTGCCGGCTCTTTGGCCCGTGGGCCGGCCTTGCCGGCGCTTTGGCCGGACACGAAGCCGGTGCAAGTTTGGGCTCTTGGTTCCTGAAACGCCCACAAGAAGCTGCCAAGTTGAAGAGGGACTCGCTGGCATCTCTTTGCGCCAGAGCCCCGGAGCCCTGAGCGTGCCCAGTTCCTGCCATCCTGATGTGTGAAAACTCGCTGTCTGGAGACCACCAAAACCAACATAATTGACTGTTGCTCATGTCCAGAATGACCCCTCAAGGCTGTTGCGACTGCACTGGGATGTCCTCTTTTGCCACAAGGCAGTGACCGCTTTCGCATGTCAAAGGTTTTGCCACAAGGAAATTGCCGCATGTGCAAGTCTGCCAACGTGTTTGTCACAATGCAGTGGCCACATTGGCATGCACATGACAAGGCAATGGCTGCATTCGGATGTCATCCTTTGCCACAATCGCATGTCGAAGGTTCTGCCACAAGGAAATTGCCGCATGCGCAAGTCAAGGCAATGCCTGCATTCGGATGTTCTCCTTTGCCACAAGGCAGGGACGCTTTCGCATGACATCGAAGGTTTTGCCACAAGGACATTGCCGCATGCGCAGGTTGTTCTCACACAAGGCAGTGGCCACATTGGGATGCACATGACACAAGGCAATGGCTGCCTTCGGATGTTCTCTTTTGCCACAAGGCACTGACTGCTTGCGTATGTCCTCGAAGGTTTTGCTGCAAGGGAATTGCCGCATGCGCAAGTCCACCAAGGATTTGTCACAAGACAGTGGCCACATTGACATTGGGACGCGCATAACAAGGCAATAACAAGGCAATGGCTGCATTTGGGTGTCCTCTTTTGCCACTGACTTTCGCATGTCGAAGGTCTTGCCACACGGAAGTAGTAAGGAACATAGGCTTATAGTATCATATTAATTTTGGTTTTTTGGGCCAAAAACCCTGCAAAACAGCCAAATTCTTCAACCCGCTGAACGTTTTTCCGATGTCACCGGTCAATGTCACCACTCCGTTTTTGGTGCAAAAAGCGCTGAAAACGGCGAACTCCGAAAAGTGCGTTTTTTCGTGTCCTGCGTCAAAAGTGCAGCCCGGGCCTCCAAATTCGCTCGTTTTCCTGCGAAAACCGGTTCCAGGTGTTTGCAGTGCTCCGAAATCCGTATTCTACCCCGAAAAACCTGCGAATTCCAGCCCGCCGAGCTTGTCACCGCCGAAGTCACCGGTCTCTAACACGTCAGCCCGCCGAGGCACAGCCCAGAGCCAGCCAGCGTCTGACGCGGCAGCCCGCCGAGGTGCTTCCGAGTAACACGTCAGCCCGCCGAGGTTTTTCCACGTAACGCGTCAGCCCGCCGAGCTCGTCACCGCCGATGTCACCGGTCTCTAACACGTCAGCCCGCCGAGGTCCCGGGAGGAATCGAGCCTCCGAAACGTCGCTACGGAGAGCAAAGCAACGCCTAAGCCATCTCACCATGGGCTCTCGCTACCAGTCCAAAACGGCGCTTTTTGGCCCAAAAACACGGTCATCAGCGATGTCACCGCTTCGTCACCGCTCTCTCTTTGGGGCCGAAAAGTGCGCAAAAGGCTTGGAAAAGCGAGGCCGGCTCCGCGGCTTCGGTCTTGGTGAACTTTGCTGAAGGAGCTCAAACGGTGAGCTTCTTCAAATTCGCAGGTCGGGTGTTGCGCTGGCGTTCGCCTGAGAATTTGCAGATTCTCACTGTTTGAGAAACTTCTTCGAAGTGTGTTAAAAAAAAACACACATGCCCCGTTACAAATTCCACGCCAACGTGCGGGCCTGGTGCGGGCCTGGCAATCCTGCGTTGGGCACAGGATTGCTGCCTCAATCCTGCGCTGGCAACAGGATTGCTGCCTCAATCCTGCGCTGGCAACAGGATTGCTCCATTCAATCCTGTCGCCACAGCAGGATTGCCCTGATGCAGCACCAGCAGCTCTGGCTTGGAGCTGTTCTTGCCCGAGCACAGCCTTGTGATGGAGCCGGCCCTGCTGTAGAGCTCCCAGGCCTCAGGCACATCGTTGATGCTCACCAGGAAGGGCAGGCCGCTTGCGAAGAGCGCGTCTCGGAGCTCCGAGTGGAAGGCCAGGTCATGCCCCCGCCTCCTCGTGCCATAGTAGTTCATGCTGCGGCCTGGGAAGATGTAGGGAGGGTCGGCGTAGATACAATGCCGCGGCGCTTGGCTGGGCAGAGCGCGTAGATGGGCCAGCGCGTCCTGGCATCGCACGGTCACGTTTGTGGGAGGCCGTTGCAGGCGCCGCACGCTGCTCAGCGCCAGTGGCCGCTGCTGTGCGAAGGAGCCCCACTTTCCCGAGAAGCTGTTGCGCAGCAGGACGTAGAGCAGGCCCCGGCGCCCGGCGCGGCCTCTCTGAGTGCCCGGCAGGAGGCGACTGAAGTAGAAGCGCCTGTCTATCTTGCGCCCCGCCAGGCGCAGCAAGGAGCGCAGGAAGACCGGGTCTTGCTTTAAGTAACAGCGGTGCAGGTTTGCGACGGGCTCGAAGGCGTCGACACCACGCACCTCCAGGGCCGGACGCCGGGTTGCGAGGTAGTACTCCAGCTTTCCAGAGCCGAAGAAGGGAGAGTGAAGCACGGCGACGTCCCCCAACAGCCGGTCCACGTTAGCCAGGATTTGCTTCCCATGTACTTCACCCGCATGCCAGCCTTTAGATTTATCCCGGTCTCACAGGCGCACGATTGGCGAGGGACGCGAAAAGCTGTTTTCTTTGGTCGACGTTTGGTCAGCGGCAAATGCGCACAACATGCTGCAAATGACGTCCAGACTGTCATTACCACTCATTCTGAAGTGTACGACCATATCGTACACTTCAAATTCCCTGGCCCAGGCCAGCGAAAAGTAACTATCATGCGCAGCGGGACACGGCGCGCACGGGCTCGGACCAGTGCTCCGCCACGCAGGGCAGCGCGTTGTTCTCCGCGGCCCGGTCGTAGAAGAGAAAGAGGCGGGTGAAAGGCGCCTCCGGCTCGCGCGCCAACAGCTCTCCCAGCAGGCGGATCAGCTGTGCGTGGCGCTCCTTCTTGGTGGTCCGCCGCGTCACGCCGGCGATCTTGAAGGCGTCCGGGTTGTAGCGCAGCACCAGCAGCTTGTGCCCGCTGCCAAGCGCCACGCTGGCGGCCATGTCAAAGTCCCTGCGCACGTCGCAGCTGGGGTCGTAAGCCTTATGCTGCTCCTCGTCAACCTCCAGCAGGACGTAGCCCCACGGGGTCGGCAGGGCAAAGTCCGCGAAGGCGTGGGCCGTCTCCGACTCCAACCCGCAGCCGCGGAAGGGCAGGTGGTGCTGGTACTCAAAGGCGATCTGCGCGTCGCGGAGTGCTTGGTGCACCTCAAGCTCCTTGCTCTTGGTCACCGAGCGCGGGTTGTCGCCGTGCATCGTTCGCATATGTCGCAGCAGGCCCCGCGCCGCGGAAAACGGGAGATCTTGCCGAGGACAGCCCTGGATTTGACACACAAAATTGCCGCAGTCGCGGCAGTGCGCCCGCTGTCGCCTGTGCTGACAGATTGCCGCGCCGCCGCAGTCGCTGCAGATCGCCCGCTGTCGCCCATGCGGGCAGAAGGACGCTCCGCAGCAGTCGCGGCACTGATACCGCCGCCGCCCGTGCTCGCAGACCGACACGCCGCCGCACTCGCGGCACTCGTGCCGCCGCCGCCCATGCTCGCATAAGGACGAGCCGCCGCACTCGCGGCACCGGTGCCGCAGTCGCCCATGCTCGCAGACCGACGCGCCGCCGCAGTCGCGGCACCGGTGCCGCAGTCGCCCATGCTCGCAGAAGGACGACCCGCCGCACTCGCGGCACAGAGCCCGCTGTCGCCCGTGCGGGCACTTCTTCACAGGCCGGCGCACTGGTGGCATTGCTGAACACTCTTAGTGTTTTCTCACACGTCCCGGCAAGCAGCGACGCGAATGAACGCGCCAGAATAGAGGCAGCTGTGTAGCTGTGAGTTGTTTAAACCCCACAGGCGCCAGCCCGCCCGCCGCGGCAGAGACCACCGGAGGCCAGCTGGATGAACGCACCGCCGCCCGGCTTGCCCGGAAAACTCCGTCTGCGCCCTGCTGTGTAGCAGTGCGCTGACGGTCTCACTGCCCGGCTTCCCCGCGTCGAATTTGGCAAGTAAACAAAGGAAATGGGGAAGATCAAGCTGTTCCCTACGGCCGAGTATGGCAGCAAACAGCCCTCGGACCCCGTGGTGCCCCAGGTACCATGTACAGGTATCTTCCTCGGCCCCAGCAAGTCCGGCAAAACCGTGGCGCTGATCAGCATGATTCTGGAGCAATACCGCGGAGTCTTCGAGAAAATCTATATCTTCAGTCCTTCGATTGGGATCGACGACGGCTGGATCCCCGTCAAGAAGTACATAGAGGAGGACCTGGGTGTTAATACCGAGCGGGAACAGGCCTACTACGACGAGTGGGACGAGGCAGCGCTGCGGGGGATCATCCAGAGGCAGCGCAAGATCACCGAGACATCCAAGAAGTTGGAGATGAAGAAGCTGTATCAGGTGCTGATAATCTGCGACGACTTCGCAGATAGCCCGCAGCTGCACAAGGCCCACGGCGCCCTGGATACGCTCTTCATCAGGGGTCGGCACCTCCAAATCAGCACCTGGGTGAGCTCACAGAAGCTGAGGCTCATCAGCGCAGCCGTGCGGGTGAACATGCAATTTCTCTGCTGCTGGAGGCTGCGCAACCAGCACGAGCTGGAGGCCGTCATCGAAGAGCTCAGCGCCCTGCTGCCGAAGGACAAGCTGCACAGGATCTACGAGCAGGCGACCCGAGAGCCCTACAGCTTCCTCTTCGTCTACTACCTCAAGCCAAAGAATCAAATGTTCCACTTGCGCTTCGAAGAGCGTTTTGCACTGGAAAGAGAAGCCGATGGGAGCGGCGCTCAGCTTCCTGGGCCAGAAGCTGTTCGCTAGCTCTACGCTCATCAATGCGAGGTGCGAGAATATCTCCTGCTGCACCTCCGTCGCAGCAGTCCAGCCGCCCGTCGTTCGCAGAACAGGTGGCTTCCTTAAGAAAAGAATGACGACGATCTACGTGGACAGCCGCAAGAGGGTAGCCGGCTCAGACAGCGACTTCGAGGTAGACCTGGGAGAGTCCCTGCACCTGCAGAGCGATGCCAGGCTGGCCGTCTATAAGATCAGAATCGCCGACAGCTTTTTGTCGACAGACCGGGGCCGCTACTTGTACTGGGTGGACGCCGCGCTCGGCACGCTGAACTGGGCGCTGCTGCCCGAGGGCGCCTACACGGGCTCCCGGCTGGCCGCCTGGATCAGCTCCAACTTCGCTACTGCTACCTACAGCGAGACCACGAACAGCCTCAGCGTAGCTTACGACGGCAACCGCCTCATTCTGAACGATCTGGAGTTGCAGCAGCAGTTCCCTAACGCTGTGGACTACCCCACCTCGCCGGCCGCCTCGCCATCCAAGCCCTTCAGCATCGACCACATGCTCGGCCCGAGCTTCGTCTCCGGCGGGCAGCAGGTCTTCGAGTTCGTGCGCATGATGGCATACAACGAGGTCTACCTGCGCTGCCCCCAGCTGGCCAACGCCAGCCGCGTGCTGGGCAATCTGGGGGACGACATCCTGTCCAAGATAACGCTGAAGAGCGGCGTGGGCACCATCGTGGAGACCGGCTCCGATGACGGGCACTTCATGGCCGTTAGGGGCCCCATCACCCTGAGACACCTGCGCTTCCGGCTGACAGACCTGGAAGGCCAAGTCGTCCGACTGCGGGGCTCGTCCTTGTCCTTCGTGCTGTTTTTGGATCACGTCTAATTCCCCGAAGGTCTTTAAAAAAAATATATTCTATTAAAAAAAACCGATGAAGCAAGCGCAACCGGCGCCAAGGCCTAGAGGCAGACCTCCGGGTAGTAAAAACAAGCCGAAGCCGCCCGAGCTGCCCCTGCCGAAGAGCAAAAAAATGATCGACGACCTGGCGAGGAGAGAAAAAATGATCGACGACCTGCCCACGGAGCCGGCGTATGACTCCCCCTTCCGTCCCAAGAGGGTGAGATTTCCCACAAAGCCCAAGACGGCTCCCAAGGCTGCACCCAAGGCAGCACCCGTGGCCAAGGCAGCACCCGTGGCCAAGGCAGCACCCGTGGCCAAGGCAGCACCCGTGGCCAAGGCACCGCCAAGGCAAGGCAGCACCCAAGGCACCGCCCAAGGCAGCACCCAAGGCAGCGCCCGTGCCCAAGGCAGCGCCCGCGCCCAAGGCAGCACCCAAGGCAGCACCCAAGGCAGTTGCCGCGCCAAGCCCAAGGCAGCACCCAAGCCCAAGGCTGCGCCCAAGGCAGCGCCCGTGCCCGAGCCGCAGTTAGAGCCCGAGGTACAGCCCGAGCCCGAGGTACAGCCCGAGCCCGAGGTACACAGAGAGGTACGGCCCGAGCCTGTAGAAGCGCCTCGTCCGAGCGAGCGCGCCATGCGCATGCTGGAGAGGCAGTCGGCGTACGACCGGCTGACGGCGGGAGCTAGCGTCCTAGTGTAAAAACCATGATGAGCATAGAGCCTCGCAACGAGCCGCAGATGCTCCGGTGGTTTCGAAAGACGTACCCCAGCTACGACCTGCAGCCGCTGCTGCTGAAGCGCCAGCGAGAGCTGGAGGAGGCGCGGGCCTTCAACGCCTGGCTTGGCGAGCGCAGGCTGGCCCAAGAGGGGCAGCGGCACCTGGACGATGTGAGCCGGCTGACGGAGGCCGTGCACCGCCAGGTACCTCAGCTGCGCTACGCGCGCGCCGAGCGCAGGGGCGTCGAACGCGCAGCGGGCGACGTTGCGCAACAGTAAATGAAGACCCTTCGGGCCCACGGCTTCAGCCAGCGCCCGCGCTTCGAGCAGGTTGTGGGCTACCTGGAGCGGAACGAGCCGCTGCCCCTGGACCAGCCGGACCGCAAGGCCACCACGTTCGTCACGAGCCACTTCTACTTGGACGATTTCGTCCAGTCCAGCGAGGACCCCAACCCGCAGCCTCTGCAGCACACGCCGCTGAGGGCGATTCCAGAGGAAGGCTTCCGCACTCCCGCCGAGGCCACGGACGAGGACTTGGCCCGGATGCGCCAAGGCGGAGGAAACCGCTTCGGCGAGGACGACCTGGCTGGAGACCCAGAGGCCGACGCGCTGACGAACAACGGCCAGGGCCCGCCCTCCATCACGGGCCGTCTGCGCAGCGCGGCCGACGGAGCGCAGGCAGCAGCGGACCTGGTGGGCGCAGGAGCAGCAGGGCTCGCGGCGGTGCAGGCCTTCCGCTCCCAGCTCCCCCAGGACGCTGCTGAGTACGTGCGCATGAATGTATTGCCCCGCCCAGGGCCGCAGCCGCAGCCGCCGCCGCAGATCATAGGCCGACCCGACGACGTAGAGCGCCTCCTGGACGAGGCGGGGCAGCGCGCGCAGGAGGTGCATAGAGGAGACGGCAGCGGTGGCTGCGGAGGAGGGAGAGGTTGCCGAAGGCGTTGCCGTTGCCGCAGAGGGCGTGGGCGGGGCCTTTGGCTACCTGGGGGGCCTGGCAGAAGGGGCCGCTGCTTTGGCGCCCACGGCGGGCGAGGTTGCTGGAGCGATGGCTGCCACGGCGGGAGTCGGCGCAGCGGCGACGGCTGGGTTGGCCGTGGGACTCGCAGGCGGCGCAGCCTACGGCCTGGCCCGCGGCACGGGCTGGGTGCTGGAGAACACGCTCTTCCGGCCTCAGCAGGGCAGCGAGGACGCGGCCGTGCAGGACGTCCGGTCCGCCAACAACATGAACGACGCCACGCAGCCCCAGCACTTCACGCTGCGCACCGGCAGCAGCACTTCGGGCAGCCCCGCAAGCAGCCGCGCCTCCTCGCAGTCTGGCTTCCGAGTCCAGGCGCAGACCAATCACACGCCCCGCCCCTTCTCCTGGGGCCTGAACCCCGTGACTCTGCCTCAGTCCCAGCCGAACTCCCGGGCAAGCTCCCGCAGCTCGGGGCAGTCGCGCCAGAGCCGCCTGCCTCCGCCGAGCTACGACCAGCTGGCCCGAGACATCGAGGCGGCCTAGACTCTCCTTCGCCGTACGAACAAAAATGAGTGTTGCGCTACATGTAAAGAAGCATGGAGGTAGTCACAGCCGGAGCACAGGATGAGTTGATGCAGAGCTTGGACTACAAGCTGAAAACCAGCAACACCAACTACGTGACCGCACGCCACGACGTGCAGTATTTCCCCAGCTCGCTGAGCTCCTTCTCCCCCGCCACCTCGAGGGTCTGCCGCATTCCGCTGACAAGCGGCACCTCGTTCATCGACCCCGAGTCGATCAAGATCGCCTTCAGAGTCAGAAACACGGACGCCACCAACCCGCTGGCGCCTGCCACTCCGAACCCCGCCTGTTTCATCCAGAGGATCCAGGTCTTCGCCAACGGCCAGCGCTGCGACGACATAAACTACTACGGCCGCACCGTGGCCGTGCATGACCTGCTGAAGGGCCGCGAGTACAACCAGAACAAGGCCGTGGAGGGCTTCGACGAGGTGAACAACTCTCGGACGCCCCGCGCGGTGCACCAGAGCGGCTACGCGGACGTGCTGCTGCGCCCCACCATGGTGGGCATCCTGCGCTGCGGGAAGATGCTGCCGCCGCAGCTGAACCTGGTGATAGAGATCGAGTTCGCGGACGCGACGACAGCGCTGTGGTCCGAGAACGCCGGGGCGCACCCGGCGGGAGCCACGCTGAGCACCGACTTCGAGATCCAGAACGTCCGAGTTCTGGCCTCCCAGGTCGTCCTGGACTCTGCGCTGGTAGAGTCCTTCAACCGGGTGCTCCTCTCAGGAAGGTCGCTCGTGTTCAGCTACCCCACGGTGCACACGCAGCAGTCCACGGTGCCTCCGGGCGTGGCGGAGCACAACGTCACCGTGGCGCGCGCCTTCACGAAACTCATGGGAGCGTTCGTGACTTTTTGGGACAACGACGCGGGCTCCAAGATCCACCTGCTGGCCAACCCGGGGCAGGACGTGGCCCCCATCGGTGCGGCCAGGCAGGAAGACAGTCTCCTGGAGTCGCAGATGCAGCTGGGCAGCCTGCAGTACCCGCACAACCCCATGAAGGGAGCCTCGGAGCACTTCCACTTCCTCTCGGTCCTTGCGGGGACCTACGATGACACGGTGCGCAACATCGACATCGACCGCGCTGGCTACCTGCGCCACAGCTTCATCGCGGGCTTCCCGACGGAGCGAGTGCCCAAGATGCCCCTCAGTGGCGTCAGCACCCGCTCGGGCGACCTGGCTCGGTTCACCTTCAAGGCGCTCGACGGCACGATGACGGACGTGTTCATCCACCTGATAGCCTATCAGCTGGTGACGCTCTCTGGGACGGGAGTCTCCGTGCTTGACTAGTAAGGGTCGATAGCTCAATTGGTAGAGGCTCTGCAGCTCTGAAGCTTGCTGACCGCAGGCTCGATTCCTCCCGGGCGCGGATCATTTTCGCAGGCGAGTGCCCTTGGGAATTCTTTTTTCTTCCTTGAGCCGAGGATCCCCGAGACGGATCTTCCAGCCTCCAACCCGGTGAGCGCCTCTCCTTAGAGTAAGAATTTATCATGGTCCGAGACGGATCTTTCCCCGAGACGGATCTTCCCGACCCCAGCCCGGTGAGCGCCTCTCCTTAGAGTAAGAATATATCATGGTCCGAGACGGATCTTTCCCGAGACGGATCTTCCCGACCCCAGCCCGGTGAGCGCCTCTCCTTAGAGTAAGAATAATCAAGGTCCGAGACGGATCTTCCAGCCTCCAACCCGGTGAGCGCCTCTCCTTAGAGTAATAATAAAGGTCCGAGACGGATCTTCCAGCCTCCAACCCGGTGACGGAGTAAGAATAATCAAGGTCCGAGACGGATCTTCCAGCGCCCGGTGAGCGCCTCTCCTTAGAGTAAGAATTAAGCCCAAGGTCCGAGACGGATCTTCCAGCCCCCAGCCCGGTGAGCGCCTCTCCTTAGAGTAAGAAGGTCCGGATCTTCCAGCCTCCCAACCGAGACGGATATTCCCGACCCCAGCCCGGTGAGCGCCTCTCCTTAGAGTAAGAATTAAGCCCAAGGTCCGAGACGGATCTTTCCCCGAGACGGATCTTCCCGACCCCAGCCCGGTGAGCGCCTCTCCTTAGAGTAAGAATTAAGCCCAAGGTCCAAGACGGATCTTCCCGACCCCAGCCCGGTGAGCGCCACTACCTAGGAGACCTATGTCCCCAGGTCCGAGACGGATCATAGTGGAGAGACGGGTGAGCGCCACTAGTGGAGAGACGGATCATAAAAAAACATGCCCAGGTCCGAGACGGATCATAGTGGAGAGACGGATCATAGCGGAGAGACGGATCTAAAAAAACACGCCCAGGTCCGAGACGGATCATAGCGGAGAGACGGATCATAGCGGAGAGACGGATCTAAAAAAAAAACATTCCCAGGTCCGAGACGGATCATAGTGGAGAGACGGATCATTGTGGAGAGACGGATCATAGTGGAGAGACGGATCATTGTGGAGAGACGGATCATTGTGGAGAGACGGATCTTCCTACTTTTTTGGCCTTGGAACTGGAGACAGGCTCCCTAAAAAATCTTATAAGAAATGCCCCTCGCTTCAGTCCGGGATGCTCTGCCGATCCGCAAGCTCTGCCGTGGCCGCGCTCGCAATCTCCTCGCACAGCGCCGTAGGAATGCTATAAAGCAGCTCGCGCGACTGCCCCCTGACCCTCTCACGCTGACCCCCCATGAGTCGAGGCCCCCCTTGAGCGCCCCTCAGATGCCTCCCGTCCTCCCACGCGTCGCACCGACTGCCGCTCCTGCACAGCCCTCGGCTCGGTCTCCAGCGCATGTTGGTCCACAGTCGGGTCTGCTTCCTGTACGGAGTCCCGTACATGCAGTAGGTGACGTCCACCCAGGGTAGGCGCTCCATGAACGGGCGGGTCTTCAGCAGCCCGGTGGCCGGATTCTCTATGACCCACATGAGCGGGTCGAAATGCTCCATGATCTCGAGGGCTCTGAGCACCAGCGCGTCGCCCTCCTCGAGTCGTCGAGGGCGCATCGTCAGAGCTCGGCTGTACTCCGTGCAGACCGGGCTGGCCCAAACCATGTCAAAGTGCCCCGGCGGAAACAGCGCGTAGTCCCAGCTCCGGATGTCGCACAGGATCGTGGGCTCAAATTTCGATACGATGTCCAGGGAAACGACCTCCCACCCTGCCGCCTCGAAGGCTCTGCCAATCGACTTTGTACCGCAAAACAGCTCCAGCAGTCTCGGCATGTTTAACAATTACCACCAGCACAACAAAGCACGCACAGGCAAGGGCGCGGGTCAAGCAGTTTCGCATGCTCGGACCAATCTTTTTTTATCGGAGACAGAAAAGGATGACGAGCCAGGCTAGCATGTGGAAGTTGGGCGAGGTGCGCTCCAATGCTAAGGGTGGCAAATTCTTGTGCTTGGAGCCGCTGTTTTGGCAGAGCGAAGCTTCGCTGGAAATCCCATGGGAGCCCAGGGCCTTCTCCGAGGGGCAGCGCCCCAGCGTGAGCTTTGCAACCGATGAGCGCGCGAGGCTCTTCTGGGAGCGGGCCGAGACCGATCTGGTCGAGCAGCTGGCGGCCGCATCCGAGCGCGTCTTCGACGCAAAGCTCACGCCCGAGGCTGTGCGCCAGCGGCTGCTGCCCTCTGTGAGGCAATCGCGCGGCGGCGATTGGATGCTGAAAGCCAAGCTGCCGGCCCACGCGCGCTTCTGGAACGCCGGCGGCACGTTTGCGGACCGCCCCGCCGAGCTGGCTCACAGCGCCGCGCGCGTTAGGCTGAGAGCTCGCAGCTTGTGGTTGATGAGCGGCATGTGCGGGTTGAGCCTTGAGGTCACAGATCTGCGTGTGGAGCCACCTTCTCGAGAGTGCCCGCTGTGATTTCTTCCGATGCCGCAGCCTTTTTTCGCTCAGTAAAAAATTCAGAATGGCCACCTACGTCCTGGAGCGCCGCGAGCAGCTGAGGCCTGTGCTGAAGGCCGCCGTTGATGCCGAGGCGCTGAAGCGGGGAGCCTCTCGGGAGGAGGTGAGCCGCCTGCACGATGAGCTCGCTCGGGGAGCGCCCGTGCTGGAGCGGCTGATTGCAGATGGGCTCGCTGGCAGGTTCCCGGCGGAGGAGGTCGACATCCAGAACTGGAAGGAGATGCTGAAGCGGGCGCAAGACCTGCAGCTTAAGCTTCGCAAGCGCTTGAACCAGCGCGCGGCCCGCACACCCGCCATGGCCGAGGAGCGCCAGGAGGAGAGCTCAATGGAAGCGCTCCGCGAGAAGCGCGAGGCCCTGAGGCAGCGCCGCATCCGCACGCGCGATGTCGCGACGCTGGCCCAGATCGAGAGGGAGCTCCTCGAGGTGGAGGAGCAGCTCGTCAGCAGGAAGATCGCTGAGCGGCTGCCGGTCTCGCTGGCTGCCAAGAGCGCAACCCTCGCCGCCTTGGAGCGGCTTGAGAAGGCGCGCAAGGAGCTGGACGAGGCCTCCAGAGAGCTCCTCGCTGCGCTGAACCTGCAGGGCAGCGCCACCGACTCGCTGTGAGTGATCCGGGATAGAACAGAAGCCAAGAGAAAAAAAAGAAGCGCCCGTCCGACCGACTGAATATTTTATTATTTTTCTATAGAAAGCAATTTATTCGGCTCAAACCAATTCGCGCCATGACCTCCGAGCTGTCTGATCTCATCTGGGGCCGCCTGGGCCTCGCCGCCGTCCGGGCGGTGCCTCTGGAGGAGCCGCGCGCTCCAGCGCCGAGGCCGCTGTGACAGAGCTGCGCCCGCGCGGGGCCGCTTGGACCCGCGAGCTGCGGCTGCGCCCTCTTCCTGGGCAGCAGGTCTTCACCATCGACGCCATGCGGCTGCTGGTGGACCGGCTCCAAGACCTGCTGGCGATTCGGCTGCCCTTCCTCGCGAAGGTCAGCTTCCAGATCCTGCTGACGCGCCCGGCTGCGAACGATGAGGACGAGGACCGGGTGGAGCTCACGCACTACTTCCTCAGGCTGGCGCCGTGGATCGTGAGGCCCGCGTCTCCGTCGGCCCGCGCCGGAACCATGATGGCGGCCATCAGGACGAAGTTCGAGGTGGCGCTCGAGCGCTCCCGCTTCCCCGAGTCCGACTGGACCGTCGTGGGCATCACGGCGGCGTATCTGCTGACCGCGCCCTCGCAGCAGCTGGCCGACATGCCCGCGCCCCCGCCGCCCAACGAGGCGGGAGGCTGCTGGAAGGAGCTGCCCGAGACCCTGGCCAAGAAGAAGGCCATCTGGAACCCTCGGAACGAGGACCACCGCTGCTTCATGTGGTGCGTCCTCGCCCACTGCCTCGGGGTCGACGAGCTCGACAAGCTCCAGCGGTCAAGGGCCACGAGCTGCTCGGGCTCCTTCTTCTACCCCGAGATGAGCCGCCGCGGACGCCGCCCCGCGGGATGGCAGCCCGCTCTGGCCGACGCGGGGGTGGACTTCTCTGGCCTGCCGACGGACCGCCCCGTGGGCTTCGACGACATCGACGCCTTCGAGCTCCGCAACGCGGGGCGGGTGGAGGTCTTCGTCTTCGTGTGGCAGCGAACCCTGTGGGCGGACGGGCTGGAGTACTACCACGTCCTCCAGCAGCGCGCCCCGAGCGGCACGGGCGTCGTCCAGCACACCGTGCTGCTTCTGCTGCACAGCGGCCACTACAGCTTTATCCACAACTTCCAGGCGCTGGCCAGCAGACAGGGGCTGACCCTGGGAGCCACGCCCGCCAACACCGGCGGCTGCAGGGAGTACAAGTGCCCGAGGTGCATGGCCCGCTTCACCCTGAAGGCCTCGTGGCAGCGCCACCGCGCCACCCAGTGCTATCGAGAGATAGCCGAGCGCACTCGGAAAGTGCCGCTGCCCGGGCCCGAGAAGAGCCTGCTGCGCTACAGGGGCAAGGCCTCCGCAGAGCTCGCGCCCCTCACGTGCTACGCGGACCTCGAGGTCTACAGCACGCCCGCCCCGACGGTCCACATAGCGCAGCAGCAGCCGGCGCGCCAGACCGTCGCGGCTTCTTCCTGCTACGTCGCCGTCGGGCGCTGCGGCTACGTGCCGCCCGAGGAGCTGAGGCTGAGGCTCACGCACCACGAGCGGGACAGCGACAAGTACCACGCAGTCCGCGCCATGCTGGACGACCTTCTCAAGCTGGCCGACCACTACCTCACCTGGAGACGCCGAACTCGGCCCGTCAGCATGACCCGGCGGGAGGAGCTGGAGCACAGGGCCGCCACTCACTGCAGGGAGTGCCTCGCGTCCTTCGAGACCGCCGAGAAGAAGCTCCACCACTGCCACGGCACCGGGCAGTATCTCGGGGCGCTGTGCCACTCCTGCAACATCGCGGCCCAGACGCCCAAGACCATCCCAGTGGTCTTTCACAACGGGGGCGGCTACGACTTCCACTTCCTGCTGCGCTACATCGCCACGATGGGCTCTCCCGTCAGCAGGGCGCCGCGCGAAGAGCTCGGCGAGGACAGCGACAACGAGGGCAGCGAGAGCGAGGCAGAAGGCAGCGGCAGCGAGCCCGAGAGGCCCATGGCCAAGGCCGCGCCAAAGGCCGCACCAAAGCCCAAGGCCAAGGCCAAGGCCGCGCCAAGGCCCCTCAGCGGCTGGTGCGCCCTGCAGGCCGCGATCAAGGAGGGCGACTACAGCCACCTCTGCCTCCGAGTCCTCTGCAAGTCGGGCGAGAAGTGCCTGCAGATGAGCTGGGGCCCGCTGAGGTTCGTGGACAGCATGAACGTCTTCCCCACGAGCCTGGCCAGCATGATCGACGACCTCAGGGCCTGCACCCACAAGCAGCTGCCGGAGCTCTTCCCGCTGATGGCCTCGCTTCACCCCGAGCTGCAGCTGCGCACGCCGACGGGCTCTCCGCCTCAAAGACGGCCTCTCAAACAGCGGCGGACGCACTGCGACCTGGAGCAGGCGTGGGACTGCATCCTGCGCAAGCTGCCCATGCCCTTCGAGCACTTCTGCGGCGCCGAGGCGTGGGAGATGCCCGCGGTGTGGGAGCAGCACTGCTACGACAGCGTGCTGGCGGGGAAGGCGGTGAGCGCAGAGGACCACCGGCTGGCCGTGAACACCGCCAACGTCATGGGGTGGGAGACCTTCCGCGAGTTCCACGACTGCTACCTCCACACCGACGTCCTGGCCCTGGCGGACGTGATGGAGAGCTACCGGGACTCCTTCCGGGCGCAGTCGGGGCTCGACCCCATCCACTACGTCACGCTGCCCGGGGCCGCCTGGGACGCCATGCTGCGGCACTCGGCCCGCGAGACTCCCATTCACCTCATCACCGACGAGCAGGCCTACAGGGACGTGCGGGCCTCCGTCATGGGCGGGCTGAGCTGCATCTTCCAGCCCTTCGCTCAAGCCAACAACCCCGAGCTGGGCGAGGAGGACTACAACCCCGAGGAGCCCGTCAGCTGGATCTCGTACTTGGACTTCAACGCCATGTACCCGGCCGCAATGGCGGTCGCCCTGCCCGAAGACAACGCGGCGAGGCTGAGCTGGCTGCACGAGACGTGCCTCTCGAGCCTGAACTGGGAGTCCGACGCCGAGGAGGTGAGCTACCTGCTCCTCGTGGACTACGACTTCCCCCCAGAGCTGCACGACCACTTGGACTGGGCTCCCCCCGCGCGCATGAAGGTCGGGAAGGGCCTGTACGGGCCGCACACCGCGGACATGGCGGAGCGCCTCGGCCTCTCCCCGTCGCCCTGCGAGAAGCTCGTGCCCTTCCTCGGCACGCACGTGGAGGAGGCAAGCGGCTCAAGTTCCTGCGGGACGTGCTGGGCGCCAGGGTCTGGAGGCTGCACAGGGCCTACCGCTTCGCCTGCAGCCCCTTCATGGCGGGCTTCATGGAGCTCAAGCACAGCGAGCGGAGGCAGCTCAAGACGGCGGGGAGCGTGGTCGCCGATAAGGTGGTGAAGCTCACCCAGAACGCCATCTTCGGCCGCTGCTGCATGAACCCCGACAAGTTCAGGAACACGAACGCCTACGTGGACCCGGCCAAGTTCGAGCGGGCCGTGGGCAAGAGCTCCGTGACGAACTTCGTGCTCCAGATCAACGACTCGGAGGGGTTCCTGGCCTTCGTGGAGACGCTCAAGACGGACCGCAGCAAGGCCTGCATGAGCGTGCCCACCCAAGTCGGCGCCCGCACGCTGCAGCTCTCCAAGCTCATGATGGAGAAGGCCTACTACCTCCACATGAGGAGGCTCTTCCCGAAGATGAGGCTGCTCTTCACTCCGTGATGGTGCAGATCTTCGAGCTGCAGGACCCGCTCCACGCCATGGCTGAGGCGAACCTGAACGGCGCCGCCCTCTTCGACGTGGCCGGCAAGTCCAAGGACCCCGAGAGGGACCTGAGCGCGCTCTCTGCAGCGGCGCGCGCCAAGGCCATCGAGGTGATTGGCCAGCTGGGCAAGCTCGGCGACGAGACCTTCCCCGCCAGGATCCTGGAGTACGTGGGCCTGCGCTCCAAGATGTACAGCATCCTCACGGTCCAGCCCGACGGCGCGCGCAAGGAGAAGCGCAAGAACAAGGGCGTGCCGAAGAAGGCGGTGACCAACGTCCGGCATCTCGAGTACCGGGAGGTGCTGGAGGAAGGCAGCGAGCGCAGGGCGGCCTTCGCGCAGCTGCGCAGCCGCGCGCACGAGATAGCCGTGGAGACCGTAGAGAAGAGGTCGCTCTCGCCCTTCAACGACAAGGTCTACGGCCTCGACGCTCACAACTCGCGGCCGCTGGGGCACTGGCGCAACCTGGAGCAGCTGCGTATGCTGGGCGCTTACGCTCCGCCAGGCTCTGCGCCCTTCGACCTCGTGATGGAGTTCCTCGTGGGGCCCCCGCCTCTGGGGCCCGCTCCGACACTGCCGCTGCGGCTGAGCCGCTGCTGGGCGTAGACTGTCGGAACCTTATCCCGAGCTCTCGTTTTCTCGTCTTCTCGCTTTCTCGCTTTTATGATTTCGAACCGCCGCAGCGAAGCATTGCTGCTCAATATGACTTCCTCTGCGGCCTTCCGATGCGTGCAGGCATGGCTCCTGAGAAGCCCGCTGCGTGGGCGGACGAGGACGCTCCCTGCCTTGCGGCTGCTCTGATGGCCCAGCGGCCTCCCTGCGACATGCTACGCAAGCGGCCCCGCGAGGACGCGCTGCTCGAGGCAGAGCGCTCGCACCAGCGGGCTTGCATCGCGAGCCTCGATTGGGAGCTCCTCGTCGAAACGCTGCGCGGCATGGAGCTGGAGCGCGAGAACAGAAATCTCCGCAGGCGGGTGGGCGGCCTCAACGATATCATCGACAGAGATCGCGAGCGAGCCAGGGAGCGCATTGAAGAGGTGGAGCACAGCAACCGAATTCTCCGCCAGCAGGTGGCGCAGCTCAGTAGGATCCTCGCGCAAGCGTACAGATGAAAAAAAGATTCCGAGCTCTTGTTTCGCTTTAATGATTTCGAACAGCTGCTCAAAGAGATGACTTCCTCTGCGGCCTTCCGGTGCGTGCAGGCATGGCTGCTGGAGAAGCCCGCCGTGTGGGCGGAGGCGGACGTTGCCAGCCTTGCGGCCGCTCTGATGGCCCAGCGGCCTCCCGCGCGGGCTCGCGAGGATGCGCTCCTGCACCACCGGCTCCGCATCGCTGGCCTGCGCGGGCAGCTGGAGCGCAGCTACGAGCTCGGCGAGCGAGATCTAGCGTTGCTGCAGACGGAGCGGCATTATGCTTCTCTACTTGCGGATGAAGTCAACCGTGAGACTTTGCGGCCTCGCGAGGATGCGCTGCTTGAGGCCGAGCGCTCGCACCAGCGCCGCCGCATCGAGCTCCTCGATAAGCAGCGGGAAGGCACGCTCATGAATGCCCGACGCCTGCGTGCAAGTTTGAGAATACCGAGCACTCGCAGGAAGTCTTGGAAGAGGTGTGCGAGATCTGCACGGCTCTTCGCACCCCGGCCACGCGCGCACAGCGGGCTGAGCTTGCCCTGCGCTGGTTCGAGAGCGACATCACGTGGTACGGGCGCTGGGAAAATTGGAAAGCCAGAGATGACGAGGGCTCGCCGAGCAGCCCCCGAACCGACGTGAAGGAGCTCATCAGTGGGCAGGCGGAGGAGGTGGGAGCCTGGGGCCTCTCTGTAGCCTCCGCTGGCGGGATTGCACCTCCAACCCCCGCGGTTCGGGAGCTGAGTTTTCGGGGACTTTTCGAAGATCCCTGTGCACCACCTTTTCCGGCCACCCCTCCAAGCCAAACCTCGCCCCCATCTCCCCGCTCTCGGCGGAGACAACCCTGTATACCTTTTCGCTCCAGGCTATCTCGTTGACCCTGTAGGAGCCCCTACTTTCGATCGGCTTGACCCTGATCCGAACCATATCCCCGACCTTGATTTCCGGGCGGGTCACCTTGTGCTTGGCCCTGCGTTCGATGTTGCGCAGAGCAATCTGCCATTTCGGGGTCAGAGTAGGCGAGGTTCGGCGCCACCTGCGTGGTAGCGTGCTTCCTTCCGTTGATTTGGCTCAAGATGTCGGCCAGCATAAGGTGCCACTGCCCCCGCCGGCCCGCAGCAGCCGCAGCTCCGGGCCGCTGTCGGAGGCCGCGCTGTTGTTGGAGATCTGCAGCTTGCTCCAGCCCGCCCAGTCCGAGAAGTCCGAGGTGTTGGTCACGATGAGCGTTTGGAGGCGAAGAGCTGCGGTCCGGCAGACCGTGCCCGAGCTCGTCACGTGCCCGCAGACCACGCCTGCCCGTCGACAACTGCTCTCCGCCGCTCGTGGCCGTGAAGGTGCAGTCCAGGCTCTCGCAGTCCAGCGGCCCGTGGAGGCCGCCCCGTGATGGCAGCGTGGCGCCCGTGAGCGCTACCGGTGGCCGCGAAGCTCGCCGCGGTTGCTGCGCCCGAGGCCGTCAACGTCCCCTTGACACGTCGCCCACCGTAGTGAAGTTCCCGGCGTTGGCCGTGTTGTTGATGGTCAATGTGCTGCCCGTGGCGGAGCTCAGCAGGCCCACGCTGGCCGCGCCGGTGATGCTCAGCGAGCTGCCTGACACGGCCCCTGTGGACGTCAGCGTGGCCCCGGCGACGGTGCCTGTGGCTGTGAGCGCTGCGCAGGAGACTGCGCCCGAGTGTCCACGCCCGTGGTGAACACGTCCGTGCAGTTCACGTCGTTGCGCAGCAGCTGGTCGCATAAATATATAGCCCACGTTGTCGCAGCCCTGCGGCGCCTGTTCAGAGTGGCAGAGCCCGGAGGGCCAGCGAGTCCGCCAGCAGGTCCGTTACTGAGACAGACTCTCCCTCGAAGGCGCTGGCCCTGATCTGCGTGCTGTACAGGTCCAGCGTGCCCGCCGACTGCTGCATCAGCCCGGGGATAGACCCGCCGAAGGCTCCGAAGTGCAGCTTCGCGATTCCGCCCGGCGGCACCGAGAAGTCCAGGCGCGCCGTGCTCCAGACGCCCTGCAAGGGCGTGCCGAGGAAGGTGCCGGTGACGCCCACGTAGTCGTTGTCGGCCGCGCTGACGTACATCACCAAGTTGGAGGCCGTGCCCAGCCGGTACCGGCAGCCGAAGGAGTAGCGTCTCCCCGGCGTCAGCGTGTAGGTGCGCACGATGTTCCAGGCGAAGGCGCTCAGGGTCATGGCGTAGCCCTCCAGCTGGAAGCCTCCCACCGTGATGCTGGCCGAGGCCACGGAGCTCTGGCTGTTGGAGCGCACCAGGAAGTTGCCTAGCGTGGTGAGCGTGGGCTCCAGCAGCACCTCGCCCAGGGTGGCCAGCGTGACGTCGTCGGCCCCTCCGTCGAGGAACTCGTGCGTCAGCAGCAGCGCCGAGGCCGCCGTGTCCTCCTCCGCCTCCGCCGCGTTGCCGGTCTCCAGGGTTGCGTCCAGGATCTGGAGGCCGTAGACGTCCACCGTTCCTGCCGTTTGGTTGGGCAGGCCCGGCGCCTGGAAGTGTGCGCCGAAGTGCAGCTTCGCCACCCCGTTGGGCGGCACGGTGAAGTACATCTTGGCCGTGCTCCAGGCGCCCTGGTCTCCCGCGAAGCTGCCGTACAATGGGTCGTAGACGTTGTCTGCCTCTGACACGTACACCACGAAGTTGGAGGCCGTGCCGAGCCGGTAGCGGCAGGCGAAGAGGAGCTCTCTGCCGGGCGTCAAGTTGTAGGTGCGCACGATGTTCCACGGGTTCGCCGCCAGGGTCAGGGTGTAGCCATCCACGCTCACTGCGCCCGCGGTGTGCGTGGCCAGGACCACGCTGCAGCCGCTGCTGGGGCGAACCGTCCAGTTTGACAGCGAGACGTCCGTGGGGGCCAGGATCTGCTCTCCTATGGCGGCTACCACCTCGTCGGCCCCTCCGTCGTCCGGAAAGCGCACTGCTATCTGCAGCGCAGAGGCCGCCTCCGTGACTCCGAGCTTGCCGGCGAGGAGGCCGTCTACTTGTGCGATGGTGTAGTAGCTGAGCAGGGCGGCGGCGATGCTCGAGGCCGTCGCAGTGTCCTGGTCTGCGGCTGAGCGGTACGCCACCAGCGCTGCTGCGATCTGGCTGCTGGTGAACGTGTCCTGAGCTGGCCCGGTGCGGTAGGCCAGCAGCGCGCCCGCGATGGCGGCCTGCGTCTGCGTGTCCTGCGCGCTTGCCGTGCGGTAGTCTCCCAACAGCGCGTCTACCTGCGCCGAGGTGTAGTAGGCCAGCAGCGCTGCTGTGATGGCGCTGGTCGTCGCAGCGTCCTGACGCCTTTGGCGGGGGGGGGCCCCTGTGCGGTAAGTCATCCCCAACAACTAACGGACGCCAGCGCGTCTACCTGACCTGAAAAAACCTGAGTGGGGGCTACCTGCAAACCGAGGTGTAAGTGGGCCAGCAGGGCTGCTGTTAAATGGCGGCGTCCGTGCGCCGTGGAGTAGCAGTCTGCGTGAATGCTCAGCGTGTCCGTCGCCGTGGCAAGCGCAGCAGAGAGAGAGCAACGAAATGCAGGTTGCGAACATAAAAAAAAACGTACTCCGCAAACGAGCCCCAAGTCGTGAACAGCCCGCCCAGCCGGCGCGTTAGCAAAAACCCGCCGCTGCCGGAAAGCTGCAGGGCTGCGAGCTCCGCGAGGATTGCGTCGAGGGCGCTCTGGAGCGTGGTCTCGCTGGCCGAGAGCGCGGCGTTCGTGGCTTATGAGGCCAGCAGCGTCGCGTCGGCCTTGGCCCCCTGGAGCGCCGCGATGCTGGCGTCCCGGCTAGCAAGCTGCGCTGCGACGAAGGCCTCGGTGGCGAGACCCAGCAGGCCATTTGCTATCTTGGTGTCTACCTCCAGCGGCGTGTCCAACCCGTCCACCGTGGAGAGCAGGGAGGCCAGCGCGCTTGCGTCCGCCTTGCCGAGGAGGGCGGCGTCCAGGGCTGCCGTGGTGACGGCGTCCAAGAGGGCCGTCGCTATCTTAGAGTCCACCTCCGAGGAAGTGTCCACGGCCGACTGCAGGGCGTAAGCGGTCAGGGCGCTGGCGTCCGCCTTGGAGGCCTGCAGCCCCGAGATGGTGGCGTCTCTGCTCGCGAGCTCGGAGGCCAGCGCCGCGGCGGTGACGCCCCCCAGGAGAGCGTTGGCCACCTTGGTGTCCACCTCCAGCGGCGTGATCCTCGCCGCTATGTCCAGGGAGTGCTGGTCCACCACCGTCTTGAGGCCGTAGTTGGCGGCAACCGTGGCCAGCGTGGCGTTGTTGGCCGAGGCGATGGAGCCGTTCATGGCCGCCGTGGTGCTGTAGTTGGACAGCTTCAGGTCCACGCTGTCCGGGGTGCTCTTGGTGGCAACCACGCCCTCCAGCACGTCGAAGGCCGACTGGTCTGCCTTGTTGGAGAGGCCCGTGGTCTGTCACGGGCAACATCCCCGAGGTCCTGGACAACGGAGAGGTGACTGACGGCACGCACGTCACAGCAGGACAGCTGGCCCTCGCTCTGACTCCCTACGCTCAAGTGGCTGACCTGGCGGTGAACACGGCAGCCTCAGGCAACAACGCCGCTGCCATCCAGTCCCTGGACGACAGAGTCACCGCAGAGCTGGCCTCAAAGCTGGACAGCAGCGCGCTGGCGCCGGCGATTGCGCCCCTAGCAACGGCTGCGGCCCTGGCCACCACGGACGGTCAGGTGGCCGCGCACGGAAGCCGTGCCGTCAGTCACCTCTCCGTTGTCCAGGACCTCCGGGATGTTGCCGGTAACAGGTCCTTCAAACATGTTTACATATGTTCTCGCCGACGCCTTAGTCCAGTGGCTATGGGACATTCGGGGGGTGGCACGATCCCGTGCTACCAGTACGCGGTCCTTCAATCATGTTTTCTTAGGAGTAGTCGTTACGATTTCGTGTCGATGGGACATTGCACTTTCGCAACACCTCTATTCGCCGGGTGTTCTGATTGTATATCGACTCGCACGCGAAGTGGAAGTGGAGTATAAAATCACCCACTGGGCATGAGGCGATGAATTGGCAGTGGAGGATAAAATCACCCACTGGGCATGAGGCGATGAATTGGAAGTGGAGGATAAAATCACACACTTGGCATGAGGCGATGAATTGGAAGTGGAGGATAAAACCGCCCACTTGGCATGAGGCGATGAATTGGCCGAAGTGGCGCAGTGTCCTATAAGATCGGACTCTGGGCATGAGGCGATGAATTGGCCGAAAATGTCGGTCAAAAGCGCTTGGGACACCTCGGCCACATGACGAGACCTGAGCCAACCTTGCCCAGACAAGCATACTGGCAGGAATGCGATTGAGGGGAAATAACCCTCAATTCAACTTCCCGTGCTACCAGTACGCGAACTCGCCAGAGAACTCGCTTTTCCAAGCCTTTTGCGCACTTTTCGGCCCCAAAGAGAGCGGCAGATTCTCACTGTTTGAGAAACTGCTTCTAATGTTTTTGGGCCAAAAAGCGCCGTTTTGGACTGGTAGCGAGAGCCCATGGTGAGATGGCTTAGGCGTTGCTTTGCTCTCCGTAGCGACGTTTCGGAGGCTCGATTCCTCCCGGGACCTCGGCGGGCTGACGTGTTAGAGACCGGTGACTTCGGCGGTGACGAGCTCGGCGGGCTGACGCGTTACGTGGAAAAACCTCGGCGGGCTGACGTGTTACTCGGAAGAACCTCGGCGGGCTGCCGCGTCAGACGCTGGCTGGCTCTGGGCTGTGCCTCGGCGGGCTGACGTGTTAGAGACCGGTGACTTCGGCGGTGACAAGCTCGGCGGGCTGGAATTCGCAGGTTTTTCAAGGCAGAATACGGATTTCGGAGCACTGCAAACACCTGGAGCAGGTTGTCGGAGGAAAACGAGCGAATTTGGAGCCCCGGGCAGCACTGTTGACGCCGGACACGAAAAAACGCACTTTTCGGACTTCGCCGTTTTCAGCACTTTTTGCACCAAAAACGGAGTGGTGACATTGACCGGTGACATCGGAAAAACGTTCAGCGGGTTGAAGAATTTGGCTGTTTTGCAGGGTTTTTGGCCCAAAAAACCAAAATTAATATGATACTATAAGCCTATGTTCCTTACTACTCGCAGGACGAGGTCAAATGCTGGACGGACGAGTGCTAGAAGCCTCTCAGGTAGAATATAAGCCATTTGGAAAACCCCCTCTAAAGAGAGAGGTGAAGGCGTTTCTGGACGGCCTCCGGGTGAACCAGGACCGGCCGCAGAGAGGCTACAACAGCTTCGTGCCTCTGGAGCCCATGAACCAGCTGCAGGTGGACCTGGCCGACATGAGGGCCTTCGGCGGCAAGCCCTACCCCTTCATGCTGGTGGCCATCGACGCGCTCACCAAGAAAGTGGCCGCGGAGCCGCTGAAGGACCGTCTTGCGAGCACCACCGCGGCGGGCATGAAGAAGGTCTTCCAAGCCCTGGGGGTGCCGGCCAACGTGTACTCCGACGACGGCTCAGAGTTCAAGAGGGAGTTCAAGGAGCTGATGGATTTCTGGGACATCGAGAAGCAGGTGACCAGGGGCCACGCCTACTTCGCGGAGCGCACCATCCGCACCATCAAGGAGGCCAAGTTGCGCCGCATAGCAGCCGGAGCGGGCCGGCGGGGGCAGTGGCACCTCATGCTGGCCGACATCTTGAGCCAAATCAACGGGAGGAAGCACGCTACCACGCAGGTGGCGCCGAACCTCGCCTACTCAGACCCCGAAATGGCAGAGATTGCTCTGCGCAACATCGAACGCAGGGCCAAGCACAAGGTGACCCGCCCGGAAATCAAGGTCGGGGATATGGTTCGGATCAGGGTTAAGCCGATCGAAAGCAGGGGCTCCTACAGGGTCAACGAGATAGCCTGGAGCGAACAGGTATACAGGGTTGTCTCCGCCGAGAGCGGGGAGATGGGGGCAAGGTTTGGCTTGGAGGGGTGGCCGGAAAAGGTGGTGCACAGGGATCTTCGAAAAGTCCCCGAAAACTCAGCTCCCGAACCGCGGGGGTTGGAGGTGCAATCCCGCCAGCGGAGGCTACAGAGAGGTCCCAGGCTCCCACCTCCTTTTTGACTGTGCCTCTACGTCTCTACAACGTCTCCGACAGCTCCGCCTGCCACTCACTGATGAGCTCCTCATCGTCGGGTCGGGGCGGGGGGCTTGGCGATCCCCCGACGACCCAAAGTATCCACTCCACGTCCCACGCAGCATTAGCCTCAAACCAGCGCAGGGCAAGCTCTGCCCGCTGGGCGCGCGTGGCCTGGCCGTAAACAGCCTCTTCAGAGACGTAGTCCACCTCGTTCTTGACTTGACCCAGGTCCCTGAGCCTTTCCTCGAGGCGTTTGACTTCCGCCTGCCGCACCTCGAGGTGTTCGATGAGACTCCGCTTGTGCGAGCGCTCGGCGTCGAGGATCTCGATGCGGCGGCGCTGGTGCGAGCGCTCGGCCTCAAGCAGCGCATCCTCGCGAGGCCGCTTGTTGGGAGGCCGCTGGGCCATCTGAGCAGCCGCAAGGCAGGGATCGTCCGCCCACGCAGCGGGCTTCTCCAGGAGCCATGCCTGCACGCGCCGGAAGGCCGCAGAGGAAGTCATCTCTTTGAGCAGCTGCGGCGGGTGATCGAGCATGTGGGACCACTTGAGCATTTGGCGGGCTTTTTTTTTCTAGCTCGTCAGTGCGTCCGCCTACGAAGATTTCTGTTCTCTTCCTCGAGGATCTCGACGCGGCGCTCCAGCGCCTCACGGCGCAAAGTCTCACGGCTGGCCTCATCCTCAAGCTGAGCAGCATGCTCTTGCGCCGTCAGCAGCAGCGCTAGATTTCGCTCGCTGCGTTCGCAGAGCCGCTCCAGCACCCCGAGGAGATCCCCACGGTGCGCAGCTTCCTCTTCAAGGTACTCGATGTGGTGCAGGTAGTGCTGGCGCTCGGCCTCGGCCTGGAGCATCGCGTTGCAGCGCATCCTCGCGAGCCCGCGCGGGAGGCCGCTGGACCATCAGAGCGGCCGCCAGGCTGGCAACGTCCTCCTCCGCCCACACGGCGGGCTTCTCCAGAAGCCATGCCTGCACGCACCGGAAGGCCTCAGAGGAAGTCATCTCTTTGAGCAGCTGCGGCGGTTCGAAATCATTAAAGCGAAACGAGAGCTCGGGATCTTTTTTTCATCTTGCGCGAGGATCTCAACCGAGGTGCGCCAACCGCAGGCGGAGAATTCGGTTGCTGTGCTCCAGCTCTTCAATGCGCAGCCTGGCTCGCTCGCGATCTCTGTCGATGATATCGTTGAGGCCGCCCACCCGCCGGCGGAGATTTCTGTTCTCGCGCTCCAGCTCCATACGGCACTGAGTTTCGCCAAGGAGCTCCCAATAGTAGTAAGGAACATAGGCTTATAGTATCCTATTAATTTTGGTTTTTTGGTCCCCAAACCCTGCAAAACAGCCAAATTCTTCAACCTGCTGAACGTTTTTCCGATGTCACCGGTCTTTGTCACCACTCCGTTTTTGGTGCAAAAAGCGCTGAAATCGGTGAACTCCGCAAAGCGTGTTTTTTCGTGTCAGACGTCCAAAGTGGTGCCTGAGCCTCCAAGTTCGCTCGTTTTCCGCCGAAAACCGGCTCCAGACGTTCGCCGTGCTCCGAATTCCGTTTTCTGCCCTGAAAAGCCTGCGAATTCCAGCCCGCTGAACTCGTCACCGCTTGTCACCGCTTTGTCACCACTCGCTTTTTGGGCGCAAAAGTGTAAAATCGGGCCCAGTTCCCGAGCTTCCGAGGGTTTTTCGCGGCCCGTCCGCCGAGGTCCAGGCTCGGAGTCCGACAGCCCGCCGAGGTGGTCCGTCAGCCCGCCGAGCTTGTCACCACTGATGTCACCACTGATGTCACCGCTCCATCCGGCTCCGGTATTTGGTGCAAAAAGCGCTCAAAACGGTCGAGTCCGAAGAGTCCGTTTTTCGTGTCGGACTGCAAGTGGGATGCCCGAGCCTCCAAGTTCGCTCGTTTTCCGCCGAAAACCGGCTCCATACGTCAGTTTTCCGCTTTCGGCCCGGAAAAGCGGCGAATTCCAGCCCGCCGAGCATGTCACCGCTTGTCACCGCTTCGTCACCGCTGTCCGTCAGCCCGCCGAGCTTGTCACCACTGATGTCACCACTGATGTCACCGCTCCATCCGGCTCCGGTTTTTGGTGCAAAAAGCTCAAAACGGTCGAGTACGAAGAGTCCGTTTTTTGTGTCGGACTGCAAGTGGGATGCCCGAGCCTCCAAATTCGCAGGTTTTCGGTCGAAAGCGGGCTCCAGACGTCAGTTTTCCGCTTTCGGCCCGGAAAAGCGGCGAATTCCAGCCCGCCGAGCATGTCACCGCTTGTCACCGCTTGTCACCGCTTGTCACCGCTTCGTCACCGCTCTCTTTGGGGCCGAAAAGTGCGCAAAAATGCTGAAAAGCAAAACCAGCTCCGCGGCTTCGGTCCGACTTCGCTCTGGTGCGGGCCTGGTGCGGGCCTGGTGCGGGCCTGGTGCGGGCCTGGTGCGGGCCTGGTGCGGGCCTGGTGCGGGCCTGGTGCGGGCCTGGTGCCTGCTTGGTGCGGGCCTGGTGCGGGCCTGGTGCGGGCCTGGTGCGGGCCTGGTGCGGGCCTGGTGCGGGCCTGGTGCGGGCCTCGCTCTCAAGGTCACCCACGGACTGTGACACGTGCGGAAACTTGCGCCGAAGAGGGGTTGGTGTGTTTGACACACCAACCCCCGAATCACGAGGAAACTTCTCCGAACGGCCGGAACGCCACGAAGGACCTGTGAGGGCGCGCTGCGAAAGTACAACACCCCTGCGTTATGAATTAACACCTACTCCTAAGAAAACATGTTTGAAGGACCTGTCACCGGCAACATCCCAGAGGTCCTGGACAACGGAGAGGTGACTGACGGCACGCACGTCACCGCAGGGCAGCTGGCCCTCGCTCTCACGCCGTACGCTCAAGTAACGGACCTGGCGGTGAACACGGCAGCCGCCGGCAACAACGCGGCGGCCATCCAGTCCCTGGACGACAGAGTCACCGCAGAGCTGGCCTCCAAGCTGGACAGCAGCGCGCTGGCGCCGGCAATTGCGCCCCTGGCCACGGCGGCGGCCCTGGCCACCATGGACGGCCAGGTGGCCGCGCACGGAAGCAGCATCGCCGCGCTGCAGAGCTCGCTGACCACGGGTCTCTCCAACAAGGCAGACCAGTCGGCCTTCGACGTGCTGGAGGGCGTGGTGGCGACAAAGAGCACCCCGGACGGCGTGGACCTGAAGCTGTCCAACTACAGCACCACGGCGGCCATGAACGGCTCCATCGCCTCGGCCAACAACGCCACGCTGGCCACGGTGGCCGCCAACTACGGCCTCAAGACGGTTGTGGACCAGCACTCCCTGGACATAGCGGCGAGGATCACGCCGCTGGAGGTGGACACCAAGGTGGCCAACGCTCTCCTGGGGGCCGTCACCGCCGCGGCGCTGGCCTCCGAGCTCGCGAGCAGAGACGCCTCCATCTCGGGGCTGCAGGCCTCCAAGGCGGACGCCAGCGCGCTGACCGCGTACGCCCTGCTCTCGGCCGTGGACACTTCCTCCGAGGTGGACTCAAAGATCTCGACCGCTCTCCTGGGCGCCGTCACCACGGCAGCCCTGGACGCCGCCCTCCTCGGCAAGGCGGACGCAAGCGCGCTGGCCTCCCTGCTCTCCACGGTGGACGGCTTGGACACGCCGCTGGAGGTAGACACCAAGAGAGCAAATGCCCTGCTGGGTCTCGCCACCGAGGCCTTCGTCGCAGCGCAGCTTGCTAGCCGGGACGCCAGCATCACGGCGCTCCAGGGGGCCAAGGCCGACGCGACGCTGCTGGCCTCAAACGCCACGAACGCCGCGCTCTCGGCCAGCGAGACCACGCTCCAGAGCGCCCTCGACGCAATCCTCGCGGAGCTCGCAGCCCTGCAGCTTTCCGGCAGCGGCGGAGTTGTTAACGCGCCGGCCTGGGCGGGCTTCACGACTTGGGAGCTCGTTCGTGGAAGTAACGTCGTTCGCAACCTGCAGCGCTTGCCAACGGCGACGACACGCTGAGCATCACGGCAGACTGCTACTCCACGGCGGGCACTGACGCTGCCATAACAGCAGCCCTGCTGGCCTACTACACCTCGGCTCAGGTAGACGCGCTGTTGGGAGACTACCGCACAGGGCCAGCGCAGGACGCGGAGACGACCAGCGCCATCACAGCAGCGCTGCTGGCCTACTCCACCTCGGCGCAGGTAGATGCGCTGTTGGGAGACTACCGCACGGCAAGCGCGCAGGACACGCAGACGCAGGCCGCCAACGCGGGCGCGCTGCTGGCCTACCGGACGGGCCCGGACCAGGACGTCTTCACAACCAACCAAATCACCTCGGCGCTGGTGGCGTACCGCTCAGCCGCAGACCAGGACACGGCGACGGCCTCGAGCATCGCCGCCGCCCTGCTCAGCTACTACACCATCGCACAAGCGGCCTCTGCGCTGCAGATAGCAGTGCGCTTTCCGGACGACGGAGGGGCCGACGAGGTGGTGGCCGCCATAGGAGAGCAGATCCTGGGCCCCACGGACGTCTCGCTGTCAAACTGGACGGTTCGCCCCAGCAGCGGCTGCAGTGTGGTCCTGGCCACGCACACCGCGGGCGCAGTGAGCGTGGACGGCTACAGCCTGACCCTGGCGGTGACCCCGTGGAACATCGTGCGCACCTACAACTTGACCCCGGGCCGAGAGCTCCTCTTCGCCTGCCGCTACCGGCTCGGCACGGCCTCCAACTTCGTGGTGTACATGTCCGAGGCAGTCAACGTCTACGACCCCTTGTACGGCAGCTTCGTGGGCGACCAGGGTGCCTGGAGCACTGCCAAGATGTACTTCACAGTGCCTCCGAACGGGGTGGCGAAGCTGCACTTCGGGGCGCACTTCCAGGCGCCGGGCCTGCCCAACCAGACTGCTGGAACGGTGGACGTTTACGGCCTCCAGATCCTGGACGCAACCCTGGAGACCGGCAACGCGGCGGAGGCGGAGGAGGACACGGCGGCCTCGGCGCTGCTGCTGAAGCCGACGACGTCACGCTGGCCACCCTGGGCGAGGTGCTGCTGGAGCCCACGCTCACCACGCTAGGAAATTTTCTGGTGCGCTCCAACAGCCAGAGCTCCGTGGCCTTGGCCAGCTTCGCGGTGGGAGGCTTCCAGCTGGAGGGCTACGCCATGACCCTGAGCGCCTTCGCCTGGAACATCGTGCGCACCTACACGCTGACGCCCGGGAGACGCTACTCCTTCGGCTGCCGGTACCGGCTGGGCACGGCCTCCAACTTGGTGATGTACGTCAGCGCGGCCGACAACGACTACGTGGGCGTCACCGGCACCTTCTTCGGCACGCCCGCGCAGGGAGTGTGGAGCACGGCGCGCCTGGACTTCTCGGTGCCGCCGGGCGGAATCGCGAAGCTGCACTTCGGAGCCTTCGGCGGCTCTATCCCCGGGCTGGCGCAGCAGTCGGCGGGCACGCTGGACCTGTACAGCATGCAGATCAGGGCCTCAGCCTTCGAGGGAGAGTCGGTCTCCGTGACGGACCTGCTGGCAGACTCGCTGGCCCTCACGGGCTCGGCCACGCTGGACGGGCTCACCGCGCAGGGCAACGTGGGCTGCGACCAGCTGCTGTGCAACGACGTGAACTGCACGGACGTGTTCACGACGGGCGTGGACGCCTCAGGCGCCATTTCCTGCGCAGCGCTCACAGCAACCGGCACCGTCGCCGGAGCCACACTGTCGTCCACAGGCGCCGTGTCGGGCAGCTCGCTGAGCATCACAGGGGCGGCCAGTGTGGGGCTGCTGAGCTCGGCCACCGGAATCACGGGCAGCACTCTCACCATCAACAACACCGCCAACGCCGGGAACTTCACCACGGTCGGAGACGTGTCCACGGGCACGCTGACGGCCTCAGGCGCAGCAACCGCGGCGAGCTTCGCAGCCCCCGGGGCGGTCACGGGCGCCACGCTGACGATCACCGGGGCGGCGTCCGCGGGCCCGCTGGACTGCGAGAGCCTGGACTGCACCTTCACGGCCACGAGCGGCGGAGTGTCGACGGGCAGCGTGGTATGCGGCGACGTGACGAGCTCGGGCACGGTCTCCGCTCCGCAGCTCTTCGCGTCCAACACGCTCACCGTGACCAACACCTCCGACTTCTCGGACGATCTCTTCCTGACGAAGAACTGGGCGTGCTGGAGCAAGCTGCAAGTGTCCAACAACAGCGCGGCCTCCGACAGCGGTCCGGAGCTGCGGCTGCTGGGCAACCAGAGCGCGCGGGTCTTCCTGGAGCGAGACGGCGGGGCGCACCAGTGCGAGCTCATCATTATCAACGACGAGGCGCTGGTGCAGACGAAGAGCCTCTCGACGCAGCTGTCCTTGACCACGAACCAGAGGAACCCCGGCTGCCTCGTGATCGCAGGCAACACGGGCAACGTGGTCTGCAACACAAGCTTCACGAATTTGTCGGACAGCAGGGTGAAGACGGAGATGACTGAGGCCGACGTGGCAGAGCTCCAGCAGCTGTTTGACTCCGTGGAGGCCAAGCAGTACAAACGCCCGGACATGAACGAGGACCTGAGGCTGGGCTTCGCCTCAAACGACTTCGCAGGAACGAAGTGGAAGAACCTGACGGGCACCGCAAAGTGGAGCGACGGCACGGAGATGGTCACCCTCGACTACTCGCACCTCACCAGCGTGCTCTGGGGGGTGTGCAAGGGCTTCCAGGGCCGGCTGGACGAGGTGGAAGCCTGGCAGGCCCAGCGGGGGCCGAAGAACCCATAAGAAACATGGCTGACGCTCGCAGACAAACCATCAAGGCCGTCTACGAGGATCCCCGCACAGGCTTCGGCAGCATAGCGCAGACGCTGCGGCAGGCTCAGGTGCGCGACCCCAGCATCTTTAGAGAGGAAGTGAAGGCGTTTCTGGACGGCCTCCGGGTGAACCAGGACCGACCGCAGAGAGGCTACAACAGCTTCGTGCCTCTGGAGCCCATGAACCAGCTGCAGGTGGACCTGGCAGACATGAAGGCTTTCGGGGGCAAGCCCTACCCCTTCATGTGGGTGGCCATCGATGCGCTGACCAAAAAAGTGGCCTCGGAGCCGCTGAAGGATCGTCTTGCGAGCACCACCGCGGCGGGCATGAAGAAGGTCTTCCAAGCCCTGGGCGTGCCGGCCAACGTGTACTCCGACAACGGCTCCGAGTTCAAGAGGGAGTTCAAGGAGCTGATGGATTTCTGGGACATCGAGAAGCAGGTGACCAGGGGCCACGCCTACTTCGCGGAGCGCACCTTCCGCACCATCAAGGAGGCCATGTTGCGTCGCATAGCTGCCGGAGCGGGCCGGCGGGGCCAGTGGCACCTCATGCTGCCTGACATCTTGAACCAAATCCACGGAAGGAAGCACGCTACCACGCAGGTGGCGCCGAACCTCGCCTACTCTGACCCCGAAATGGCTGAGATTGCTCTGCGCAACATCGAGCGCAGGGCCAAACACAAGGTGACCCGCCCGGAAATCAAGGTCGGGGATATGGTTCGGTTCAGGGTTAAGCCGATCGAAAGCAGGGGCTCCTACAGGGTCAACGAGATAGCCTGGAGCGAAAAGGTATACAGGGTTGTCTCCGCCGAGAGCGGGGAGAAGGGGGCGAGGTTTGGCTTGGAGGGGTGGCCGGAAAAGGTGGTGCACAGGGATCTCCGAAAACTCCCCGAAAACTCAGCTCCCGAACCGCGGGGGTTGGAGGTGCAATCCCGCCAGCGGAGGCTACAGAGAGGCCCCAGGCTCCCACCTCCTTTTTGATGCTCCCTGTGCCTCTACGATCTCTACTCGTCTCTACGACGTCTCCGACAGCTCCGCCCGCCACTCACTGACGAGCTTCTTCACGTCGGGCCGGGCCGGGGGCTCGGGCGGGCCCCCATGATCTAGGACCGCGTCCCACGCGTCCCACCTCCCGCTCCACGTATCATGAGCCTCAAACCAGCGCAGGGCAAGTTCTGCCCGCTGGGAGCGCGTGGCCTGGTCATCAAGAGCCGCAGAGACGTGGCTCACCTCGCTCATGATTTCCTCCAGATCCACGCTCGCAACGAGGCATTTCTCGAGGCGTCGGACTTCCGCTTCCTCACCGAGCAGCTGCTCCTCGAGGAGCCCGATGCGGCGGCGCTGGTGCGAGCGCTCGGCCTCAAGCAGCGCATCCTCGCGAGGCCGCTTGGTGGGAGGCCGCTGGGCCATCAGAGCAGCCGCAAGGCAGGGTGCGTCCTCGTCCGCCCACGCGGCAGGCTTTTCCAGAAGCCATGCCTGCGCGCATCGGAAGGCCTTGGAGGAAGTCATCTCTTTGAGCAGCTGCGGCGGGTTTTTTTTGAGACCATTCAAGCATTTGGGACCATTCGAGCATTTGGCGGGCTTCTTTTTTCGTTGCGCGAGTCCAAGCTCGTCAGTGCGTCCGCCTACGAAGATTTCTGTTCTCTTCCTCGAGGATCTCGACGCGGCGCTCCAGCGCCTCACGGCGCAAAGTCTCACGGTGGGCCTCATCCTCAAGCTGAGCAGCATACTCTTGCGCCATCAGCAGCAACGCTAGATTTCGCTCGCTGCGTTCGCAGAGCCGCTCCAGCGCCCCGAGGAGAGCCCCACGGTGCGCAGCTTCCTCTTCAAGGTACTCGATGTGGTGCAGGTAGTGCAGGCGCTCGGCCTGGAGCATCGCGTTGCAGCGCATCCTCGCGAGCCCGCGCGGGAGGCCGCTGGACCATCAGAGCGGCCGCAAGGCTGGCAACGTCCTCCTCCGCCCACACGGCGGGCTTCTCCAGAAGCCCTGCCTGCACGCACCGGAAGGCCGCTGAGGAAGTCATGATAGCTTTAAGTGGCTGCGCGGGTTTTTTGAGTCCATTCAAGCATTTGGGACCATTCGAGCATTCGGCGGGCTTTTTTTTTCTTTAGCGCGTTCCCCTTGCCCTGTCCAAATCCTCCTCAATCTCATCAACGCGCTCACTCGAGGATCTCGTCGAGGCGCTCCACCCGCCGACGGAGAATTCTGTTGCTGCGCTCCAGCTCTTCAATGCGCTCCCTGGCTCGCTTGCGCTCTCTGTTCTCGCGCTCCCGCTCCTCACGGTGCAGAGTTTCACCGATGAGCAGCTCCTCAACAGTCACCTGCGCCCGCACCGCTCGCTTGCGTGTTTGCTTGAGGAACTCGTTGCAGCGGTCCAGCTGCCTGCGGAGAATTTTGTTGTCGACCTCCCGAAGCTTGCGGCGCTGAGTTTCATCGAGGAGCTCCTCATCGAGCTGCGCGATGAGATGCCGCTGGTGCGAGCGCTCGGCCTCAAGCAGCGCGTCCTCGCGAGGCCGCTTGCGTAGCATGTCGCAGGGAGGCCGCTGGGCCATCAGAGCAGCCGCAAGGCAGGGAGCGTCCTCGTCCGCCCACGCGGCGGGCTTCTCCAGAAGCCATGCCTGCACGCGCCGGAAGGCCGCTGAGGAAGTCATCTTGAGCAGCTGCGGCGGATCGAATAAGCATTATCGAGAAAGCGAGAAAACGAGAGCTCGGGATCTTTTTTTTTTCCGGTTCCGACAGTCTACGCCCAGCAGCGGCTCAGCCGCAGCGGCAGTGTCGGAGCGGGCCCCAGAGGCGGGGGCCCCACGAGGAACTCCATCACGAGGTCGAAGGGCGCAGAGCCAGGCGGAGCGTAAGCGCCCAGCATCCGCAGCTGCTCCAGGTTGCGCCAGTGCCCCAGCGGCCGCGAGTTGTGAGCGTCGAGGCCGTAGACCTTGTCGTTGAAGGGTGAGAGGGACTTCTTCTCGACGGTCTCCGCGGCGATCTCGTGCGCGCAGCTGCGCAGCTGCGCGAAGGTCGCCCTGCGCTCGCTGCCTTCCTCCAGCACCTCCCTGTACTCGAGATGCCGGACGTTGGTCACCGCCTTCTTGGGCACGCCCTTGATCTTGCGCTTCTCCTTGCGCGCGCCGTCGGGCTGGACCGTGAGGATGCTGTACATCTTGGAGCGCAGGCCGACATACTCCAGGATCCTGGCGGGGACGGTCTCGTCGCCGAGCTTGCCCAGCAGCCCCATCACCTCGATGGCCTTGGCGCGCGCCGCAGCAGAGAGTGCGCTCAGGTCCCTCTCGGGGTCCTTGGACTTGCCGGCCACGTCGAAGAGGGCGGCGCCGTTCAGGTTCGCCTCGGCCATGGCGTGGAGCGGGTCCTGCAGCTCGAAGATCTGCATCATCACGGAGTCGGTGTCCGTGAAGAGCAGCCTCATCTTCGGGAAGAGCCTCCTCATGTGGAGGTAGTAGGCCTTCTCCATCATGAGCTTGGAGAGCTGCAGCGTGCGGGCGCCGACTTGGTTGGGCACGCTCACGCAGGCCTTGCTGCGGTTCGTCTTGAGCGTCTCCACGAAGGCCAGGAACCCCTCCGAGTCGTTGATCTGAAACTCGAAGTTCGTCACGGAGCTCTTGCCCACAGCCCGCTCGAACTTGACCCGGTCCACGTAGGCGTTCGTGTTCCTGAACTTGTCGGGGTTCATGCAGCAGCGACCGAAGATGGCGTTCTGGGTGAGCTTCACCACCTTCTCGGCGACCACGCTCCCCGCCGTCTTGAGCTGCCTCCGCTCGCTGTGCTTGAGCTTCATGAAACCCGCCATGAAGGGGCTGCAGGCGAAGCGGTAGGCTCTGTGCAGCCTCCAGATCCTGGCACCCAGCACGTCCCGCAGGAACTTGAGCCGCTTGCCGTCCACGCCCTCTTCTACGTGCATGCCGAGGAAGGGCACGAGCTTCTCGCAGGGCGACAGGGAGAGGCCGAGGCGCTCCGCCATGTTCGCAGTGTGCGGCCCGTACAGGCCCTTCCCGACCTTCATGCGCGCGGGCGGAGCCCAGTCCAAGTGGTCGTGCACCTCCGGGGGAAAGTCGTAGTCCACGAGGAGCAGATAGCTCACCTCCTGTCGGACTCCCAGTTCAGCCCGGAGAGGCACGTATCGTGCAGCCAGCTCAGCCTTGCGGCGTTTTCTTCTGGCAGGGCGACCGTCTCGCAGGGGCCGTTGGGCATGGGTAGCGACATTGCTGCTGGGTACATGGCGTTGAAGTCCAAGTACGAGATCCAGCTGACGGGCTCCTCGGAGTTGTAGTCCTCCTCGCCCAGCTCGGGTTGTTGGCTTGAGCGAAGGGCTGGAAGATGCAGCTCAGCCCTCCCATGACAGAGGCCCGCACGTCCTTGTAGGCCTGCTCGTCGGTGATGAGGTGAATGGGAGTCTCGCGGGCCGAGTGCCGCAGCATGGCGTCCCAGGCGGCTCCGGGCAGCGTGACGTAGTGGATTGGGTCGACTCTCCATCACGTCCGCCAGGGCCAGGACATCGGTGTGGAGGTAGCAGTCGTGGAACTCGCGGAAGGTCTCCCACCCCATGAGATTGGCGGTGTTGACGGCCAGCCGGTGGTCCTCTGCGCTCACCGCTTTTCCAGCCAGCACGCTGTCGTAGCAGGGCTGCTCCCACACCGCAGGCATCTCCCACGCCTCGGCGCCGCAGAAGTGCTCGAAGGGCATGGGCAGCTTGCGCAGGATGCAGTCCCACGCCTGCTCCAGGTCACAGTGCGTCCGCCGCTGTTTGAGAGGCCGTCTTTGGGGCGGAGAGTCGGTCGGCGTGCGCAGCTGCAGCTCGGGGTGAAGCGAGGCCATCAGCGGGAAGAGCTCTGGCAGCTGCTTGTGGGTGCAGGCCAGGCTCGTGGGGAAGACGTTCATGCTGTCCACGAACCTCAGCGGGCCCCAGCTCATCTGCAGGCACTTCTCGCCCGACTTGCAGAGGACTCGGAGGCTGAGGTGGCTGTAGTCGCCCTGCTTGATCGCGGCCTGCAGGGCGCACCAGCCGCTGAGGGGCTTTGGCGCGGCCTTGGCCTTGGCCTTGGGCTTTGGCGCGGCCTTGGGCTTTGGTGCGGCCTTTGGCGCGGCCTTGGCCATGGGCGTGGGCCTCTCGGACTCGCTGCCGCTTCCTTCTTGATCGCCTTCTGCCTCGCTCTCGGTGCCGTCGTTGTCGCAGTCCTCGCCGAGCTCTTCGCGCGGCGCCCTGCAGACAGGAGAGCCCATCGTGGCGATGTAGCGCAGCAGGAAGTGGAAGTCGTAGCCGCCCCCGTTGTGAAAGACCACTGGGATGGTCTTGGGCGTCTGGGCCGCGATGTTGCAGGAGTGGCACAGCGCCCCGAGATACTGCCCGGTGCCGTGGCAGTGGTGAAGCTTCTTCTCAGCGGTCTCGAAGGACGCGAGGCACTCCCTGCAGTGAGTGGCGGCCCTGTGCTCCAGCTCCTCCCGCCGGGTCATGCTGACGGGCCGAGTTCGGCGTCTCCAGGTGAGGTAGTGGTCGGCCAGCTTGAGAAGGTCGTCCAGCATGGCGCTGACTGCGTGGTACTTGTCGCTGTCCCGCTCGTGGTGCGTGAGCCTCAGCCTCAGCTCCTCGGGTGGCACGTAGCCGCAGCGCCCGACGGCGACGTAGCAGGAAGAAGCCGCGACGGTCTGGCGCGCCGGCTGCTGCTGCGCTATGTGGACCGTCGGGGCGGGCGTGCTGTAGACCTCGAGGTCCGCGTAGCACGTGAGGGGGCGCGAGCTCTGCGGAGGCCTTGCCCCTGTAGCGCAGCAGGCTCTTCTCGGGCCCGGGCAGCGGCACTTTCCGAGTGCGCTCGGCTATCTCTCGATAGCACTGGGTGGCGCGGTGGCGCTGCCACGAGGCCTTCAGGGTGAAGCGGGCCATGCACCTCGGGCACTTGTACTCCCTGCAGCCGCCGGTGTTGGCGGGCGTGGCTCCCAGGGTCAGCCCCTGTCAGCTGGCCAGCGCCTGGAAGTTGTGGATCAAGCTGTAGTGGCCGCTGTGCAGCAGAAGCAGCACGGTGTGCTGGACGACGCCCGTGCCGCTCGGGGCGCGCTGCTGGAGGACGTGGTAGTTCTCCAGCCCGTCCGCCCACAGGGTTCGCTGCCACACGAAGACGAAGACCTCCACCCGCCCCGCGTTGCGGAGCTCGAAGGCGTCGATGTCGTCGAAGCCCACGGGGCGGTCCGTCGGCAGGCCAGAGAAGTCCCCCCCCGCGTCGGCCAGAGCGGGCTGCCATCCCGCGGGGCGGCGTCCGCGGCGGCTCATCTCGGGGTAGAAGAAGGAGCCCGAGCAGCTCGTGGCCCTTGACCGCTGGAGCTTGTCGAGCCCTTCGACTCCGAGGCAGTGGGCGAGGACGCACCACATGAAGCAGCGGTGGTCCTCGTTCCGAGGGTTCCAGATGGCCTTCTTCTTGGCCAGGGTCTCGGGCAGCTCCTTCCAGCAGCCTCCCGCCACGTTGGGCGGCGGGGGCGCGGGCATGTCGGCCAGCTGCTGCGAGGGCGCAGTCAGCAAATACGCCGCCGTGATGCCCACGACTGTCCAGTTAGACTCGGGGAAGCGGGAGCGCTCGACCGCGACCTCGAACTTCGTCCTGATGGCCGCCATCATGGTTCCGGCGCGGGCCGACAGAGGCGCGGGCCTCACGAGCCACGGCGCCAGCCTGAGGTAGTGGAGCGTGAGCTCCGCGTCGTTTGCGGTCGGGCGCCTCAGCAGGATCTGGAAGCTGACCTTGGCGAGGAAGGGCAGCCGAATGACCAGCAGGTCTTGGAGCCGGTCCACCAGCAGCCGCAAGGCGTCGATGGTGAAGACCTGCTGCTCAGCAAAAAGCGCAGCCGCAGCTCGCGGGTCCAAGCGGCCCCACGCGGGCGCAGTTCTGTCACATCAGCCTCGGCGCTAGGCGCGCGCGGCTCCTCCAGAGGCACCGCCCGGACAGCGCTGAGCCCCAGGCGGCCCCAGATGCGATCAGACAGCTCGGAGATCATGGCGCGAATTGGTTTGAGCTGAATAAATTGCTTTCTATAGTAAAAATAATAAATATTCCGTCGGTCGGACGAGCACCCTCAGCATTGCCGACAACTCCTGCTTTGTCGACCGCGAAACAACCATGCACCACAAGCTTCGCCCATTTTTCAGTCATGTTCTGTCCGGGATTCGGCATCTACCGCGTCACAGCGAGTCGGCGGTGCGGCCCTGCAGGTTCAGCGCCGTGAGGAGCTCTCTGGAGGCCTCATCCAGCTCCTTGCGCGCCTTCTCGACCCGCTCCAAGGCTGCGAGGGTTGCGCTCTTGGCCGTCAGCGAGACCGGCAGCCGCTCAGCGATTTTCTTGCTGACGAGCTGCTCCCCCACCTCGTAGAGCTCTCTCTCGATCTGGGCCAGCGAGGCGATGTCGCTCGTGCAAGTGCGGCGCTGCCTCAGGGCCTCGTGCTTCTCGCGGAGCGCTTCCATCGTCTCCCAGCTCTCCTCCTTGCGCTCCTCGGCCACCGTGGGAGCAGAGCTGCGGGCCGTGCGCTGGTTGAGGCGCTTGCGAAGCTTGAGCCGAAGCTCTTGGGAGCGCTTCAGCATGTCCCTCCAGTCCTGCATGACGACCTCCTCCGCCGGGAACCTGCCGGCGACCCCGTCAGCCAGCAGCCGCTCCAGCACGGGCACTCCCCGAGTGAGCTCATCATGCAGGCGGCTCACCTCCTCCAGAGAGGCTCCCCGCTTCAGCGCCTCGGCATCGACGGCGGCCCTCAGCAGAGGCCTCAGCTGCTCGCGGCGCTCCAGGACGTGGGTGGCCATTCTGATTTTTTTTACTGAGCAAAAATCGGCTGCGGCATCGGAAGAAACTACAGCGGGCACTCGCGAGACGGTGGCTCCACACGCAGATCCGTGACCTCAAGACTCAAGCCGCACATGCCGCTCATCAACCACAAGCTGCGCGCTCTCAGCCCAACGCGCGCGGCGCAGTGAGCCAGCTCAGCGGGGCGGTCCGCAAACGTGCCGCCGGCGTTCCAGAAGCGTGCGTGGGCCGGCAGCTTGGCCTTCAGCATCCAATCGCCGCCGCGCGATTGCCTCACAGAAGGCAGCAGCCGCTGGCGCACGGCCTCGAGCGTGAGCTTCGCGTCGAAGACGCGCTCGGATGCGGCCGCCAGCAGCTCGACCAGATCGGTCTCGGCCCGCTCCCAGAAGAGCCTCGTGCGCTCGTCGGTTGCGAAGCTCACACTGGGGCGCTGCCCCTCGGAGAAAGCCCTGGGCTCCCATGGGATTTCCAGCGAAGCTTCGCTCTGCCAAAACAGCGGCTCCAGGCACAAGAATTTGCCACCCTTAGCATTGGAGCGCACCTCGCCCAATTTCCACATGCTTGTCTGGCTCGTCATCCTTTTCTGTCTCCGATTAAAAAAAGATTGGTCCGAGCATGCGAAACTGCTTGAGCCGCGTCGTCGCCTGTGCGTGCTTCGTTGTGCTGGTGGTGGTTATAAAACATGCCGAGACTGCTGGAGCTGTTTTGCGGCACAAAGTCGATTGGCCGAGCCTTCGAGGCGGCAGGGTGGGAGGTCGTTTCCTTGGACATCGTGTCGAAATTTGAGCCCACGATCCTGAGCGACATCCGGAGCTGGGACTACACGACGTTTCCGCCGGGGCACTTTGACATGGTCTGGGCCAGCCCGGTCTGCACGGAGTACAGCCGAGCTCTGACGATGCGCCCTCGACGACTCGAGGAGGGCGACGTGCTGGTGCTCAGAGCCCTTGAGATCATGGCGCACTTCGACCCGCTCATGTGGGTCATCAAGAATCCGGCCACCGGGCTGCTGAAGACCCGACCGTTCATGGAGCGCCTACCCTGGTGGACGTTACCTACTGCAAGTACGGGACTCCGTACAGGAAGCAGACTCGGCTGTGGACCAACATGCGCTGGAGGCCGAGCCGAGGGCTGTGCAGGAGCGGCAGCCGGTGCGATGCGTGGGAAGACGGGAGGTATCTGAGGGGCGCCCAAGGGGGGCCTCGACTCATGGGGGGCCGGCGCGAGAGGGTCAGAGGGCAGTCGCGCGAGCTGCTTTACAGCATTCCTACGGCGCTGTGCGAGGAGATTGCGAGCGCGGCCGCGGCAGAGCTTGCGGATCGGCTGAGCATTCCGGACTGAACCGAGGATCATTTCTTATAAGATCCTTCTCCAGTATCAAACGAGGTTGGGCGAGCCAGTGGTTCCTATAGGGTCCTACAAGGGCCTAAAAAACTCCGACGCCCTTCGTCTGGTTGGGTCATGAGCCGTTGGGCAGACCAGTACTTAAAAACGAACCCCCCCGCACCCGTTGGGCGAACCAGTACTTAAAAAAAAACGAAACCCCCCAGGCACGTTGGGCAGACCAGTACTTAAAAACGAACCCCCCCGCACCCGTTGGGCGAACCAGTACTTAAAAAAACGAAACCCCCCAGGCACGTTGGGCAGACCAGTACTTAAAAACGAACCCCCCCCGCACCCGTTGGGCGAACCAGTACTTAAAAAAACGAAACCCCCCAGGCACGTTGGGCAGAGCAGTACTCGGAAAAAAAAATAAATCCGAAACCCCTCCAGACCCGTTGGGCAGACCAGTACTAAGCCAAAAATGCCGGGCCCTTTGGGCAGACCAGTACTCGAAAAAAAAAAAATCCGAAACCCCTCCAGACCTGTTGGGCAGGCCAGTACTTGAAAAAAAAAGCGAAACCCTTCCAGACCCGTTGGGCAGACCAGTACCAAGCCAAAACCCCCGAAGCCTTTGGGCAGACCAGTAATCGAAAAAAAATCCGAAACCCCTCCAGACCTGTTGGGCAGACCAGTACTTGAAAAAAAGCGAAACCCTTCCAGACCCGTTGGGCAGACCAGTACCAAGCCAAAACCCCCGAAGCCTTTGGGCAGACCAGTACTCGAAAAAAAATCCGAAACCCCTCCAGACGTGCTGGGCAAACCAGAACTTAAAAAAAATCCGAAACCCCTCCAGACGTGCTGGGCAAACCAGAACTTAAAAAAAATCCGAAACCCCTCCAGAGCCGTTGGGCAGACCAGTACTAAGCCAAAAATGCCGGGCCCTTTGGGCAGACCAGTACTCGAAAAAAAAAAATCCGAAACCCCTCCAGACCTGTTGGGCAGGCCAGTACTGGAAAAAAAAGCGAAACCCTTCCAGACCCGTTGGGCAGACCAGTACCAAGCCAAAACCCCCGAAGCCTTTGGGCAGACCAGTACTCGAAAAAAAATTCGAAACCCCTCCAGACGTGCTGGGCAAACCAGAACTTAAAAAATCCGAAACCCCTCCAGACCCGTTGGGCAGACCAGTACTAAGCCCTTTGGGCAGACCAGTACTCGAAAAAACGATCCCGCCCGGACCCGTTGGGCTAACCAGTACTTAAAAAACCCGACCGAGCCAGCATCAAACGAGGTTGGGCGAGCCTGTATCAAACGAGGTTGGGCGGAGGCGTACTAAAGCGCACGCTCAACCGCTTGTACTGTGTCGCCTATATCACAGTGGCCCCACAACACAACGTCGCCTGCTTGGTGCTGTGTCTGCTCACTCCTACGGCGCCCGCTCGGCACCGGGTACCCTCGGCACTGTGCCCGCTCGGCACAGTGCCCGCTCGGTACGTCCTAGTGCCCGCTCGGCACGTCTAGCTACAAGTGCCCGCTCGGTACGTCCTAGTGCCCGCTCGGCACGTCTAGCTACAAGTGCCCGCTCGGCACGTCTACCTACAAGTGGTCTACCTACAAGCGGTCTACCTACTAGTGCCCGCTCGGCGCTGTGCCCGCTCGGCACGTCTACCTATAAGTGCCCGCTCGGCACTGTGCCTGCTCGGCACGTCTAGTTACAAGTGCCGGCTCGGCACTGTGCCTGCTCGGCACGTCTAGTTACAAGTGCCCGCTCGGCACTGTGCCTGCTCGGCACGTCTAGTTACAAGTGCCCGCTCGGCACTGCCCCGCCTCCCGCTCCACGAAGTTCTCCTGGACCTGACACGTACGACAGCCTGACAGGAAAAAAAAACTCAGGGGGGACGTGTTGGGGTGAAGCGCATGCCGATTCCAAGCATGTAAAACCATGTCATGCGAAAATCATGTCAAAAACCATGCAAGATCGTGTCATGCGAAAATCAAGCAAAATCATGTCAAAATCCGTGCAAAACCATGTCATGCGAAAATCATGTCAAAAAAAACATGCAAAACCGTGTCATGCGAAAATCAAGCAAAATCATGTCAAAATCCGTGCAAAACCAAGTCATGCGAAAATCAAGCAAAATAATGTCAAAACCATGCAAATTCGTGCAAAACAAGCTAGCCCACCAGGGCGCGCGCGTACAACGAGCATTTCCGGAAAAACGTGGCAAGTAGTCTGGGAATGGGCTTTGCAAACAAAAAGGTTACGCAGAGGCGCTCGCTGGGCTGGAGGCGAAAAGAACCGTCTCGGACATGGGGAAATACTTTCCCAAGGAGAGGCGCTCACTGGGCTGGAGGTGGAAAGATCCGTCTCTCCACAATGATCCGTCTCTCCACAATGATCCGTCTTGGGGATTTCTCGCTCCCAGGAGAGGCGCTCACCGGGCTGGAGGCAATAAGATCCGTCTCGGACCTGGGAATTAAAGTCTTTTAAGGAGAGGCGCTCACCGGGCTGGAGGCGGGAAGATCCGTCTC
>CAUJNA010000299.1:0-85000 GCA_963377175.1 Effrenium voratum
AAACTACAATCAGTTTTGCGCTTTGCGCATAATTGCGCCCCATAATATCAAGCATTGCTTTGGTGCCCGTTTCGGGGCAACGTGCTTTCCATTTATGAGGCGCCCCTTCCAAACAAACAACGTGCGCGAAGCAAGTGCAAATTGTTTTGGGCCCCTTGTGTTTCTCACACAGCAGGGCCCCTTTAGGAGAGTTGGGGGGAACCCAAAGCTGCCTGAAAATCTGTCTCTCTCTCTCTCTCTATCACTCTCGCTCTCTCCAATCACGGACGTTCTCTGTGGTGTTTTTCACGTGTTGTGTTCTTCTTTCTGTGTTAACTCCCTTCAGTTGTTGTTTGTTTCTCTCTCCCTCCCTCCCTCCCCGCCCTCCCTCCCTCCACCCTTGGGCGCGATTTTTTTAGAGGGGCGGTTTCTTGTATTGAGGGGGGTGGTGGTGTCTTTTTTTGCAAACCAAGTGTTCTTCCTGCAAAATCATTTTCATGTGGGTACGATTGATTTTCCAATCCCTAACCAACTCTTGCCAGCGCAGGTGTACAAGGGCATATTCTATATGGGATGCTTTGACGCCCCCTCTCCCAAAGGGCATATGATATGGAGCAATTGCGAAAAACTGGTTCAAGCACTTGTTGACCGTGCCGGGACAGTGACTCGTGAACAGCAGAACAACATGCCCACCCGGCTCGCTCGAAAGTACGTTGATTCCCATGGTGTCCGCCGACACGCTGGCCTGAAGAAGGAGCTTCGTGATTCGCAGCGTCTTGGCCTCATGCCGCAGAGCTTCCACGTTGGGGCATGTTCCACTGAGGGTAGTAGTATCAAAAAGGGAACAGCCATTTAACATATGGTTAGAGGTTCATGGAGACCCACGATGGCTGCCTGCGATTGAGGAAATACACCAGATCGTTTAGCCAGTACGTCACTGGTTTGCTGCGTGACCTACAAGCTGAGCCTAGTCGGCATTTTTATGGGTTCCACACTGTCTGGAGCTCGCAAGTTCCTCCAAACAACCCTTTCAAAACAAGTTGCGTGATTTGTCTTTGATCCATGGACCCTCTAGCTGGTTCATGGTGGGCACTTTTCATGGAACCATTGGGTTTTGGAGACTTCAGTCGCGGACCCAAAGCCTTGCAGGCACAGCTGCTCAATTTTAATTTTGGACGGGCGGCGTGAAAAGGGTACCGTTAACTTGCGCAGCTGTGAATTCTCCTTGACGTCGAGTCGGGGGGGTTGTGTGCTGAATCGACCAACAGTCCCCACCTTTGTTCATTTTGTCATGACAAAGTCTGTGTCTTGCTTGGAGACCGTCAAGAAAATGATCTGCCCTGTTGAGTCTGTGTATGGTGGGAGGAGTATGTTCCTCTCAAATGGAAAGAATACAGGTCATTAATGGTATGTTGTTGGCTCACGCCAATGTGCAACTGAAAGCGTGTGGCAAAGCTTTGCAAATGTAGATCAATGAAAACAACCTGTGAGTGCACCAAGGTGGCTTCACCTCGCACTTGCTACACACATGGTACTTAAAGTTTTTCCCCCAGATGTCAAACGGCGAACAGTGAACACAACTGCGACAACAGTGACACAGGTTATTTTTGTGGACAGGGCTTTTGTGGCTGCTGGATTTGGGTCTGAGAAAACCAACTCCTTCAACAAACATCCTTGGGCTGGAAGATCTTGCGTCCGGCGCAACCCCCCCCCCTGCAAACCGAGGAGCCTTTGCCGGCGCAGACGGATCCTGAGACAGTCGATGCTACGCTGTCGGACCGGGAGCTCTTCGTCGAAGCTTGCATGGGCCATCCCGGGGAAAACCTGGACTTGTTGGGTGACCAGTGGAACGAAGCCCCCTGGCCAACAAAGGTTGTGTTGCAGCTTTTGCAAAGCAGGGACGTTGCTGCGTGAGTTTGCAAGTGTTTCCGTTCTCCCAACGAATGAGGCGATCGTTCGCCCCGTGATATATTATGGAACGTTCCTAAATCGGAAAATGTTGAGGACCCTTGAACCATGGTTCAACCATCGGAAAACCAGAAACTCGCAAAGCCGGCAAACGCCTGTGTGTCCCAAGCTCCCCAATGAAAGGTTTCGCAAGGAACCTTCAGACTTGCTTTCCAGAAATTTGTAGTTCAAATCGAGAGGTGTCTTCACGAACCTTGAAAAACGTTTAAACCAGCTTTCCGGAAACCAGTTCCCACAAGTGCTTTGGTGTATATCCACAAACCCAAGCCGTTGTCTAGAAACATTCCGAGGCTGATATGGCTTCAGTGATCCACTACCTGGTGCGATGCAAGTATCTCGTTGTTCCGGGCCAATGGGTGCCCTGGCTGGAACATGTCGCTTTATGTCTGATTGCCTTGGCCGACTATGCAAAATGGCTCGCGTTGTACATTCACACCAATGAGTGGTGGGTAAAACAAATCAATGCCCATTCTATGTGCTACCCTGTGCCCTACTCAAACCCAGGATGAAGTGTTGCGCACACTGGGGCTCCGGAAGTGAGCTGTGTGATCGCGGTGGTACATAGCCTGGGCACGGATAGGGGTAAAGACCGTCGCCGACCGATGGCGTGAAAATCCCGTGATTTGGCCGTTATTCACGGCCTCCTGGACGTTATTCACCCGTGAAAAACGTGAAAACCACAAACCCCAGTTTGCTCGCAGTTGTACGATGCCCCGAGTGTGACTTGTTGTGCACCCCTTAAGGGTGTGAAAATGTCACCCGCGTTCAAAGGTGTGAACTGTCCATGAAAATTCACAGTGTTTCGCACTGTCCGGTTTGAGGTATGAAAATCACATGAAGAATCATGACTTGAGGTGTGACGTACACCCCTACTTTTGTTCACAGCTGAGCTTCGATATGTTTATCACGCAACCGGCTCGCTGTGTGACAATTGCATTCACGCAACACGCTTCGATGTTGTTTTCACGCAACCGATTTGGGGGTGTGAAAATTCCAGGAATATCGACCGCCGTTTCACGTAACAAGCTTCGATGTGTTGTTTCACGCGACCTGGGCGTGAAAATTCCATGAATATTCACGGCGTTTTCACGATTCGATGTTTTTTCTCAATTCGGGGTGTGAAAATTCCATGAATATTCACGGTGTTTTCACGCTTCGACGTGTCTTTTCAAGCGACCGGATTCGGGGTGTGAAAATTCCAAGAATATTCACGGCGTTTTCACGTAACAAGCCTCGATCATTGGCGTGAACGGGATTGTTCTGTTCCACGAGTTGCTTGCTGCTTAGAGGATCGCTCGGCCCCTATAGTTGCCTTCGTGTGGAACCGATCCCACAGTATGGACACCGTGAACATGGCTGACCTCCCGCCAGAGCTGCGAGCTAGCATTGAAGCCGCTCTTCGCGACGCCAGGGCTGCAAGCAGCTCCAGTGATGTCAGCACCACCGCGGAGAGCACACCGTCCAGCGCGCCAAAGAAACGCAAGACCACCACTGACCCTGACACGGAAGAGCCGGCGCCAAAAGCCGCAAAAGCAAAGGCCAAAAGCAAGGCCAAAGCAAAAGGAAAGAGCAAAGCGAAGGCCAAGGCGCAGCCAACGCCAACAGACCCAGACCCAGCAGACAGCACACAGCTGGTGGCTGCAGAAGCCCTGACCCCAGGCACCCCGGCGCCAGAAGCCCCCGCACCTGCTGCTCCAGCCTTGGAAGCAGAAGCCCCAAATGCAGCCACCCCAGCACCAGAAGCCACGCCAGCCGCTCCAACCTTGGAAGCCACACCGCAGGCTGCAAAGGCTGTGGATGAGAGCAAGCCCGCCAACTGGGTGCGCTGGGACAACATTGACGCGATCATGAAGCAGTATGGCCTGACCCGATCCGATGCGGAGCAGGCCTTGCAGGAAGTGTGCGGGCCACGACCCAATGTGTGGGACCCGTCGCAAGCAGAGACACAGCTGCCTGAGGCACACATCGCCGACGTGAGCATCTTCGCCCCAGAGACCATCGAGGATGACACCCTGGACGCCGTGCCCATGGATGCCAAGCCCGCGGACACCAAGGAGGCCGCAAAGCCCGCAGACACCAAGGTCACCAAGCCCGCAGACACCAAGCCACGCACGCTCACGGATGCTTTGCTGGTGCGCTCTGAGAGTGACCAGTCACTTGGGCCCTTCGGCTCACCCTGTCATCGGACAATATTGCTGTTTGCATTTTCGAAACATAGTTTGAAGTTGATTGAATATTTCAGTCAAACAGTTTCTGATGTGCGTGTTAGGTCCTGCCCCACGCTCATGCTCGGGCAGTCAGTTGTGAACAAGCAGATTGGGTCGAACGTTCCCAAAGACTTGGCGGCGCTGCCCTCCCCCGAGGAGGTCGAGTCCGATGTGTGCTTTGCCTATGCCAGCGCAATCCCTTTCACGAATCCCCACTATTTTCACATTCTTTTTTTTCGCCACACACACGCCCCGACGCAACTTGCCCTAGGGCGCCGGGTGACAGCGCTTCTCAAACGGCGCCGGCCACTGCAGTCGACGTCAACATGCTGGTGCAGCTCGTCCTCCAGGCCATTGGCAGCTCCGCCAACGCCAAGGACGTCGCCAAGGACATCGCCAAGAACGCCGCCGCCGCCAATGACACCGGCAGAGGCAGTAGCACCGACAAAGCGCACAAGCCCTGGGGTGGATGGGACAAGTACCGGAGAATGAACGCTTCTTCGGAGCCGGAGCTGAAGCAAAGCCTCAAGGCTAGCAAGAGCCCCGCCACCGTCGAGACCGTCGACCAGCTGGCCACCGTGGAGACCAACCAGCCGCTCACCGTCGAGACCAAGGACGCCGCCGTCGAGACCAAGCGCGCCGCCGTCGAGACCAAGCACCAACAGGAGCTGCAACAGGCGGTTCAGCTCATGCGGATCCAGGGCCAGTCGGCCACCGTCGAGAAGCCGACCACCAACGAGAACCTTAAGGACAAGCCGGCCACCACCCCCAGCGCCAACTCTGGCAAGGGCGCGGAGCCCCACGCCAACACAAACCAGAACGAGCCCGACGACGTGCAGGAGGTCGCTATGGATGCGACCAACCATGCTGAGGTTCGCATCAACAGCTCCTCCCACAAGAAAGAATGGATGGCGCTGACCCGCCGCATGGAGGGCGCAGACAAGGCGTCTTTTCCACAAATGCAAACTCTGTGGCAAGGCTCGCACAAGGAGTGGTCTAGTTTGAGCCACATCGCAAAATCGTTTCAACACTGTTTGCAAGTTAGTTTCAACACTGTGTAGTTGGTATAGTTGTATGTTCTTTCTAGCGAAACTCCGAACAGGAGCGCAACAAGCTGCTGAAAGAATGGATTCGGACCGGAGGTGTGCTAGCCGCTTGCGAAGCCACCCTCACGCTGCAGAAAACCAGCGAACAGGAGGTCAATCAGAAGCAGGAGCTTCTGACAATGCAAGAGATGCGGGACCGCAAATTCTCCCAGCGACTCTATCATGATTCAGCTTATTTTCCCAAACTTGTTCTTTATCCGCCGGATCTTATGGTTTGAACATGGTCCCGAAATTCTGTGTAAGGGGGTGCAGCCCTTTTTCCATGGTTCAAAAAAAAGGGGACCCTTGCGCGAACCCCAAAGTTTCTGCACCCGCCGAAAATTTTAGTTTGAGCATGGTCCCAATTCTATGTGATCTATGTGCCAAGGAGGGGTCTTGTAATATTAGCCCTGAATCTCGGTTTGTAAAAAATATGAACCCTTGCTCGACAAGAGGACATGCCCCAAAAGGGGCTTACTTACTTTTGACAATGTCTGAGGCGAAAAATCGATGCTCTGGTACGGAAAGGCGGCATTGCTGATCCGGACGCGCCAGATGATCCGCTGTCCGTGCGGTTTTGGGCTTCGACCGGCGGTGAGTTCAATGACAGGCGCAAGACCACGCAGACTGGCGAGGCGCGGTTCAATGTGGCGGCGACTAGCGCAGGCGTTGCTTCCTTGGTAGGGGGTGTGGATCCTGCGGCCGTGCCGACGTCTACTAACCAGCCCAGCCTGACAGATCTCGTGTCCGCGATGAATGGCGCTGAGGAGAACAATGCAGGACAGGCGTGTGAATGGCTTAAGCTTAGTTTCCCAAATCAGCTGAACGCAAAACACCGTGCTGCAATGACTAGACACATAACATTTAAAATTCACACAGATAGTTTCGCGCCCAACACACACGTATCTAAAAGGTGTTGCGCTCTTTTGCAGGAGGCAGCGAGAACAAACGCAAGAACAGCGGCGGTGGTGGTGGCGGTGCTCGCAAGAGCAAGAAGGTCACGCAGCAGCAGGCCAAAACGTGGGAGGACGTGCGCGAAGAGTGCAAGACGGTCCTTCTTGCGGAGCACAGAGCGTGCTCGATGGGCTTGGAGCTTCCACCTGGGCATGCTTTGCGGAATAGCCTTGAGTCCATGCAGTCGCGCATTAAGGATGGCATTGAAGCGCTGCTTGGGCTATTTTTAAGCCCAATGGCAACAGTGTGTGCTGCAGCATGTAGGGCTTGTGCGTGTGACCCAAGGCTTAAGTGCGCTGTGGAGGATGCCATCTACACGCTCAAGGGGACCAGTGACGACCTGTGCGATGAGTCTAAGGAGATTCGGGCGCAGGCGCGTGCGGTGATCGCAGAGAGGAAGAAAGCCGCTATCGCTAAGAAGCAGTGAGGCGTCGCATTTTCGCTTTAATCTCAAGGAGTGGCAAGTGGCGGTGCGCTACTTTTCCGTGTGGTAGTGAAAAGTTGGCAGAGCCTATGGCACTGCTGCTGCGCACGCAATTTGAGCCATTTACCATGTGCGTTACACACGTCTGATCCATCGATGGGGTGTCTACGCTGGCTGAAAATGTCCTGCACGCATATGGCTTTGAGCATTTGGAAAGCTTGCGATGTGTTTGTTGGATTACTTGTTTCCGGATGAGCCACGCAGGTGCGATCAGTGTGCCAAACCCATTGACGGACTTGCGCGCGGACTTGGACCGTGCGTGCCTTGGCAGAACGCTGTGTCAGGCTGTTTTGTCATCTTCCCTTCTGACACGCTTCTTGAGTTAGTCAGTGCCACCAAATATAGAATTTGTTCTTTTTGAATCCGGATTTCAATTTGAAGGGTGCCCCCATCTCAAACTCCTATGTTTCAACCCCTTCTCAAAAAACGTGCCCAAAGCCAACCACCCCTCCCCAAATCCCAGCCCACACCCGTAAAGAAAAGCGTTGTGTAAATCCAGCCCAGGTTGCTGTCCAACATCGGATCTGGCCAATCGTCCGTGCGAGCAGCTCATGCAGTTGCTTCCGTTTACGGTAGCCGAGTTGTTACGCGCCCTGGCGAATAAGCGCTCCGGGCTTCCACGCCATCTGCAGTTCTTGAAGCACGTGCCATATGTCTTGGCCTGAGCCGAGTTCTGATCGTGAACGCGGTCTACACGAGCGGGCTCATCAAAACGACATTGGATTGCCATGCCGCATTAGATGGCTGACAGTTCCTATGAAGAAGGAACCCACGGATAACTCCCCTGTTCATGATGTTCAGTGGCCCTTTCTTCTCCCACATGATTTCGCCCCTTGTTTGCAACTAAACCCTTCTTCTGCAGTAGGTTTGAACCTGGTGTCACACATTCTTGTTAGTTACCACTGGAGGTCGAATCGTTGATCGCCAACGGGCACTTGAATGCGTTGGCGAAGGATTTGAGGGAGCTCCCTGAGTTCTGGGATAACTTTTTGATGGACTTCCCGAACCACCCCGTTGGGTTTGGAAACAAACGGACGCAGTCTTTGGGCTGCACGCTCTATTGCGCCTCACTTTGCATTGCGAGGGAACTTTGACCGTGGCCAAATTTACATGTGTGGTTTTAGGGGCCCTGGAATCTGGAACAACCAAGGTGATGAAGGGAAAAGCCAGGGCGAACTGTGGATGCATTACATGTGGAGCAGTGATGCGTCACCGTTCTTAACCAACTCGGCAGCGAGCCGGTTCCTGATTTGCCTGGTTCCCGCTAGCTTGTACGCCTTTGATGAGTCCGGGTACAACATCACCCTGGATGCCGCTATGAAACACATTACGGAAAGCTTCAACAAGCTATCCCTGACCGGTGTGCCGTTGTGCGACCTTCCCAGTCGCGGAAACAAGCAAGCGCCTTGTCCGAAGTTCGGTTGCGTGCGCCAGTGTGTGCGTCTGTGTCAGTGCGGCGCACGTTTGTGCTTTGGCTAGCCCGCTTGCGCTTTGCGTGTTTGTGCGCGTGTGTGTGTGTGTGCGTTTGTGTGTGCGTGTTTTTGCGTGTGTATGTGTATGTTTGTGTTTCTGTTCTTGCGTGTTGACATGATGTTGTGTTCGTGTATTTTTGTGTCTGGGATCTGTGGCTGTTTGTTTGCTCGCTTGCCAATTTGTGTGTGTGTGTGTTTGTGTGTGTCTGTGTCTGTCTGTGCTGCAATTGTGTTGATGTTGTGCGTGGCCGCGTGCTCATGCAGTTGCGTGTCCATGCTTGCTTTCGCATGCGCTTGTTTGGTGTTTTTTTTGGTGTGTGTGTGTGTGTGTGTGTGTCGTGCGCTGTGTTTTGGATCCGTGCGCCCGTGTGCGTGTGGGCGTGTGCGTGCCTGTGTGTTCGTGAGCGCGTGCGTGTTTGCGTGTTTGCGTGCGCGCGCGTGTGTGTGTGTGGGTGGGTGGGTGGGTGGGTGGGTGCGTGGGTGCGTCCGTGCGTGCGTGTGTGTGGGTGTGCGCGTATCTGTGTGAGCGAGCGTGCATTCGTGCGTGCGTGCGCGCGTGCGCGCTTGGGTGCTTGTGTGTGCGTGTGTCTCTGCGCGGGCGGGCGCAGGCGCGGGCGTGAGAATTCGCAAAGTGCTTCATCAGGTTTTACTCCTCTTCTTCTTTGTCACTGGCTTTCGTGGTGATTGGAAAGCATTGAAGCAATCGTTTCACTTCGTTCGCCACTACTCTACGAATGAGGCAGGGGAATTTTTGGGCAACCAAACAAAACATTGAGCTGGCTTTTTTGGACCGAATGCGAACTCGTCACCCTGCCAGATTTGCTGGCTGTGCCTGGCCACGAAAGGTGAGCCCGGCACCGAGCCTCTCACGTTCACAGACGGACGCCCTGTGGCACCTTGGTGGGCCACGCAGGGCGCGTCAAACCCTTGGCCAGACGACTGCCCACCCCCATACCAAGATCTTGTCGGGTTCCAGGGCCCAGAAATGATCCATGGTGACTTATTACATCTCTTCCACTTAGGAGTGGGAAGAGATATGTGTGGAAGTATTCTTCGGATTGTACTTGGGGAACAACGCATGTTTCCTGGCCGGAGAATCGAGCTACGACTTGCTGAAGCTACATCACGCCTCAAGGCCTTTGCAAGTGCTTCGCGCACCAACCTGCGATTGAAGAAGCTGACCAAAACCAAACTGAATTGGAAGAGCAATGCTTTCCCCGAGCTGCGGAGCTCTGGGTTTGATACGAAGGTTGTGGTATCATGGCTGGCCCATGAGTTTGTCGCTCTGAACGACCCCTCCTACCACCCTGAGATTGCCACGCTGCTGTGGTCTGCGGACACTGTCATGCGCACCATGGCGTGCTCAGGACGGTGGATGACCCAGGAAGAACTTGACACAAAGACCGTATGCGGTCAGCTTTTCGTTCGACTCTATTTGACACTTGCTGACCGTTCCATGGTTGCGAGGGAGAAACTGTGGCGCCTGAGGCCCAAATTTCATATGCTGAACCACTCGCTATGTTCCCGCCCTGCTTCCAAGTTGAACCCCTGGGTTTTTTCGACATGGATGGATGAAGACGCAGTGCGTCGACAAATGCATTTGGTTCGAGCCGCTCACGCACGCACCTGCCAATCTCGAACGCTGCAAAGGTGGCTACTAGGGTTTCCAGCTGTGCTGGCATCCTGCCAGCGCAACAGAGTGCGTGGCTAAATGGGAAAATGGTTTTGAATCCACAGGAGGGCCAGTTTTCGGGGATCTGCGAAAACATTCAGAGGGAAAAGAGAACAACAGAGGTAATAGATGGTTCAGATTGGGTTTGGGCTCCACATTTGCCCCACTGCCTGGCATTAAAGGTGTGCGTTGCCCCAGGAGCGATTGTCCCGGACCTGTTTTTCCTTTTGGCGGGCTTCCTTTTCGGGGATATTCGGTCGACATATCAGAGTTTACCCGCAACAGCCCATGACTTTTAAACAAGGAACTTTCACTGGGGTCAAAAGAGTGCCTTGTACGGTTCAAGGAGGTGGGGTAAACAAAAATGCCTTCGCCACATATGCATTTTGCCGTCAGGCAGCCGAAGCTGGTTCTGTCGGCATCCCGGGACCCCTCCTGATTTCCCAAAATAAGACGCCCACAAAGGACTCGAATGACAATGGGTCTACTGCAAACAAGTTGCCCTTGGCACAAAAAGCAGCGGGCGCGCCACCCCCTTTCAAAATTCAGGTTTGCAGGGCTGGCAGGACCACACTCCAGTAAGCTACTTTTCGGCATTGGTTTGTTGAAGATAAACTCTGTTTAGAAGGGAAATTTGAAGGGACAATCACAGGTTGAAATCATTTGACGGAATAGAACCAACTGCAACGCCTCTTCAACGACTCGGCGAGCCAATCAATTAACCTCATCCTCTCCTGGTTACCCTAAACAGTTACGGGATACTCACCTATAGGTGCGTGGGTTTTTGCTGTTTAAGACCACCAAAACAGAAACAACACACTTGAGTTCCGTTGGTTGCCGTGGTCATTCTGCGCACACACGCGTGTTTTCTTTGTATATATATATATATATACACACACGTGGATTTCACACCAAATATGTTGAACACACATGTGAGGGCGTGATTCACACATACAACACACACGTTTACAGACACGTTTGCAAACTTACACGCCTGTAGTGCAACACACGCGCGGACGCGCAAATACTCACACGCACGCCTGCGCGCGCGTGCTGGGCCCTAGGTCTTTGGCTCAAGGGCCACATTTGCCCTGCAACAGGCGTAGCCACACTCTTGGCCAAACCAAGCCCGTGAAAACACAGTGGCCGTGAAAAACGCCAATGGCCGTGAAAATTGTGCCGTGTGGTCGAGAAGGAAATGTCCCCGTGAAATGTGGTTGAATGGTTGTCCAGGATTGGTAGATAGCTCACGCACCAAGCAGAGCGCAACGCGATGGTCATGATGGTGGGCGGACGTGTTTGGCAGTTTTCCAAAACTGGCCAAACCCGACAGGCAATGCTCGATGTTGTTAATTATTCATAACACAACTGTCAACCACGACAAGTTCGAATGCCGGGCTCCTCATGCAGTTTAATCTTTGCTGGTTCTCAGCACGGAACGAGCGAATCGCCTTTATGGACCATCCCCAAGGTTCAGGGAACAAGCATTTGGGGACCCCCCCCAGAAACAAAATGGAATTTTGGCTTTCCTCCCAGTTTCCCCTCTACCACCCACAAAAAAATCAAAAAAATGGAATTTCCGGTTTTCCTCTTGGTTTCCCCTCTACCACCCAAAGAAAAACACACCTCTTTGGAGGCTACCCGGCAAAATCCGTCTCCGACTGCCTCCACCGGCACCGCGATCATCGCCACCACCAGCAAGCCCCGCTTCGCTTCGTCGGAAGCCGCGGCTTCCGCTTCCGCCGGGCGCTTCTGGGGGCGCCAGCGGGGGCACGGGGACCTGGGGCGCCAGGGGTCCGTGGCGAGATGCAGCAGCAGCTTCCTGCCGTGGCCAAAGCGGGATCGGTCTCCGGTTCGAACCTGACAATTGGTGGCCCCTTTGGTCCAGAAGCTTCCAGTCAAAACGGTCCGGTCGAAGGTTGGACCCGAAAAATGGAAGGCGCCATGCTTGGGATTTTTCAGAAATGGGGTTCTTCATTTGAGTCAAGGGTTTTTAGATGCAAGTCGTAGTCACTGGACCCAGCCAGGTGCCTTTTTGCACAAGAAGCCACTACTTTGGGAGGTCCAAATCCTTGAGGTCCCATTCTCGTCCCTTCAAGAAAATGCACGTCAGGGGGTCCATGCATTTGTCGACCCCCCGCTCTACAACAGCCAAGCGGAACCACCAACCAGTGTCTCACTTGGACAACAGAAATGGAATCAAAATCATGACCCTGTCAACTGGCCAACCGCCCGAGTGGACAAGCCACAGGCAACCAGGGCTTTCGACTGGCAACATGAGCGTCTTGTGGGAAACAGGCGACACCCCAGCCCCTTTTTGGGCGGGCGTCATCATGTTTTTGTTCATTGGCGGACTTCAAGAGATTGGGCAAAGAAGGAATCGTCAGATCACTCAAAGAGATTCTAGATTTCTTAAACTCAAGTCATGCATCTGGAATGAAGGACTGTCCAGAGGATCCTTCGTCCTGGGGCCCGGCATGATTCTGTCGCAAAGCATACGTCGTATGCTTTATGTCCACCAGCCGTTTAAGAGGATACATTCATCATTCAAAACGAAAGGCATTTCGGTTGCTCCAACCATTCCAATTGGTCTCAAATTTCTCAGTGCCACGGATTCACCAGTGACCATCTCCCTTCCAAAACAAAAGGGCAACGAACCCCTAACAAAAGAAGAAAACAACAGTTTAATTACACAAACAAAAACAAAAAAAAACGCCAACAAACCCTGAACACAACCCACGCGCACCTGTATTTCATTGGCCTCCCCCCTGCCGCTTTCGCGCCGCTCCTCACCAAATAGTGTCGTAGCTCTGGCTGGTCTCCCGTGGTGTGCATCAGGAAGTCGAAGAAGCGCTGAGAGGTGGGACGAGGCCCGTGACGAGGCAGGAGACATGTGGCCATGGGTCAAAACCCAAATCGTACCCAGTTAACATCTCGTACCCCTGCTAAAATAGGTTCGAAAATGGGTGGTGAATTCACCTACCCTGTAATACAAGGGAACCTCCTCTTTATCTGGCAGGTTTGTCCTTGGCCACCGTTTTGGGTTTATGTTGGATGACTCCAATTGCTCGCGGACCTATTTCCAGTTAGAATGCTATCGGAAAAAAAAAGATGATCGCCTTCCGGAACCGGGACTAGAACGGGTGTCGATTTTTTCCCCAGATAGCTGAAGGCTATAGGGGTTCTCCCCAATCAGCACCTACACCAGCACCCCAAACCGCACGCCCCCCTAGCACCAGCCCAATCTCGCAAATAACTTTCCCCTCTTTATTAGAAGTTAGAAGTTTGAGGTGCTGATGGCAGTGCGGCGCATCTTTTAAAGATTGATCGTAGGGTGCTAGGGGGCATGCAGTTTGGGGGGCTTGTGCAGGTGCGGTTTTGGGGGGTGACGGTGCGCGCGCATTTCTGCATCTTGTCGGTAGGACCCGTAGGACGCAGGGGTAATGCAATTTGGGGTGCTGGTGCTGATGGTGCTGTGGGACTCAGTTTGTGGGGAGCTGTTTGAGATAGTGGTGGTGCGCGCGCGGGCGCATTTTTGCGATATTGACGCTCGGGTGCTATCGGGCACGCAGGTGACGGTGCAGGCGCATGTTTGCATCTTGGGCGTGTTGGGGGGGTGCTGTTTGGGGTGCTCTTCAGGGTGATGGTGCGGGCGCATTTCTTGCTCGATTGTCGGATGGGTTTTGCTTGGGGCGTTCTTAGGGGGGGGAGGGTGCTTTTGGAGGTGCTGCACTGCTATCTGGGGTCTATGCTGGTGCATTGATTTATTTAAGGACCCGCTTGGGTGTGTGGTTTCCTGATGGTTTCCCTGTAAAACTATCCAAAACGGGTACCAACTAAGAATCGACCCCCACCCCCCCCCCCCCCAAACAGACAAAGGAAAAACAACCACAAGGGCACCAGGTCGATTCGCCCAGAAATTCTTATGCTCGTTGAGACCCATGGTTACACTCACCTGGATTTTGTCCAGGAGGCTCCGGAGTTCTGAGACACTCTTTCAGCATTCCTTTCGCACCTTAGGCATCCTCCGGGCCTGGTGAAAAAATTGGGGCCCGAGACCCGGGAAAAAAAAGGAAACCGGCAAGCCGCCAGGACTCCAAGCTTGGAGTCAAGAGGAAACCGGGACCCAAAGAGTCCCGGATGAGCGCGTTCTTTTTAGGCGCCCAGAATTGAAGGGTGGCTTCTCTGTTTGTCCTTCAAAACACCCAAGAAAGGGTTCAGTGACTGGAAAAAGCGGTCACAACTTGGGTCGAACTTCAAACCCCCTAGCCACGGGGCTCCGAAGAGTTTCCCAGCGAAGCGACCGAAGAGGGTTGGTAGCGCAATCGACACCAAAAGCATGCCAGCCGTTGGGGGTCATTTTGAGAAAACCCTCATGTACCTTGAATGATTTCCATAAAGTGGTTAGATGACTTCGGATCCGAAGCGAAGTCGTGTGCCAATCGTGTCAATGCGTTGCTGCATCAATGGCCTGAAAACAGAATCAGATGCATCCAGGCCAGGACATTGCCAAGGCACAAGCAAAAGTATGGTACAAAGAGGGAATCCAGGGAAACCAAAGGAAGCACAGTGGTTAGATGACAGGAGCTGCATGTTCATGCGGGAGGGTAGGCTTTCTGTGCCCCAACCCCTGAGTGCTCTTTGGGTGACGTGAAAAAGGATACTTCGTGATGTGGGTAGCAACCATAGCGAAGAGGTCGTCAACTGTCCTGCCACTTTCTTTTTGGGGTTGGTGATCTACGCGAACCCAGAACGTCGGTTGTATGCTCTTCAGGGAAACCTGGTCATTTGGGGTTATGGGGCGACTGCATTTTTGTTTGACTTTGTGGAGATTATTGAAAGGGAAACCAAAGGGAAACCATTGCTGGTGAATCAACTAATCAAGGAGATGCTTCGGGTGTTTCAGGGTGTTGCTTCTGCCTAGGTCCAGAATCCTTGCTTTCCAGAAATCCAGCGCACAGACCTTTGGCTATTCGATGCATGTGTTTGTCTGCTTGATGCCTTGATGAAATCCTTGTCAAGCCAGGCTCTCAGGTAAGTCGCAATCAAGCCTGGCATCAGCCTGGAGTCTCCCCAAGAGACCCTTTGGTTTCCCTTCACGGCCAACCAAAAAGTGGCGCCCTCAACAAAAGTCACCCCCCAAAGAGTTCAAAGGACTTGTTTTCCCCCCGCGCATCGGGTATATAATTAGCTACTGCCCCCGACCTTCCCGGATACCTGGGTGTTCAAAGTTAGTAAGTTGTGGGTAACCTAGGTTGTAGCCCACTTATAAGCCTCCTCAAGTTACCCGATCATCTGAGGGTGTGTTCACCCAAGTGGCTAACCACCTACAAACTTGGCGAATCGAACACCCGACCGACTGCAACTAACGTCGCCTCGTGCTCCTTCGGCACGTCGGAGGCGTTCGAAGCCGACGCCACAGCCACGGAAGCGACAAGCCAAAGGAGGCATAGGGCCATGCATGGCGCGCTCCGCGACACGCGGAGCAAAGCTCCGCTCCTTGCTTGGACCCCTACTCCAAATACCCGATGTTTGTCAAGGCAGTTTGGGAAACCACGATGTGTTTTCCAGGTGAACTGCCTCCTTCTTTAGTAAGGGTTACCAACTATTTTTCAGGTGGGTGCCAAACAAAAGAGCACATGGCAAACCAGCGTTTTGGGAGGAACTGCCCGTGCTTGTCGCACCACCATTTTGGTGCAACGGCCGTTTCGGGGAAACTACCAGTTGTTGCTTTCGTTGTTGCAAAGGGAAGCCAACGGGAAACTACTGAATTTGGGCCTCGCCCCATGAGACCAACTGTTCGAGTGCCATGTTCTCAATGCTCCTCATTTGCAAGAGATTGGACAATGCGTCTGACCGGGTGGTCCTGTTGCTTTTTGCAGCTTGTTCCTCTCTCTTTGATGACATCTTTGAGGAATCCGGAATCACTCCGGGCCGTGCCCCACTGCAACCTTCCCCTTCGTCCTGGGACGGCTCAAACTGAGCTGATTGCTTGAGGCTTGAGGCTGGTGGAGCAGCTCGCAAGCAAGCAAGCAAGCAAGACAAGAAACACACGTTCCTCTGGATGTTGAAAGGGAACCCCCAGGCTTAAAAGGAAAAAAGGGGGCAAGCGATTCACGGGCCCGTTTGGGCAAAACTGCTCGAATTCATACGCCCCACAATACAACTGCAGGTGTCTTTCTCGAGGCAAAATCCCTTTCGGGTTGACAGGGACACCAGAAGGAACACCACACATGTTTGCTGGGGGGGGGGTCCCTAAAAAAGGACACGCCCAAGTACGTCAAAATGAAGGTTTGTACCGCCTGAAGCACCACATTCAGCCCATGAGGAATCCGTCGCAAACCCATCCGGTGGAACAGTCTCTGTGAGTTGCCCAAAGATCACCCAAGAGCACTCTCTTGTATCTTTCTTGTTGAGGCTCGGTACCAGGTTTGTTTGCTTTTTCATTAAAGGGAAACTAAAAGGAAAGCCCACCCTTTTCTAGAAGCCCCTGTGTCAAGACATAAACACTCTTCAATCGGACAACCGGACTCTGAAAAAAAGTGAGATGCCCTTTTGGATGGCCGTTAAAGAGAAACCAGAGATAGAGAGAGAGAGAGAGAGACAGAGAGAGAGAGACAGAGAGAGAGAGACAGAGAGAGAGACAACGGCGAATGGTAGACCCCTTAACCCCAGCCACATCTGCCTAGGGGGCTCACCTCAAATCCAATCTCGTGCCGGCGCCCAACTGCGCGCGCGCCCAGCGCGGTGCTCTCTTTTTTTTGCAGCCCTCAGCCCGTTTCAGGTCGACCTTGGCGCCAAGGTCGGGTGAGTCGCTTGGAGGTCCCCAACCACGCAGCCCTCACTTTCGATGGGGTCGGGCCGAACAAAGTCGAGCCTAAGTGAGAAACTCCCATGGCCATTGACTGTTGGGTTTCAAGAGACTGAACAGTCGGGTGGTGATCCACAGGAAACAAGCTGGCACCAGGTTGTGCGGCTCTTCGATTGATGGCAAAAACACGCGCGGGGGCGTGGCCCATGGCCGTTCAGCCTTTTGGTGGACATCCTTCATCTGGAAATGTTGGTTGAAGCTTAGTTGGCTGATTGTTTCCATGAGTTGGTTTGTCCGTTTTTGGGGGAATCCCCCTAAAATATGGCTTCCCGTTGGTTTCTCTCTAAAACAAACACACAACAAGTACCTTCATTAAACCAGAAAAAGCATGGATCCGCATTTATGTCCAACATTTGTCAGAGGTTTCCCAACGAAACCATCATGGCCAGTCACTCAGTCGGGTTCTCGTTTGCAGGGCGGGAGGCTCACTTCTCCGATGTCTCGGCGGGGTCACAAGGAGAGCTCTTGGTTTGGCAAAAGTCCAAGTACCCTGAAATGACTCTCTCACAAGCTGGATATGGAAACCTACCAAGGCTGTGGGGAATGGAATCCACTTCTGTGATAACAGAAAGGGCTTCCCAAAGGCTATTTTCTTCATATTCTCGGGGGTGGGGAGAAACCCCGAGCGATCCCACAACCCTGGAACCTACAATCTTCCTTAGGGTAATTTGTGGGCGGGAAGGAATTCTCTGAGCTCCGAGGTTTGTTCTCCAAAAGAGAAACCAATCGAAGCCCCCTTGTTCTCCCTTCCGGAACGAGCGAATCTCGAGTTGTGCCTCCAGTCCAAAGGGTGAACCTGCCCCTCTGGCAACAAATAATGATTACCCTAGGGTTCAACCCCCAATTAAAGGAGACTGGGGGACTGTGGTAGTGCACTTTTCTTGATTTTGGGGGTTGATATCTTGAGCAAGTTGTACGATTGCTTTTGCTGAAGAGTGTTTGTAACTGCGATTTCTGAATCACTCAAGGTCCTCTACTTTCTTCGTTTTTTGTAACATGCTGCTAATTGCTGCTGCTCATTCAAGCCAGAGTAGCTGCAATTATCTTAGCATCTTTCTTTCATTCCTGTTTGGCATTAGAGTTGAATGTGAATTCAAATAGATTCCAGTATGGAAACACAAGTTTGTTGTTTCTGCTAATTTGCCTGCCCCGTAAAAGGAGTGAAACAACAATAGAACCGCAAGGAACATGCAATTTCAGTTCTAATGGTTTACAAGCTTTAATTTGCCACGCTTCAATTTTAAATCATATTCCAATTAGAATTCAATGTAAAATATTGTTTTGAATTAGAATTAACATAGGGGTTCCTTTCCAAGTAGGATTTTGATTGGGATTTAAATAGAATATAACAAGTAGAAACAAACTTGTTGTTTCTTCTAATTTGCAAGCCCCTCAGGAGGAGTGAAAAACCGGCGAAAACCCATTAAAAACACACATGTTTCCACTTGGTTTGCAAGTTTTAAATTGCAAGGCTTTAAGTTTAAACGGGCTTTCGATTAGAATTCACTTCAAAGGTTCATTTGATTTAGACTTTAAATAGTACTTCCCTTCCAAGTAGGATTTCAAATAGACTTTAATTAGAACTCTTATTATAATTCAGATGTTAAATAGGAATTTATACTTGCACATATGAATTCAATTAGAGTTGAACTAGAATTCATATTCTAAATTATAATTTAAACAGAAATGCCTTCCAAGTCTAAATAGGAACTCCTGTCCGAAACTTAATTGAAATTTAAACATACTTTAACTAGAATCTAGCAAGGAAAGACAAGCTGGTTGTTTCTTTTGAGTAATTCAATTACATGTTTTTGAATCATGCTTGAAATAGGAATTAACTTCCAAGTATCTAGGCTGTTGATTAGACTTTAATTATACTTTTAATAGAATCTGGTAAGGATAGACAAGCTGGTTGTTTCTTCTAGTTAGTTTAAATAGACTTCTTACACTTATTTGGATGTTCAAGAGGAACTAATTAGAGTTCTGTTGGTGAAGTTGATTTGAAATAGGACTCATGACATGAGAAATCGCCTGCGCTGCTCACGAGAGAAGTGTAACTGAATAAACCATACACAACAGCCAAGAACAGAGGAGGGCCCCTCATATACATAGAATACTCCAAAAACACTCAAGAAGAACAAAAAAAAAGAACAAATGACAAAACTCGAGGAAAACCAAAAAACAAAAAAAACTCGAGAGAACCAAACAAAAACAAAAAACTCGAGAAAACAAAAAAAACATGGATGAGAAACTCGTCCAACATGGGTTGTGTTCCAAAGAGTTTCTAAACCATGTGTTTTTGTTTTTGGGGGTTTCTCGAGTTTTTTGGTTTTCTCGAGTTTTTTTTGTGTTCCTCGAGTTTTGTTTGTTTTCTCAAGATGTTTCCTCTGCACGTGTTAGATCAAGTGCAACTGACATTGCTGACCCATGAGAAGACTGCGAGCCTCAAAACGCGCAAAAAAGCGCACTACCAGGGTCCCCTGTTCTGAATTAAAGAATGGTTGACCCGATTTGGGTGATGATCGTCCTTAGGTGGCGAAACGAACCCCTTTGTTTAGGTGGTGGAACCAAATCTCAGGGATTAACTTCAAATAAACCGGTGCACTCACGGCCCACCCCCTCAGTTTTTTCATGTTGGATCATTTTCTAGCTGTTTGGAAAAGCCCTGCAAATGTTTCCTTGGGGCGACTCGGCAGCAATTTACAGCCCAGCGATTCAATCTAGCCCTGGGATCCAAAAAGGGGTCGACATGTCTCTGCGTGGAGTCCAGTGAAAACAAAGAAGTGAAGCCCTGAAACTTGCTCGAGGTCATGTTGATTCGGGTTTCCCGAGGAGAAGCCTCCCTCCACTCACCTGGGCAACTGGGAGTTACAAACACATTTCGCTTTCGCCGAGAAAAGATCCAAAGTCCACCGGGCCCAACACTTTCGCCCTGGGCTTTCGGCGCATCGACTTCGGTGCAACCTCCGCGGCTCATGTCCTTCGGGTCTCGCGAAGGCCAAAGAATTCCTAATGGCTATGGGTCAAAACCCGGGTGCCTCGGAAAGCTTTCCAAAAAGAAAGCGCAAAGGTAACCCTCCCGAAAAAGGCACCTTAGGTTTTGACCCACACATAAGCCCAAACAAGGTCTTGGGACCCTAAAGAACCGGAAAAATCCTTGGCTGCCTGTCATGGAGGGCTTGCCAACTCTCACGAGCAGGTGTCAGTAGATCGTGGAACCCAACCAAACCGACCCATGTCTAACGGAGTCTCTCCATGTGAAAGTGGGAAATATGGTGGCGCCATCGCTTAAACGACTCATTTTGGGCCCCCTTAGGGCTCGTGCTCTTCAAGCTACAAGGACCATCCCAAAAGTGACTCAAGTCCAACTCGCATCTTTCAGAACCCATGCCTGCGATTGACTCGCGTGGCCCTCGAAAGGAACAACCCCCGTCCCTGTTTGAACAACGCTCGGTGGTGCGAGCCTCTGCTGGCACAGGGCCACACGGGGCCCTGGGCCCGAAATGGTCGACGATGCCGAAACCTGATCCCCAGCCGGTCAAGAGGGGCTCCCTTGCATTCTTGCAACTTTTAGTGAAACAACCCGAAACAGAATTCCACTTTTTCACTACCCCAAGATAGACTTAAACCCATGGGTGGTTGATTTCCTCCAAAGGGACTCCAGCAACGATTTATTCACCACCAAGAAATGGTCTTCCCATCAGTTTAAAGTCCAGGAAGTGAGTTGGCATCCCTTTCTCTTTGCAACGCTTTCCATCAATTCATGGTCGCCCTCAGCATAACCGCAAAGGCTCACCACTGGAGAACACGCCCCCATAACCACCCCCACAACCTCCCCCACATGCCCTGTCCTTGGACCATGTGTCGCGGACTTCGGACGGAGAGAAGGCAAAGGCATGCCAGTGGATTCGGCCGCGTGAGGATGCCAAGACAAAAACTTGATTTTGTTGTTCTTTTTCCACAACCCACAAGATTTCTTTTTCCGAGTTGTGCAACCCAAAAGAAAGGGCCTGGACCCGCAAAGTTCCCTTACACCTGGGTTGCTGCCCCACATTTCTGGGGCCCAATTCGATTTCATGTGAGTTTCATATTGGGCCCAGGCATCCGGAGAAGGGGCACCCTCCAGCCAATCAAGGCTTTCCGCGGCACGGGTCGATTGAAATCGCGCGCGGGCAGGTTCGCTGGTGCAGCGGGGGTCCTGTTCCCCTGGCCCAGACATTTCGGCCTCATGCTGGTTCCCTTGAACCGCTCTCGCAACCCAAATCACCGAGGTGAGTTCGGCTCAAGTGGCGCAACTCACGACCAACCCCCCGTCCCAATGATCTTTGGCCTTCAGTCTCCGGGTCATCCATAAAAAGGGTCTGGAAGGGTCTGGAAGGGGGTCGAGCGTCTGGCTGCAAAACAGTGCTTCGGACATCTCTTGGAGCTGATCTTCTTGAAATCCGTGAGGGAAACCAAAGGCGTTCCCAAAGCGCTGGTGCCCTTCTTGGTGCAATGGATGGGATTCCCCGAGAAATGGGGCGTAAAACCAATCTAAACCAGGGCCGTCTATGTAACGAACCTAACCGAGGCAGCCATATAGGTGTGTAATGATGAATCCCTTGAGCCGGTCTTTTGAGTAAACTGGTCCACTGGTAGTCTTTGTTCCCCGGTTGAGCACAACCGCAGCCTTCCAATGAACTTGCATGACCTCCCCAAAGCGGGAATGTATACCTGTGCCGTTTCTGAACTGTGGTTGCGGTTGCTGCTGCTGCTGTTGGTAGTTGTGGTTGCTAGTTGCGGTATGCACAAATCGTCCAGTAGCTTTGGCCATTGACAAACAACATCCTGCCCACTGCGCATGCATGCTCGGCTGCGCGTGCATGCTCGGCACCGTCGCATGCACCATCCTCAGCTGACAGACCTGTAGGGCCCAATGCTCTGGGCTGCGTGGCACCTGAATTTGCTTGCCCCCTAATCATAGAATCATAGAAGCCAGCGACCACAAATTCTACAGGAAACTAGCTATATACATTCCCAGCAAAAAAAAAATCGGGGGTTTCCTGTAGAACTTCCTGTTGGTTTCTTAGATCTAAAGGATGGTTGCCCTATGCCGCTTGTCGCCCTAGGGGTTCTGATTCCCAAATGGGGCCCGCGGAAAGAGCTGGTTCTGGTCGGAGACGGCCGGGTTGCGGATTCGAGGGGTGACTTTGGGGAGAGAACCTCCCCAGAAACAAATTTGAGCCCTGAAATATCCCAGACCCAAATCCTACGTGCAGCTGTGGCCGATGGCGTGGTGTTCCTTTTTCGAAGTGCGCATTTCTGGGGTTGGGACCCGGGAAAAAACAAAGCCGAACACATTTGGGAGGTCCACATGGGTGTGTCTGTGTGTGTGTGTGTGGCTCTGTTTGTTTGCTTTGTGAGGGACCCTACACAAGCACTTTTGGCGCCCCCGATATATTGATGCATGCGCAAATCCCTATTGGTCTAAGGGTTGATTCCCCATTCTTTCCAACCATCGTTCTTTTCGAACACCGGCCGTTTCCCTGGGTTTTTGGAGGTTTTCTAGAAAGAATTCGGATCCCTGGAAACACTAGAATTGTGCCCCCAGGTCCTCCATAAGGGTACCCGTTTTTCTGTAGTCTATTTTAGTAGGGGAACCCTCCCCCCCAAAAAAAACGGTAAAAGGGCACTACTGGGGGACCTAGTCCCTGTTGTGACACATACCCTTGCGTTTTGAGTTGTCTGAGGCTGGTGCTGTAAAGTCGCGGCGAGTCTCTGGGCGTCTCTCTTTCCGACATACCGCCGCCGCGGCGCGCCACTGGCTCCGTGAATCGAACGCCGAACAAGAATTACGCGATGCGTATAAATTGCAATGGGGGGCATGGACATCATTTTGGTAGGCATTCTTGTCCACCAGCCAGTTTGGAGGGTATCATTTTGATAGGGATTCTTGTCGTATTCATTTTGGTAGAGACTCTTGTCCACCAGCTAGTTTGCAATGTATTCAGTTTGGTAGGGAGCTAGTTTGGAGGGTACTCATTTTGGTAGGGATTCTTGTCCACCAGCTAGTTTGAGGGTATTAATTTTGGTAGGGATTCTTGTCCACCAGCTAGTTTGGAGGGTATTCATTTTGGTAGGGATTTCTGTCCACCTGCTAGTTTGGAGGGTATTCATTTTGGTAGGGATTCTTGTCCACCTGCTAGTTTGGAGGGTATTCATCTGGTAGGGATTCTTGTCCACCAGCAAGTTTGGGGGGTGTTCATTTTGGTAGGGAGCTAGTTTGGAGGGTACTCAGTTTGGCAGGGATTCTTGTCCACAGCTAGCTTGGAGGGTATTTATTTTGGTACGGATTCTTGTCCACCAGCTAGTTTGGAGGGTATTCATTTTGGTAGGGATTCTTGTCCACCTGCTAGTTTGGAGGGTATTCATCTGGTAGGGATTCTTGTCCACCAGCTAGTTTGGAGAGTTTGGAATGTATTCATTTTGGTAGGGATTCTTGTCCACCACCTAGTTTGGAGGGTATTCATTCCTGTCCACCACCTAGTTTGGAGGGTATTCATCTGGTAGGGATTCTTGTCCACCAGCTAGTTTGGAGGGTATTCATTTTGGTAGGGAGCTAGTTGTTTGGAGGGTACTCATTTTGGCAGGGATTCTTGTCCACCAGTTTGGAATGTATTCATTTTGGTAGGGATTCTTGTCCACCTGCTAGTTTGGAGGGTATTCATTCCTGTCGACCACCTAGTTTGGAGGGTATTCATCTGGTAGGGATTCTTGTCCACCAGCTAGTTTGGAGGGTATTCATTTTGGTAGGGAGCTAGTTTGGAGGGTACTCATTTTGGTAGGGATTCTTGTCCACCAGCCAGTTTGGAGGGTATTCATTCCTTTCCACCAGCTAGTTTGGAGGGTCTTTGCCCCATGAGACCACTTCCGCGATTTGCACGGCTACAGCTCCTTTCTGGCTGACCATCAACTCTATTGGATTGATCGGGTCGCACTGACGGTCACACTTGCTTAGAATGTCTACCCTTCTCGCAAATCCCTACCGCACTTCCTCGCTTGACTGGCCAAACAAAAGTCCAAACTTGTTGCCCACTCAAAGTTATTCTCCAGGAGATATGGTCATGGTGAACATCCCAATCCCCAGTATAGACTAAATGGGTGGTGCACCTACCCCAAAATGGGATCCCATTGGTGTTGACCTACGGCCATATGAAGTTCAGGAGGCAGTGAGCCAAACTCCTAGCGCATTCTCTCTGCGACGCACCCAACCGCTCACTCGTCAATGACCGCGGCACGGCGACGGCAGCGCTTGAGGCCTGCAAAAGGCGGCCCCACGCGGGCCCAGGCGACTCGCCGTGCATCGAAGGACGTGAATTGGATCGCACCCGGGCCAGTGGGCGGGCAGCACTTTTGTTGTGTTTTCTGCACATCCCTGCCATTGGGATATATAGTTATATCAACGGAAGTTGAAAAGGAACTTCCTGGAATTGATTGAGCTGGCTGTCTCTAAGAATGCGTGCGCTTGTGTTTCATCCCAAAGACTGGATGCACTGCGCGGGCAAAAACTACGAAAAAGCTGGACAGCGCGAAACCTTTGGAATGGACAGAGGCTTAAATGTGGCCATGTGCGTGGACCACCGGAAAACTAGCTAACTAGCGCCTAGCGAGGTAGCGAGCTAGCGAACTAGCGCAGTCAGGCAATCAGCTGACCAATTTGCTAGCGGACGGGTTGGCCAATTAGCGAAAGATAGCACGATAGAAAGGAAGATAGACAGATGGATAGCTAAATAGAAAGATAGACGGACAGATATATATATATATATATATATCTATTATATAGACCGACCGATGGATGGATAGACAGAATATGGAAGGACAAACGATATAGGCCGAGAAAAGGATAAGTGGGTAAATAAGGAAATCCAACTTTGAATAGAATCATAGAGTCTCGCGTAGACAAACAAGCAAGATGGATGGATAGAAATACTTGAAGATGGAAAGATAGGACGATAGACAGACAAGTGGATTGATAAATCGATAGAGTAGATAGAGCCTGAACAGTCTGATAGAACGGGCCGCAGATTTTTTTGGAGAAAAAAAAGACTGATATGTTTTACAGATAGAAAGACTCACAGATTCTGACAGCCTCGTTTCTGCTACGCGATGCGCCGGCTGCTGCGTTTACATGGATTCAAAAACAAACGTTTTGTTGAGTTAAGCAATTGGCACGCACAGCACAACAACACATCCATTGCCACAAACACACAACTAGCAATCAAGCGTCACAACTTGTGCATTCTCGGCACATGCTTCACTATGAGGCGCCGTGATTTTTGATGAACACACAAGCACGAGAATGAAGCAATGGTCCAGGGATTTCCGTTTACCAGGAAGGCACACTCGTTTACACACTTCACATCACGCAACAGTATGAACGGGGCAGCTGTTGCGACCGGGGCTGGGTGGCCCGTTGCCCTGCCGTGGCAAAAGCTCAGCTCGTGTTGCAATGCGCGCATTGAGCACGGTAAGAAGACTGTGGCAGCTGGACCGAACCTCGATGACGCTATCACAGCCAAACGCTTGAAGTGAGCTCAAGCTGTTGACCCCTGCAAGCAAGAGGATACGGCACACGTGTCAGGCAGGAAAGCAGAGGGAGGCAAGCACTGAGGCAGCATGCGGTCATGCTCCAAAGCAGGGGGATGCAACTGCGTGTCTTCGCGTGGGCCGCGACGGTTCCCGAAACCTGCAGGCCGGAGTCATTCGGCGTGCTTTTGAGCCAAAAAGTTTGGCACCACAACAGAACAGAAGAAGAGAAACAAAAGGAGAAACAATACGGAAGGAGAAAGCGGAAGAGACATAACAAAGAAAAAACGAGGAGAGCGAAACAGAACAGGAGAAAAAAAGAGAAGCAGAAAGAGAATGAGAAAGAGAAAGAACAAAAAAAACGAGAAATAGAGATAAAAGAGGATGAGAGAAAAGAGGATGAGAGAAAAGAGGAGAGAAACAAGGAAAGCAAGCAAAAAGAGGAGGAAGAGAAAGAGAACGAGAAAGAGAGAAAAGAAAAGGAGAAGAAAGAAGAAGAAGAAGAAGAAGAAGAAGAAGAAGAGACAATAGCAAGAGCAACAGAAAGCGGAAGAGGACGAGCGAGAGACCGGAAAAAAAAACAGAAGACAAAGAGAACGAGAAAGATAATAAGAAAGACCATGAAAGAGAAGTGGAAGCGAAGCGTGCTCCATACTTGGTGTTACAGTTTTTGACCCCCTCCCCCCCCGGCTCCGCCGGTAAGTAGTGTGTCTAATATAAGGGGCCAACAGATCGCCATCCACAAGCCTCTTGCGTCGGCCCTTCTACCAGGGCCTTGGGTCAACATCCGCCAATTTGCTTCGCCCACTGGCAGCTTTGGACAAGGTCGACGCTCTGCAAAACACCCGCGAAGGAGGGAAGGACAAGACATATAGGTGTTTCTCAACATGGACCCCCTTTCAGTTGGTATTTCAGGGAAACCAAAAAGACACCTTATTACGAGAATGGAAATAAATTTAACTTGGGAACCCGAGCTGGGGGACATCATCTGGGGATTCATGTCCCGCCGGAACCTGAGGGCAAACCTGTTGGAACTCCGCTCGGCTCAGGAATCGCCGCCTTTCCCTTCGCGCGGGCTGAGGGATGCACAGAGGCGCCGCAGAAGTGGCAGGTAGATCCCTACATCCCGATGTGTGTGCTGGTTTTTTACAGGGCACCCAATTCAGGTTGGTTGAAAGGGAAACCAAAAGGAGATCATCTAAATTTCTGGGGTGCCCCTATTTTGACAAAATGTGGAAAACAAGGAATTTGCAAGTAAGTAATGGAGCTTTATCATGGGTGAGCTCATCTTACGCCAAATGAGCTCATCAACATTCGCCCTCTCTTTGTATCTGCCAGGATCAAGCCAACAGAAAATGCATTAAAGGGATCGATCCCTAAGTGCAAGGAACCTCCGTTGGGCAAGTTCAGCTCAACTCCGCTACGTAAATCAGGCTGATGTACACTATGGATGCATTCCTGCATGGGACCGTGTCATGGACACCTATCATGTTGATGTCCCATGGGTGCCCCATATTCTCCCTTCCGATTTTTTTCTCTGGCAAACACAACCAAAAGGCAATGTCTAAGAGAAGCAAACGGGGGGATGAATACAGCAAGTTATGCTGCAAAATGCTCCAACAGAAGTAACTCTCAAGAGGCATTGAGTTGAGCAGCCCTGCCACTTTGCCATTTCATGCGCCCTGTTGAAAAGTACAAAAGACCTGAGCTGAGTATGCGCGCGCCGTCACTCCCGCGGTTTGCAACCAGGGATCCGTGCACAACTACGGCTGTGTTTAACCCGCAACCAAAACAGACATGCCCCATGTTTAGTGAATCTTCACATGCAAACTAATCAATGTCAGGAGCGATCCTGGATGAGAGAGTGTTGAACGACGAGGTCAATGGCTTGAGTTGAGCCACTGACACAACGGACTGTTTCCTCATGGTAGATTCTGGTCAATTTGTTTGCGGTTGTAATCAGTTATACTCCCTGCCTGCCAATGCATCAGCCAACTCCCAATTGTTTGCTTTAGCTTGAAAATTCGTCGCCACCCTCTAAAGAAAGACCCAAACAATAAGCTCGAAGGTACGTGGGTGCTCGGCCAAGTTTGCCTGAAGTGGACTTAACCTTGCTGGTAGTGGGTTATAACCGAGGTGCCTAACCACTTTCTAACTTGGCCGAGCGAGCTCGAAATGTTTGAGCATACATGGTTTCTGCTGGCCACTGGAGCAGTGGCGCTCAAAGGACGCGGGGAATCTAAAATGATTTCCACCCTCAAAGCACCAAGGGGGAAATGGGGCACATACACTTTGTATTGCGGCTATATAGTAATTGCATATATATATATATATACCAATTCATCTAACCACTGGGGGTAGTGGTTTGGGGGCAGTGACAACCATGTTAGAGGGAAGTGTATTGCTTGCTTTTGTGATTCGAAGCCAAAGGAACCACAAAGTTGTTCATCCCAACGGTACATGCCAAAAACATACGAGCGGGTTCTGTTTGAATTCTGTGAAAAGTCGAGGCCGCAATATCGAATAGCTTTCGAGGAGATCCTAGTCTTCTTGGTGACCATCCCACGTCTGTGGTCCTCTGACTGCCACGATTGGCCTCCGGTCCCAGCAAGGGAATTCTTCGTGAAAAACCCTGTCATCATACCGGTTTGTTCAGGTGTGACCTTTGCTTAACGCATGTCACATGGGTGATTCTCAGAATAGTGGTCCCCTAGATTCGCTGGTATCCTCTTGGCACATCAAGAGCGCCACCATTGTGAGAACCGCTCCTAGCAGTTACGGGCTTGGGTCGATTTTGAGGCATCGGCCAGCCAAGGACTCATTTTAACCACGGGCAACTTGTGATTTCGCCCTCAAGATGGGACACTTATACAGTGAGTCAGTGTAGACCACGGGCTACGTGGTTGGAGTTTGAAGCAATGTCCATGATGTTGGTATTTGTCGCTGATGACCATGAAGCAATACCCATGGTGTTTGAAGCAATACCCATTTGACAAATCTATGATACGTTTGTATTGGGGACCAATTGCTAACACCATTTACATGGCGATGTTGTACCTCGACCCTCAAATTACCCTTAAACAAATGATGTTGTCCTAAATAACCATGGGATGAATTCCATCTTTGCTCATGCCTTTTGAGGGTCCAGGCCCCCCCCCAAAAAAAACAACTGAAACCAGTTGTAAGGTTTGCTCAGCATCTGGGACGGTAACCCAAAATCCGCCAAAAAATATGGGCGTGTCCGTGCCTGAGCCTTGCTCTTTGGGGTTGTTAAGGGAACCGACGCCGATTCGTTGACGACGGAACTTCCCCAAAGGCGTTGGGAATCGCGCGTTCCGGGCTGGAGGTCGCAGCCGAGCCCGGGCTGAAACTGGATCAAAGTTTCGTCGGGGCCGCAACCAAAGCTTCAAAGGGGCTGTGGCTCAAGATACGGGCGGAGTTCAGGCTTTAGTCTTCGCTTAATGGACGAATCTTGGGGATGTCGTTGTTTGAGCAGCCTCAAAGGAGGTTCTTCCAGAAGGGTGGATGCTCCTGCGATGTTGGCAAGTAAACCTCAACGATCGGATCGCTGTGGACCCGGTCCCGAGTGCTGCAAACCCTTTCTTTGTTCACAACTCTGGCCTATTTTCTTGGCAAATTGATAGTCATATGTTCAGGTGATGTTTCGTACTTACTCAAATTTCGAAAATTGGTAGAGAGACCTCAAAGATCTTGAACATGTGGTCCACTTTTCTGCGATCACTATCTGGGGTTTAACCAGAATACCGAGGCTTCGGGCAAGAGAATCGCAGTTGTGGAAACCGAATGCCTGCGCTTGAAGATGCGCCGAGGATTGACCAAAGATCTGCGAGACGTCTGGCGCTGGGCTCTGCTCGATCGCTCCAGCCCAACACGTGAGGCGCGCACATGAGCTTCCCCGAGTGGCCGTTGGCTTCCGACGCTTTGGAAGGAAAGGAAGCAACCATGTTCCGAGCCGTGAGCATGTTCGTTCCCCCGGACACGAGAAAATGTGTGAGGCTGGAGTTTGTGGGCAACGAGGGTCCACCGTGCACCTAAGACCAATCTGCATGTTTTGTGTTGCCTCCCAATTGGATGAACAAATTTGACCAACTCACGTGAAAAAGAAGGGGGTGTTCTCATGTCTCAAAGTAGGACAGTATAAAAACCACCACATGCTATAGATTGAAGTCACATGGAATGGACTGGCCTGAGAAGAGTGGCCACCGACAGCATGTCAACATGTCGGCCCTCGGGTCAGCTAACCTCAGCTGAGACTAAACAGGCCACAACCGCCGCAGCGGACGAGATATGGGTGTGCGTTGTTTTTCTCCGCATTGCTGCCTTTTCGGGCAGATCTAAAGGGAAATCAAAAGGACACCAAAAATTGCGGGGGTTCCCCTACTTTAAGGCAAACCCATATGAGAAGTGTGTCAAATTGTCTCAAATCAGCTAGTTACCACAAAATGCGATTGGCGGCTGACCAATTCTGTGTAGGTGTAGGTTGGATCGGTGGCTTGGGGATTTGAACCCCTGGTTCAGAGTCAGTTGGGGGGTCTTTCCCTCCAAAGTACCAACCCAACCTTGGGCAAGCTGACCTTTGCCTCACTTCCCTTGCCGTATGGCCTTGTTCTTTTTTGCATGGTATCCTGTTGGGCGACATGTTCAAGGCAAACGGGAAAGGACGCATTTTGTGGGTAGAGGGAGTTGTAGAGAACCTATCCCACCCATTTTCATCATCTCACCCGTTGCGGCCATTGCCGAGTGAAGGTAAGCCTGGCAGGCAGGGGGAGGGGAGGGGGGGGGCATGAAGTTCCGAACGCGACAGCGATGTGGATGAGTTGTGGGGTCTTGTGGCAAAATGCTTGTTTTAGCCGGCCCGATCCAGTCCAATTCAATACGGAAACCAATAGTTGAGTTGGTTAAACAATGGTTGACACAACCAGACCCTGGTCTCAGGAAACCAACAAGCAAACAAGCAGGTTGCATGTAAGGGGGTGGCCCACCATTCGTACACGGAACCGACTCCGGCCGGAGTCGGTGTATTGGAGTATGTCTTGAGATCCTTTTTCAGATTCAAGGGAACCAAGGCCCAGGCCAAACGCGAAGAAACCCCTTCTGCCTCGAGCCCAAGGGAGAGCCTGCGCCACTCCTAGACGTGGCCCGGGCCAAGAAACCATCCCATTTGCCCAATTTAAGATCGGAACATCCCCCCTACCTTAAGGGGGAGGGGGGTGGGGGGGTCCCCCAATTCCATTTGTTTAGTCTTCCCCAAAAAGGGAAAATCGAGCCCTAAATGGAATTGCAGGGGTCCCCCCCCCTGGCAAACCCAAGTATCCACGACCCAAAATTGCCGGGTGCCGATCACCCCAGGGACCCAGGAGGTATACATCTGACTGGACCCCAAAATGGGCTTGCCTGGCCTGGAAAACCGGTCTTTGTTGCGACGGAAGCGGCAGCCGCCTAGTCCGCCTCGCCCTCGCTCGAATCCTGGCTATATCCCAGCTGGGCCAGCAGTACCTGCATCGCAAAAGATCTGAAGGGTTGATCAATATCCCATTTCGGGCCCCAATTTTCACCATGGGTCATTTTTCCCGTGGACACGCAAAATATGTTTTGTGATTTCCCCCCAATCATCCTATATACTGGACCATTTGATCTCTTCTATCATTCCAGCGAACAAACCCCATAAAAAGCGGCCTGGGAAATCCCCCAAACAGGAGCTTCCGCTTTCTGAAAAGGAGCCAAGGAGGCTCCTCCTTCCAACCCTTAGTAGCAGAACTAAAAAGCAGAACCCACCCATGGTATGGTGGCCAAAAAACGAAAAGGTGGATTTGTGTGCAGCCCAACCATGAACAGAACCCCAAACCACCAAACAAGAAAAAGAACATGGCAACAGTGAAGCTCCTCTATGAAATGACGATCATAGAGCGGGCCATTTGGATCTGGCCATGCGACCGGGAGCCAAGATGTGGAGGTCCAGCACGGTTGGTTTTAAAGGGCTGGTTTGGGGGGCCCCTAAAAAAGAGCTTTGATCTAGGGGTTGATTCCTGGTCCATTCTTTTCCACCCTCGTTCTTTCCAAAAACCGGCCGGCCGTTTTCGCTTGTTTTCCGGAGGTGTTCTAAGATTCGGATCCCTGGAAAGAATGGAAATGGAAGGTACCCCTAGAACTTCACTCGTGCCAACTGTGAGATTGGTTCGGGACTCGGATGTGCTAATTCCGATCTGTCTTGGCTGACCATCGATTTTTGTTGGCCAAGGCCTTCATGTAAGATGGCACCATCCCCAAAGGAGAAGGAGCAAAAGGAAGTTTGCGGCGGCCAAGGCTCCAATGAACATATGTTGACAACAGGCTGCTCTTGTTGGCTGACAGGCCTAGGTTGCTGAGGGTTGTACATCAAACATGAGGTTCATGGGTTTATGAAAAAGATGAAAAGGATGGAGCACCGACCTTTGCAGCTCCTGGAGGGGTCGTTCCCACCATCCTTCTTGTGACGAGGGTTGGCAAGGTCGCCTCTGGGCTTCTTTATGCCCAGCATCGCAGCAGGAGTTTTCAGCATGGGAAATTGCCTAACTGAAATGGCAACTGCCCAAGCCAAAAGTAGGGGCTCTTACCTGACCTCTGACATCAAATAGCCCTTTTTCAAGCCCCCAAATTCGGAGGTCGGGACAATGGAGTGCCGCCCCCGCCAAAACGGACGAAGCCAACTTGGAAATGCTACGAAAGCTTCGCAAAACCGAGAAACCAAGATGGCCCAGAACCAAATCTGAAGCCATGCAGAAAAACGTCTGGCGAGCTTCTGTGAAGCTTGGCAGAGCTTGCTCCGAAGAGATCTAGGGACTCCACAAGTGCTTTTCTGACTCTGGGACGGCTTCAAATGCCCGACTTGCGAAAGGACTGAACAGCTTTGGATTGAAAAGCTAAACAGCCAAGCCACAACTGGTTAAACAGGTCCAAACGACAAATCTTAAAAACATATTTACCTGGTGTAGTTTGAGGGTCCAGCTACATCCATTTGCGCGCGTCATCCCCCGGCTCTGACAAATCCACACAAACAAGCAGCAAACCTTGCAGCTCGGCTTCTCGACTTCGCAGGCTGCCACTTACCATTCTTTCCCGAGATTTTTCGAGGACACGGTGAAACAAGTATTTCCTCAAATGACCAGGCTTTTGGTGGTTCGTGCTTGGAACACTTGCAACATTTCAGGAATCCGCCGCACCAAATAATGTATGCCGTTGCGCTTTTGAGCGAACAAGAGCACATACGATGTTGGGAAGAGCCCCACCAAGATTGCACCAACCCGTGAACAAAGGAAGAACCTTGCTACGTGCAGGGAAACAAAAGAAGCAAAGCCAGCTGTTTTCTACCCTGAAAGTTGGCCATCTTTGGGAGGCTCCGAGCATCCCTAACCCGCCGTTCCACCAACCCTAAAACACCACTGCCAGTCAACGCTCATACCCTTGTATGTTGCCAGTCTTCTTTTGATACGGCCGACTCCGCAAATATCTGCAACCACACAACGTCGGCCTAGCTGTTCTACATTCGAGCCAGCGACGCACGGTGATGGGTCGCGGCTGTCTGCTTTGCTATCAGCACCGGCTAGCGGCCATTCGCAAGAAATGCCATGATAATCATGCTATGCTGCAAACTCAGCAAACTGCATCAGGTGTGCTTCTCTTTGTCAGCACCGGCATCTAGCAAGCACTGCACAACTGCCTGCTGGCCCTGCATAGCCGCAAAATGCAGCGGTGGAGCGCCTTTGTTGGCCGCCTTCTCTTTGTCAGCACCGGCATCCAGCAAGCACTGCACCACTGCCTGATGGCCCTGCGTAGCCGCAAAATGCAATGGTGCAACGCCATTGTTGGCCGCCTTCTCTTTGTCAGCACCGGCCTACCAAGCACTGCACAACTGCCTGATGGTCCTGCATAGCTGCAAAATGCAGCGGTGTAAGGCCATCATTGTCAGCCTTCTCTTTGTCAGCACCAGCATCCAGCAAGCACTGCACCACTGCCTGATGGCCCTGCATAGCCGCAAAATGCAATGGTGCAGCGCCATCGTTGGCCGTCTTCTCTTTGTCAGCACCGGCATCTAGCAAGCACTGCACAACTGCCTGATGGCCCTGCATAGCCGCAAAATGCAATGGTGCGGCGCCACTGTGGGCCTTCTTCTCTTTGTCAGCACCGGCATCTAACAAGCACTGCACAACTGTCTGATGGCCCTGCCTAGCAGCATGATGCAATGGTGTAAGGCCACGATTGTCAGCCTTCTCTTTGTCAGAACCGGAATGCAGCAAGCACTGCACCACTGCCTGATGGCCCTGCGTAGCCGCAAAATGCAATGGTGCAGCGCCATCGTTGGCCGTCTTCTCTTTGTCAGCACCAGCATCTAGCAAGCACTGCACAACTGCCTGATGGCCCTGCATAGCCGCAAAATGCAATGGTGCGGCGCCACTGAGGGCCTTCTTCTCTTTGTCAGCACCGGCATCTAACAAGCACTTCACAACTGCCTGATGGCCCTTTCTAGCAGCAAGATGCAACGGTGTAAGGCCAGCGTTGGCCGTCTTCTCTTTGTCAGCACCGGCATCCAGCAAGCACTGCACCACTGCCTGATGGCCCTGCTCAGCCGCAGAATGCAATGGTGCGGCGCCACTGCGGGCCTTCTTCTCTTTGTCACCACCGGCATCTAACAAGCACTGCACAACTGTCTGATGGCCCTTTCTAGCAGCAAGATGCAACGGTGCAAGACCATCATTGTCGTCTCTAATGGATAATATTTGTTCTGATACTAATGTTATATAAATTGTATCTGGCATCAAAGCAGTAAGCATAGAACCACTTGGTTTGCAACGAATTAGAAGCTGTTGCCCAGATTTAGTATTAATTCCAGAATATGAAGAATCCGGCACCCTTTCCATATTCATAGCAAAGATGAACTTATTCGATTTATACTGATTAAATTCAATAGATAAATGATGTTGATGAAACAAAGGTAAATTCAATGCTTTTCGTAAATAATAGAACGCTTGTGTTATGCTCTTACAGGGATATTCAGGAAATAGTTTTGAACCGAGTTGTAATTGAAATTCTAAATCAAGGTCGTTGTCATAAATTCCCGAATTAGCAAAAGTAATACGGCTCATAGGATGATAAAACCTATTGTATTCTTTATGAACTTCGGCGCTTGAACCTGTGAGGTCTTCTTTGTTGAAGGTGATGAATGCTGCAGCGAGTTTAGACACAGAACGAACAACTGTAGTGTTTATTGCTGCTTGACCAACAACTGAATTAGACTGACATATATAAGTATTATAAGTAATAGGTAATTATTTTCCATCAAGTAGATGAGCAACGTATTTATTGTGGAGGTCATTGTCCAAACTTACTACATCACATTGAAGGAAGCAATTATTTAGTTCGAATTGACCGCTCGTGTTTTTGAAATCATTAGGCGCCGCTTCACTGGCGGGGAAATCACCACTAATACCAGGTTCAACAATACAATCAGTAAAATTTGAACCAGTTCAAGTTCCAAAACAAGAGGACACGCTTTTAAAGGAATATACTTAAACTGATTGAATAAACCAAGCATAGGTTTAAAACCAACGACCATTTTTGTTTGAAACCCTGGAATAGAAGCGTTGTCATAAGCAGTTCCAATAACACCAGTTGAAGTGCTCGCTCTTCTTTGTGTTAAATCGTCATCAAATCTATAACCAAAACTCTGGGCATCTTCATTATCACGAGCACCCTTAGACATTAAACAACTCATCATTTGATGATTTCTGTTATAATAATCAATGTCTTCAACAAGTTGATTACCAGCAATTAACCGTGCTCTTCTAAAGAAGGAATAAGCAGGAGACAGTGGTCTTACCCGCCGATTGTTTGTAGCATCCTTGTTTTCAACATTGAGAAAAACCATCACTGATTGAGGGTCTAACCAACTATTATCTTCGGCATTTAATGCAATTTTCAACACACGATTTCCAGACGAAGGAGTATACACATTTGAACCAGACGGGAAGAATGAAACGCTACGACGCTCATTTATATAACTTGCTCCTTTATTTAATTTGAATGAGAGGTTGTCAATTAGAATATCTTCAGCACTAAAAGTTTCCATTGCTATATATATAATTCAAATTAGAAATAATTTAAACTAAATTGATAAATTTATACATTTATTAATTTCTAAAACATAATTAAGAATTATGTTTTACAAATTGAATAATTTCGTATAATCCTTTTGCTTAGAATTATTATTTTTAAATATTTTCATTTTACTTTTCTTAATCTTATCTTCAACTGGATTATTCCCTTTTCCTTTCTCCATTACTAATTCTCTAATTTCTTCATATGAACTTTTCTTATACTTTTTATTTTCATTCTTAATCATATCATCCGTTGTGTCATTGTCATATTTCTTATGTTGTATCATTAATATAATTTAGATTATTTATAATATCTCCTTTACTGGCTCAATGCTTCTTGAAACATCACGACCCGTATCTCCGTATCCAGTTATGTAATCATGATTAGTAAAGGGATTTAATGAACCAGTATAAACAGTTACAGCAGACCTATCTAAAATACTGACAGGGTCTAAGATACTTCTAAAATTAATGTAATCATCGGTAATTTTAGACCTTCGTGATATAAACGGCGCTCCATAAGTAGTTAAAGTTAATTCTCTTTCAGGGTAATCTTTTGTTATTTGTGCACCTACACTTGAACCGAGACTATGTGTTGTAAGATGTTTAACTTCATTGTTTTCATTCAATGCTTTTGATGTGTCTTTATATCGTTGTGAGTATTTTGTCATTTTAAACGGAAGTCCTACATCCGCCAGAATATCATTAACAGCACCAGAAAACGTTCCTTTTCCAAATGTTCCGCTTACATACATTTCATCACCATCAATATAAAAACCGTTACCATTGCCATATGCTCTACTTAACCCTTGTGCATCAGTTAAATTTGAATTAGGATAATAACTATTTAATAGTTTGTCAGTTCGTTTCATAACAGCAGTTATTTTAGTTGTTTTCTTATAAGGTTGATAATGTGTAGTTTTCCCATGCTTCATTTCATAAATTAACTTTTTATTATTAATCATATAATTAAAGTTATAAATTAATTTCTCAATTAGTTAATAATGCTTACATAAAAAAAAAAAGTTTATATTGACAGCGCCCATAGAATATCGGGGACATCATCTAATTTTAGAGTTGAATTGCCGGAAACATTACAAACAGACAACGGAGTTCATTGCTACATTCATGAAGTAACATTACCTAACTCTTGGTATTCAATACAGTCAGGATTAAATAATATATTATACTTTTATTCTTCTCCACTAGTTCCAGATGAAGATAACACAAATGGCCATTATTTAGCGTTACAATTGGACGAAGGAGTATATACTGGCACAGAACTAGCAACAGAATTAAAAGCAAAAATAGACGATGTTGTAGATAATACTAATTTCTCAAATACTTATGAAGTTACTTACAGTGTGAAAACTAATAAAATAACGATTTCTTCAAACTATGCTGATAGACAATTTGCAGTATTAACTGATGAACAAATGAAAATAATATATGCTGATTATATATGGAATGGAAGGTTTAATGCTAATAACTTGCAATCTGTTAATGAAGTTTTAGGAAATTATCAAATGGTAGTTTATCAATATAATAATCCTTATGTTTCTGGTTTCGTTAATCTTCAACCCATTAGAAATATTCATGTTCATTCTTCTCAATTGTCTAATTATAATCAAGTAAATTTAAGGACGGGCGATAGCACAGTTGTTAAGAACGTACCAGTCACAGCACCACATTCTGGTTTGATATTCGACTCAGAATTAAATCCACTGGATTACTTGGATGTATCAAATAGAAGTTTTAAACAGTTAGACTTCTGGTTGTCTAATTCATTAGGTAATGAAATTAATTTGAATGGGGTTAATGTTAGTCTGAGTCTCCTTTTCGTAAACAGTGTATTATTTAAATATATTCTATATAGAAATTTAATAGAAAATATATAGAATATATTATATGACAAGTATTGAGGTAGTAGATGTTAATAATGAAACTAAAACAGACGAAGCACCTATTAATAATGAGGTTGTTGAACAACATGAAACAGTTAATGAAGAACCAACGCCTGAAGAACCAACAAAAGAAACCACAGACGAACCTAAACCAAAAGCAAAAGCAAAAGCAAAAGCAAAAACATTACCAAGGACAAAGAAAGAAATTGAAGTAGTCCAATGTGAAAAATGTGGTAAATCTATGAATGCTAAATCACTTCGTTTTCACATCCAAAGAATTGTAAGGGTGTGCCTACTGAACTATTACCAGTTAATCCACAAAAGAATATTAGAAAAATTCAACCAGAAGTAAAAGAAGAAATTAAGAATGAGATTAAACAAGAAGTGATTAAAGAAACCATTCAGAAACCCGCAGCAACAGAACTATTAAACCAACATTATGAAGAACTTAAACAAAAGAGAAAACAAGATAAACAAGAAAAAATAAACAAATTATCTTCAATGTTTTAAATAATAATCTAATTATAATATATATTAATCATGCTTATGAGAAGTCATAGAAATGTAGAATTCAAAAGAGCACCACAAGTAGAACGTCATTATGATGTTTCAGATTTATGGGGAGTTGCCTCGCGTATGAATTACTTTAAACAGTTGAAGGACACACTGGAAGCGAAACAATCACAAGGAGCATTAATAAAGTATAGAAACGATTTAGTTGAAAGCAACAGAACCGAAAGTTACAGAAAAGAGTTAGACAGAATAAGAAACATATTAGACAACACACGGTCACCAGACGGAATACAAACAAAGGAACAACTAACAGTAAGAAAGAAGCATTTAGAAGAAATGATTAAGAATATCTCTGATTAATTTATTTTTTCTAAATAATTAATATACTATGATTAAATCAATGAATAGATTGAATACAGTAGGACCGGTAAAAGTAGGGTCATTGAAATCACAATTACATTTGAGACCTTCTTATGATGAATTATTGAAAGAAACATTAGTAGGAGATGAGAACCGCCCATCAATTGAAAATGTAATAGACAGAAAAGCAACCAGATAGAGATTAAATCAATACGGTAGTCAGTTTGATAATAAAGATGCTTTGGATATTCAGAAGAAACAAGAACTGAACAGAAGAGAAGAAGTTATTAAAGAAGCGTCGTCGGACGGTGGTAGTGTAAGAGCTAAACTTGATGATGAACTGAAACTTGCTGACACACTGAAACAACAGCAGTCTTTCATTAATGAAAGATTGGCGGAAACAAACAAACAGAAAGAAGAACTTGCTGAAAAAATGAGACTTTGGAGAGAACAACACGAAGAAATGGCAAGTGCTGTTTCAAAACAATCAATACCAGAAGGTGTAGAAATTCGTTCAATGGTGTCCGCTGATGAAATGCCAGAATTAGAACCATTAGAGGAAGAGGAAGAAGAAGATGAACGTGAAGACGACCCTGTAGTTGAAGTAGAAGCATTGAAAAAAGGTAAGGATGATGACGATGACGCGCAAACAACCATTACTAATGCTGAGATAATGGAAATGCAAGAACAAGCAATCGAAATAGAATTTAAAAATGTTGAAAATGAAGAAGTTGACGACGAACGAATTTTCAAAAATTATTCAAGTGGTATAAAGTGGATGTGGCCGGTGTATTTAGCAAAAATTTCCAAGAAGTTTAATGGATAGTATAATTTCAAAACTACATCAATTCAATGTAATTAACGCTGTTAAATATGATGAGTTCAAAGAATTATTATATGAATATAACAATACAACAGGAGTAGATAGAAACGAAGTGAAGGTTAAACTACAAAAATATTATGAGGACAATGTTTATAATAAATACTTCGTCCATAAAGCAACTCAACAATAAATAATCTATCATATTTAATATGACTGATAAATATTATGGATTAAGACGACGCCCTACATTTGATGAAATGCTGAAAGAAGCGATGACACACAGATTAAAAATTGAAATTATCCCTGAAAGACAGACATTTGACACATCAATTAATAATATAGACTTTGATGATTTTGACCTTTCAAAATACGATAGGAGACTACGGTTGAATGCTAGGGTTCAAACTGATAAACAAGTTCTTCAACACGAATTGTTCCCTGATATGTTTGATGAAGTAGCACCAACATCACAGTTATATGAAAACAACGAGGCAGACGCACAAGCAAAACGATATGTAGCAAAAGATTTTGCTGATGAAATTTATAGCAATGCAATTTCAGGACCAAAAGATGAACCAAAAGATGAACCAAAAGATGAACCAAAAGATGAAAAGCAGGAAGATTTACAAAGTCTTCATTTAACATCATCATCGTCAGCATCAACCGTGAAAGAGGAAGAGAAGAAAGAGGAAAGCCGAGAAATAAAGTCGTTAAGAAACATATTTTTAGGTGGAGAAGACAAGAGCATATTTGAATTATTAAAACGAGAAAAGAAGTCATCCACACCATCAGAACAATCAAGAGAACAGGAAGAAGAACAACCGAGGGCATCATTCTGGACAAGACGACAGGTAGAAGCAAGAAGCAGAAGTCACTCACCAGAAGAAAGAGCAAGAGGCAGTCAATGGGGCATAAGACAAATGGAAACGAGAAGCAGAAGTCGGTCACCTGAAGAAATAGCAAGAGGTAGTGAATGGACGAGGGAACAAATGGAAACAAGAAGCAGGAGCAGAAGCCCAGAAAGCAGAAGCCCAGAAAGTAGCAGAGGCAAGAAGAAAAAATAAAACTACTTAAAGAAATGACCCCTTAATATATTAAGAGAAAAATGAATAAGTGTATCAGAGAAGAATTGACAAAAGAAATTGTAAAATGCCGTGGTTGTAAGATATTCAACAACAAAGTCAAAAAAGCAAATGACATATTACCTGACTGTATCATTGATAATATTTTGAGTTTTGTAATTTGTAAAAGATGCACCATTACAAAACATTTAATGAAAAACGCACCTGACAATTTAAAAGAAATGGATAAGTGGATTTGGTATATGACGAGGTTAAATAAATGTCCGACGAAAAAGTCATTACAGACAATATTTACAACTGATTTTGACAAAACATTAAAAGAGTATGGATACGATAATAGGTTAATCTTGTATTATGAAACCGCTACTCAATTTCATTATAATTTACTTTTTAATCATAATGACGCTTATGTATCGTGTAAAGATTGTAGCATCTCGATGTGTAGGGATTTTCTTAACATGTTGAAATGGCAATATATAGAAAACAAAGACAAAGTCGTTTATAAAAACATGTTTGATAATGAGTTTTATCATAGATTCGTCTGTCATTTGTTAGAAAAGAAAAGGTTGATTATAGAATGGTTTACTTATAGAGATACTGTTGATAGTGATTCAGATTAAGTTTATTAATATTATTATCTTATAATATGATTAAACACTTGTATCTCCCAGAAAGCCTAAAAATGGTCTGAAACCCGAACCTTGAAAATGTCAATATCTTAGACTGTTATTAAATGAACAAATTGTAAACAAATGTTTAGAAATTTTAGAAAAATTCCCCACAATCAACCTTGGTGTTTTGAACAAAATGGTTTGCTTGTTGAAAAGTGGTGTTGAACCCTGAAACCCTGAACTGAAAATACCCTACCCTAGAACCAACCTTTCTACTATTTTTTGGGGGAGCCCCTATTTTGAGCAACACATACACATGTTTTTGACTGATGGTCCAAAAAAGTGCACCAGGCTGACCGCACGCAGATCTACCGCTAGCTTCTACAACAAATCCGAAGTGGACATTGATACACACCTTGCATTGACTCATGCCCAATGATTTGAGGCTCCCAGTAAATCTGCGTTTGCCAAACGGCTCGCTTGCCGCACAGTCGGGGTCTTGTTGCACATCGCTGTTTTTGTTTGGGGCGCTCGCTCGAAAAAAAAATGCTCCAGGGGTCAGGGTGGCAAGTGGCGAGATTCGCCCTAACTCATTCAGGTTCTTGGGTCGTAAGAATGCCTACTGATCACTTGCTATCTCCTCCCCTTTGAGCCTCTCCAAGCAAGATGTAGATGTGCTTTTAGGTTCTTCTGAATCGTCATCCTGTGCGCAAGATGCAGGGAAGGCGAAACTGGGTGAGTTCCCAAAAACCTCCCGGCGCCTCCGCCCCAGTTCCGGGAAACCGCTCTTCGGACGAATCGCCGCCCCAAACGGCCGGCGCACTGTCACATTGTCACGAGTCCTCACGCGCTGAAGGACCAGGGTCATGAGATCATGAGAGTAGTCTTGTAGTATGATACATATATGAATATCTATACATATATATATACACATATGTATGTATATATACACATATGTATGTATATTCATGTATTGATATATTCATATATGAATATATATATATATATATTGATATCACAGTACAATAAGATATATTGATAGATTAAGGTAACGATCTACAACCCAAAGGGAAACTCATCTGTTATCGGTCGAAAAGGGCCATGTGGGAAATTCTGCCTGAGACCACCCCGAGGAAAGCAAGGCCTTGGTGAGCTTTGAGACTTAGCAAGGCCTAAGGCCATGTTTTTTGCCATAAGGGTCCCGACCCGCCAAGGGTCCCCGCCCCGTACCTATGGTGTTCGGGTGTCAACGCCGGCTCAGACATCTGGGTTTACCTTTAAGAAAGCAGATCCCAGGTGTTCGACGTTGGAAACGGATCCCCCTGGGTTGGCTTGAAGGTGGAAGCCCAAAGGAAAACCATCATTTTGGGGGGTGTCCAACCCCTAAAAAGCCACACACGCCCAAATAGATGGATTCTGGATGAGAATCGAATCGAGATCCCTGGAATCCATCTTAATGAAACCGACTTCTGTGAAAGGACCCGACAGCATCGTCTGGGTCACCAAAAATGGGCCCCAAATGCCTGGCATCCTGCTGCTCTCCTTTTGTTTTGCGCATGTCCTTCTGGTCTCTCTTTGCAATCGACCAAACAACACTTCCACACAGGGGCACTCCTGCACTTCCAACATCTCCCCCAAGCAAACAAAACAAAATTAACTGCATCCAAGGAAGTGATGCGTTCAAACTAAGGTGATGTTTAAGCCCTTATGCCCCTTTAAAAGAAAAAGACAACAAACGGTGGACTTCTCCTTCCAAAAAGCGAACCACACCCATGATCCTACCGAACCAAAACATCCCGAGGGAGGGCCACCCAGAAGATACCCCCAGGACGACCACCCCTTCGAACATTTGTACCCGTTTAGTGTGTCCGTCTTCAAGGGTACCCCCTTTTTGGTGGGTTGCAAAGGGAAACCCAAAGGAAATCCGCTGCGCCATTTTGGGGGATCCAACCGAAAAACGGACACCCTCTTATAGGTGTGGTGTTTCTAACCTCCATAGCTCCAAACCCCATGCCTGAAAATACCGGAACTTGACCTGAGGGTTAAATGACATGTACCTTGAACGTTTTGAGGCAGGCACCCCTCAATAAGGTGGTCGAAAGCAAACTCTGAAGAAAAATAAACTCTCATTTTGAGGCTCCTATGAATTATACATGAGCGCCTTGTGGGATGTAGCCCGCAACGCCCTGCATTGGAAGAAAGATGTGGGTGTGCGGGTGTCTCTTTCTTGAGTTCGCGGCCTTTGGGGCGTTTTGAGTCAAGACCTCGAATCCCAACCTCGGAACGTATAAATGTACCCTGAACATTCATCGATTTAGGTCCAAAAGCGCAGAAACTTTGTGAACCCCTGGTATGAACTCTCCCAGTTTCTGGGTATGAACCTTGCCAAGCTCAAAATAAGCACAGGAGAACTCCTTAAGGGGTGTTCAGTTCACCCCCTCTGAGGCCGCACTAAAGGGATTGATTGGGCGAAGGTCAACTGGCATTGGTGGGGCGCCCTTCATTCATTCTTGATTGAGGAGAGGGGAGGCTCAAGGAATCAAACTGAGCCATTGCTTCAAAACTGGCAAGATCCCCCAGGGAAGGCGATCTCTTGGGCTTCTTGGTCATTGCATCAGAACTTCGCGCAGTGGCGCAAGCCGACTGTGAAAAAGCGGCTGACAAAAGCCACAGCCCAGGAGGGTGTCTCAACACTAGGGCACCCCTAAATTAAAACGCATAGGTTCCGTTTGGTTGCACTTTGTTTCACCAAAGGAGAACCGCACCTGTAAGCTGGGGGATGGTTCCTTTTGGGGGCCCCCCCCCAACAAAGGACTTCGATTTTCCTTTTCGTCCCTTTAAACCCACAACAACCAGGTACCAACTTCAAACCAAAGGGAAAAACACGCGCGCATGTCAACTCCAAAACGGGCACTTCCCACTCCCCCCGCCCCCTTCCCTTCCAACCCATCCGACTCGCCGAAATTCCATAGGTGTGTGTTTTTGCAAAATAGACGGCCCTGGTCGTTGGTTTGACCACCAGGCAAACCAGGAATCGTCCTCTATTTTTCAACCAAGTTAACCAAGAAGGACACCTATGTTTCTCGCCGAACTCCGAGGCCGGGGCTTTGCTTCCAAACTGAAGTCGATGAGCTCCTGTGCCTCAAGAGCCCCGTGGGTGACATGGACATCCAATTCAGGGACCGGATGCCTGGGAGCCACGAACAAACATACCCCGCTTTGACTCACTTTTGAGACGGTAAACGTTACATAGATATATATATATATATATATAGATATATATAAATGTACATATATATATATATACATACCATTGCACCTTTTTATACATAGAACCTGGAAGATAAAATGTTCCTTTTAAAGGGACCGGGTCCCGAACGTCAGGGTCCATGTCAATATTTGCGAGGGTGTGTATAATGTGCATATATATATATATATATATATATGGTCCCCCCACGCTCCTGTCTTCATTTGTTATGCCCACTACATCTGACTCCGCGAAAGGAAACAACTCTCCAACTCAACCATTTCAACCGTTTAAAACGATTGAACCCTTAAACCGTTGAAACCTTCTGCCAGGGGAAAGGTCTGGGCCCAAAACCGATGAAACCGATTGAACCCCTTAAACCTCTGGGCCCAAAACCGTTTCAAACCTTTTCAGCCGTTTGAGCCGTTTGAACCCTCTCTCAGGTAGAACCCTTGGGGGGGCGGCCTTTCCTTTGAGAAAGGGTTATAACGGTTGAAACGGTTTTGGGCCTTGGGCAGCCTCTGAGAAAGGATTCATTTGGTTTAAATGTTCAAAACAGTTTGCGGCCCTAGCCCTCTTGTTTTGCATCTTCACACAGGTTAAATATAAAAAAACAAAAACAAAACTGTCTATTCAAGCCTTGATTCATGATTCCTTGGAAAGGTTTGGAGCCTGCAGCTTCAAGATTGTCTTTGGAAATGCGCCCTTTCTTGTTTCTTTCCCCCAAGCAAGAAAAAGACAAAACACCGCAAATATCTGTGAAATCTGAAGAAAGTAACTTAAATAGGATGGCCTTTTTAATAAGAATGTTGCTTCAAATTGGATTTTAAAGGTGGTCTCCTTTTCTTGATGTTGAATCAATAAGGACTTGAGACTTTTCGGGAAGACATTTTTTGTGGTAAGCAAAAAGGTCGGACGTTTCTTGGCCAATCCACACAGGAAGTGAGTAAGGGCAACTTCCTGGCAAGCCTTCCACGGCAACTGCCCGAGAGCCTCAAAAAAGGTAGTCTAGGTTTTGCTCATGGCTGAGTGCAAAAGCAGACATATTGAGGGCGTTTAATTTACTTCTGGGGTTGGTTCCAGCATGAGGAGGGTCCGTTTGGGGATGTCACTTTAAGGGACTGAGTGAAAGCAGCGCCGAAATCCATCAGGTTTAGCCCAAAGCCAAGTTTGCACCTTCTCTTCGTAATGGATCAATCGCTTCCTGGACCCTCAAACTATTCTTACAAAAAAAGAAGAAGAAAAGAATTCACCCCATAATTTTCGGGCAATCACTCGCTTTCTGGGTTAGTTTCAGGTTCACAGATTTCACATGAACATCCTTTACCAAAAGGCCCTCGGCTTTCTTTCTCACACGAAAACCCCCCCCCCCCACCCCCCCACCCCACCCACTCCACCCCCAATCCACCCCCCACCCCACCCCACCCCACCCCACTCCACCCCACCCCACCCCACTCCACCCCACTCCACCCCACTCCACCCCACTCCACCCCACTCCACCCCACTCCACCCCACTCCACCCCACCCGCGCTCTTTGCGCCCGGGCGATCTCATCGAGCTCCATGGGCGGATTGTATCGAAGCCGCTCCTGGGATCCATCTTTCGAAGCCGCAAGCCGAACCGACCCGGTGACCGCGCACTGGACCTGAGACGAGAAAAAAAAAAAAACATGCACCTCTTCCCGGGGGGATTTTCCGGTGCCGAGGCTTTGTCCTGTTTGTTCAAGGCCGGAGACCGCTCGCACCTTGAACTTTACAAAAGGTACCCACGGACCCTCAAACTACCGACTGAAAAACAGGGGGAGTTCATGCTCCAATCATACTTGTAGGTCGGAAATGTCCAACTTTGAAGGGTAATTTGAGGGTCCGGGTGCCCATGGGATGGTTTTTAACTGAACCCGCACGTTTTGGCAGGGCTTTGCTAGACAACCCCATGTAGCTGTCTGTGAGATATGGGCAAATAAGAATACACCGACCGACAAGCGGTCGGCTCGAAGGAAAGGAAGCTGTACTGACTGCGCAGCCCCAGGAGAGTGGCGTCGCTGTAATTTGTGAAGAATTCAAATGTGAAATAATTCCGCACAAATCAAGCTTGGCTGTCCTCAGATCCCCTGCTCAAAGTTTTAGTGGGGTTCATGGAAACCACTGAACCCTAAAACGCGAAACACCTAGGGGGATGGATGCGAACCACCAAGCAACATAAAACCCAGGGAACACCCATGTACAGGAAGCCAGTTTTGGCTTCCATGTTAATTTGCCGGGGAGCAAGAATTGACACCCGAACGGAAAACCTATCCATGTTGGTACTTGTCGCCGTAACGGCTGACCCCCTCTACATCTTTTGACCCTGGGGGGGGGGAACATTGAATGGTCAGGTCCTGAACAAGTGTTCAAGGGGGTCCGCCTATCCAAAAACGGGGGCAAAAGGTTTCCTACTGTGGATGGACGAAATCCTGCACCACCTAAGAAACCCTCAGAAATCGATGCTCCTGTAAACGCCAACAAACAATGGTTTCAACCACGGTTTCAGAGTGGTGCGATATTCGTCCATCCACAGTCTACAAAACGGTTTGCATGCGTTTTTGCCGAAGGCTTGATGACCATCCCCAAAAAGGTACTGGCCCCAATTTCCCCCCCCCTGGGAAACACTCCGTTTTTGCTTGCACTTTGATCCTTACGGGAGGATGAGGGTTTCATGTTGGTGTCCTGAAACCGTCCAAAAAAGGGTGTGGTTCCAGGACGCACGACGTCTGAGGGACAAGGGGGCTGGACTACTTTCCGTCTGGAAAATGACTAAGTTTGGCCCTGACAGGTTTTAGATAACCACATCCAATGAACCTTTTCCAAGGTCCAAAGGGTTTAGCCCCCAAGGTCTCATGCAGAAACCCTACGGCTTGGTGTCTCCATCTTTCATTCTATGAAGAGCTTGATTCCACCCGAGTCGCCACAACTACATCAGCTTGATTCCGCCTGGACAAAAGAGAGCAATATGCAAGGTTCTCCAGTAGAGAGGTTAGAATAAGGCTACCCCTTTTTTTTCCGTAGTCTATTTTAGTAGCGGAGCCCTCCCCCAAAAACGGCTAAACGGGCACTACTGGGGGACCAAGGCAAGGTTACAATGGGTCTGTCTCTTTTTGTGGAGGGTACCCACGTTTTTGCGGCTTGAAGGTCCCTGATTTTAGGCCCCCAAATACTCGGAATGGAGTTGGGCACAATGGGGGTCCCTGCCGGCATAGTTTCACCTCAGAGCCTCCTTCGACAATTTGTTTTGCCACTTGTTCGGCGCTTTTGGGCCTCTACTAACCCTCTCCCTTCGCCTGCAAGGATGCAATGTTGACCCTGGACGAATGAACGCTATTAACATGGCGAGGGGATTCGAATCCCCACTGCAAGGGCACACCCCTATGAATGAATCAGGGGGTTGTTCATACGCGGATCCCATCACCGGAAACCAAAAATAAAAAAGTCCCGGGCAGAGCGACTCCCATTCCTGTCCCAAGATTTGAGGAAAACCAAAAACCTCCGCAGACCGTCCCACCCCTCGTAACGGGGCTTTGGCGTAAACAGCGCATGGTAGCGTTGCTTATCCTACCTGACCTAACTCTTTCACGTCGAACGGGCGAACATTGCAACCAAGGTTGTACCTGTTTGGTCACTGGGCTTAGTTGGCTTATAACCCTGGTTATAACCCTGGGTAACAGCCATGCAGGATTTTTCCAACGAAACGGAAACCCAAGAAAAACCCAGTCCCTTGGGCCCCCGAGCATGTACGAATTGTGCTGCCTCCTCACTCGAAATCGCATCCCAAAGGCCGTCGCAGGCCTCGGACATCCATCGAGCCAGCCGGCCCTTGGACCCATCCACGGTGGTAACATCACGGTACAACAAACTAGAGCTGAAATAAGAAGAATGAGAACAGCCACGAATACCCCCCCCCAAAAAAGAAAAAAGTGTGCTTGTTCTTTTGGTTTGAACCTCCTTTGTGGGTGTTAAGGGGAATCCCAAGGAGAAACCGAGCCGTTTTGGGGCTACCATAAAAGACACGCCCATTTGCAAGGGCGAAGAATGATCCAAACCAAACCAAGCCAAACCAAACGGGGGGGGGGGAGCCGGGGACAATCTTGGAGACGCTAAGACTCTTGATTCAGGGGGCCATGCACGGAAAAATTTGGCCCTGGGCCCTCAAATCACCCCGGAAAATGGGATGTTGCAACCCAACATTCTGGCCGGCGACTCTGCCGCTTCCTCTTCCTCAAGTCGGCAGCTTCAGGGCCCAGGGCCCCTTCTCGCAGGACAACCCCTCCTGGAAAGAAACCTTCCGCCGGCCGAAGAAAAAAAATGAGGCCAAGCGGCCAGCAGAAGCAGCGTTCCCTCCGGTAATCCTGAGACCTCGTAGATGTCCGGCCTCGCTCGGCTCACGATAAAAAAAAGAAGAGGAAGGAACAAAAACGCGGGCGAAGCGTTTCAGTTTCGGACCAGCTTCGAGCTTGGGTCATTTGGGCGGTCCAAGAAAGCCCGAAAATAGTTTGGGCCCTTGAGGTCCAGGAAAATCCGAACATGGGTTGCATCTTTCTTGGGTGTCCCGGTAAAAACCATCCAAGCACACATAAACACGCACACGCACACACACACACAGACACAAACACTCTCTCTCACCCAGGCTAGGCCCAAGCAGAGGTTGGAGCAAACTCAGCCACTGAAAAGCATATCTGCATCATTCACAGCTGGATGTGCGCCAGAGGGAAAGCTCCAGAACGCGGGAAACCGGGCTGGAGAACGCTCAGAACCACAGATGTCCCTTTTGGAAAAATCGATGGCCCTGGGAAATGGATGGCATAAAACCCATCTAAACCAGCGCCTTCCCATTTCTGACCACACTAACCAAAGGACAGCTATGCTCAGAACTCCGGGGGCTCCAAAACGACCGGCCCTGACTTCAGACTGGCAACGCCTCGGCCACGGCCCGATTGAAATTGTCCCGCAACTTGCGGACAGGTGAGCGTGGAGAAGCTGGGCTGAAGTGATTCTCTGATTGCTCAGATTCCTCTCCCAGGATTAGGACTAAACTATCAGAAAAAAGAATCCTTCGGGTGAGCCATGGTCAAAATACGGTGTTATCCGCCATAGGCATGGGGACATATCCGCAAGTCCCCTCGTGTGTGTGTGTGGCTTCCTTTTGTGAGTCCTCATATCCCTGACCCCTGTAACGCGAGTCTGAATGTCCAATGGAGAAACGACCCTCAGGTCTATTCAGTTAAGCTTTTGGGGCCTGAACAAAGCGAAAGAAACCTACCTGGATAGCCAAGTTGCTGCCTTTGTTCAGTCACTGTTGGTGGCTTTTTAGAGTAAAGTGCATGGAAACGAAACAGCCACTGGCGATCCAGGTACCAAATGCGTTGCTTGTCTCTTTTCAAAACTGGCAGCTGGCCTTGACATAGCGGGAACCCAACCAAAAACAAACCTCGTAGATGCAGCCCTCGTATCCCGACAAGAACCGCGAAAAGGGCCTAGATATTTTTTTCAACGTGACCCAAGATTGGGCAAACCAACCCCAAAAGCGCTGGTCTCAGAAGGGCAAGGTGTTGCCCGCCTCTGTATCCTCTGCATCACATGCATATCATCGACCCTAGGGTCTGAAAGAATGGTTGACCCAATTTGGCTGGTGGTACTCATTAGGTGGTTATGTGTTTAAATGGTGGTTTGAATCCCACAGATTCAAAGTCAGCTTGCCACGTTCCAAGTGCCACGATTGTCCGTGCACGGCCACAACAGCTGAGAAAGCTCTGAGCTGAGGTGTTTCCTCCAAGAATCCCCCCCCTGTTAAGCCGAAGCTCCCGGGCAATCTTCGGGTCGCATGTGGGTTGATAAACCAATATAAGCCACCAATCCCAAGTAACACGATTGATGGATTTCGCAGCAATCCACATATATGACACAACCCTGCTCGTGAAAGATTCTTTTCGCAAACCCGCCAGACCATCGCTCGCCGAGCGGTCGTGACTAGGCTCAAGGCAAACACGAGACCTTCTGCTCGGCCGCAGGCCCTCAGTGGGCTTCGCCATGCGGCATCCCCAGGGGATTTCTCGGCCAACAGAAGCGCGCCGAAACCCCACGAGCAGTGGCCCCTTCTTGGAAAAAAACATGTTGGCTCCCATGCGCTCAAAACCCCGAAAAAAACCGGCAACCGCGACTGAAAAAAGCGATCGCGACTTGGCAATCTAGGCGCTTTGAAGGGGATTCCACTTCGGGGAAAAATGGCCAAACAAGGCACCCCGAACACACACGGTCACACGTGAAAACCCGCCCCGAAACAAGGGGGAACCAAAAACACCTGACCGCGAGGTCAAAAGTCATGGGTTTCCCCTTCGAAAATTGCAGGTTGCTGGTGGGTTCCAACCAACGCCACACGCGGAGGTCCAAAAAAGGGCAGTTGCAGTTGCAGGTGCCATGAGAAAATGTCCCGCCCCAAGACTGCAACAGGTGGATGTGTTCCTTCTGAATGGGACTCCGGATCCCTTGGGTTCCAACAAGGAAAGCCACCACCAGAGGATTGATCTTGCAACTAGTCCATGCTCCAAGCCCGGGTAGAAGAAAGGAAAAAAAGACTAGCCAAGACCTTATTTGGGCCACAACGCATGTTCTTCCCCTAAAAAACCAAAACCTTTCTGTGGGCGTATCTTCTTACCCTTTTTGGCTTAGGCACCCCAAAACCGGCCACCTGGATCGCCAGTGGCCGCTTTTGTCCATGCACTTTACCCCCACAACCAGCAACAGTGATTGAAAAAAGCAGCATCTAGGTGATTTCCTTTGGCACGTTTAAACCAACAAAACCTGGGTACAATCCAAACAAGACACACACACACACGGCCACGGATCCATCGCCTTCGCCCATTCGCCCGTTCGGCCGTTCGGGATCCTCCAATGGGATCCCCGGCGCCCATCGTTGCACTTGAAATCAAAATCCCCCAGGCTGCGACCTGGGCTCCAGGCTGCGACATCCGGCAGTCGTTTTCCGGTTTCCGGTTTCAGCCTCCAAAGTCCTGGGAGCTTCCATGTCCTGAGGGAGGGTTGTTCGCATAGGTTACCAGGGATCGCCCTCTATTTTTCGACCAAAACAACCAAAACGGACACCTGTGACCCCCGAAGTGGCCAAATCAAAGAGATGAATCAAAGAGCAGGGCCAAAGAACCAATAAGCAGACCCGAGTTTAAACAAGAAGTCCTCTGTCTGCTTCCTTCATCTGTCGCTATGGTCGCGATTGTGTTTTTCTTTGGGCGGGGGCGGCGGGGGTGAGAGGAATTCACGAGACAAGAAAAAATGCCTCCGATATTTTCCAGTGTCCCTTTTTGGGGTGGACCGTTTTCAGTGAGCGAGCAAATTACAATTTCCCTGACCGCGAAGGAGGAAAAATGGTCTTGTGGTCCATATGGGTGTCTCTCAAAATAGGGGAATCATCTTCCCCCTTTCTTCTTGCGACTCACAGCACTTCTGTGGATGGCCACCGCAGTTTGTCAGTGGCACATAGCCCAGGCTGATAAGTATCCTAAGCATTTTTGCACACTACGTACAACCCACTTGAGCGACGCTTCTTAAGCAAGGCTATTCACCGCTAACTAGGCAATTGCAATCCAAGTAGGGTTCTTGACCACATCCTTGTCCTTCAAGAAGCTGAATCCCACTGTGTTTCAGGGCAGGTTCACTACTCGGAATGTTGAGGAGCCTCCTGAAGAGGGGTCAACGAATCACACTGGTTGGTACACAAAAAGCGCATAGGAAGCTGCCCTTCTCGGATCACAAAACGCCGATCGAATCGCCTGCTTCTTCTGCCCATAGATCTAGGTCATATTAAATATAACAACTGGCTCCTCCGCTTATCTTCCATTTGCTTTAGTCCACTGGGGAAAAAAAACATGTCCAGTAGTGATACTTCCCCTTTAAAGCCAAGAGGGAAAATAAAACATGTTCACTTCAGCAAATGGACAGTATACTCCGCGTGCTCTCTGATGATCCTTTGACGAACATCGGTTGCAAAGTACCCCGCCCCATTCAATTATTTTGGCCTGCTGACCTTTGCTCGCTTTGCAGCTCAAGTGACCCCGACTACCAGATACCTCTCAGCAACACTCAAAACATGGATAAAAGCCGATCATGGGACCACCCTGATAGGGCCGTATTGATGGCACATGACTGTCCAGTGGATAAGATGGCACCTCCGGCCGATGTTTAAGGTGACACGCCCCACCGGACCCGTGGAGGCGTTTCTTTTTGGAGGGTGGGGGGGGGGAGGATGACAGCGACCATGTCCATGTGGAGGCGTTTCTTTTTTGAGGGGTGGGGGGGGGGGGGGATGACAGTGACCATGTTGCCAGACCCGGCAAGCGCGGCTTTGGTGTCTTCTGCGTGTGGCGGGGGGGGGAAGCGGCGGGCGAACTGAGCCCCCGCAGGCACGAGCATGTGGCATGTGGCAAGCGGAGTGATGGGCACTTCAAAAGCAAACCGCATGAATACACACACAAACATCCCATTCAACAACAACAACAACGTCAACAACAACAACACACGCACGTCCTTACTTTCGCACTTCGTTGGGCACCCATGGAGTCGGTCTTGGAGCCAGTCGCACTGCTTATTCTGCTACGCCTGGCACGGGTGTCGCTGCCTCCTGGTTTGGATGGCTGGCGTCATTTTGATATGTATAGCTTGGACTCCCTTCACGAGATAGTTTCTGCACCTGGTGTGGATGATGACGTTCTGGCAGCCATACAGGCAACAATGCCGCAGATGATAGAGGGATACACTCGCTGGCAGAATTTGGAAAAGTTTGCCCCGGCTCTTCGAGACGCGTGGGCGAGCCATCAGCGCCGCACTCCTGTGCCTCATGAAGCAGTAGCAGCAGGCATTGCTGTTTTGCACGGGCGGCTTCTTCGTCGTCACCTCCGATTGCAGCGGGACTCCGTGGCGCAATCCACCCCAGTCGTGGCGGCTCCGCGCAGATGGCGCCGAGGAGTGTTACACATGTGGCAAACTTCTCTGCTGGAATCTAGCCAAGGCCTAGAAGCCGCCACTGCGCTGGATATCCCGAACTGGGCTCTTCGCTTGTTTGCAAACGGCTTCAGGTGGTCGCCAGCTCGTGTTGCTGCCCTGCGTGAAGCTTTGGAAAGAGATTCCATTCGTGATCCGGAGCCTGCGCAGCAAGAGCCACGCGATGCAGCTGAGACTCCTGTTTCTTTTCCTGCGCCGCGGCGGCGGGTGTATAAGTATGGCGTGTGCGAGAGATGCCATGCCCGCATGCAGCCTGTTGTGCATGCTTCAGGTGCTTCCTGGGCCACGCCAATTTTGAGATGCAGCAAGTGGTGGCTGAAGGACGTCCAGGGTCGACGCCTCTGCTGGCACAGTCGGCCATTCCGGGCGCAGTGGCGCACTTTGCCCAGAGCACTGCAGCAGAGAATTCGCACTTTGAGAGCTGACATTCGTTGGCAGCTGTCTCACCCTCAGGCTGCCTCAAACTGGTGATTGCTCAGAGTAAAACCTGTCAGTGACCGCTTAGACCTTAGCTTCTTGAAACCAGTGACATCTCCTCCGCAGCCAGTGGCCGAAAAGGCCACTCAGTTTTGACATGTGCGATTCCAGGAGCGAAGGCGCACCGGCGCATGCGCGAGCTCCTCCGGGTGAAGCAGGCGCAGGAAGGCAGAAAGCCACGTCGCCTAGGACTGGGGAGGTTTTGAAAAAAAAAGGTACAGCGAATTTTCTTCGTTGCCCGAAAGAAACCGTGTCACCTCTTATTCTATCTGGCCCTGTAGGAGCCCCCACATATGGTGCCTACAAGAAGCAAAGGGCCGAGGAGTACAGCGGTCGAGGGAAGATTCGGAAGGACTTCTTGAAGAGACAAAAGGCAGCTAAGAAGAGCAGCACTCAGATGGCCAATGTGGGTGTGCTGGCTGCTGTGCAAGAACTTCAGGACTTGGGCATTTTGATGAAGAAGACTGACAAGTGTCCGCAGTGCAACTATGGACGTCTCAGTCAGCCAACTGTCAGAACAAAGCAGACTGCCCAGTGCTATTACCGCTGCCTGGACAGCGACTGCGGTGCCCGCACGAATGTATTCAGCTGCTCAGATGTTTTGCCGCAGCGCAAGATGCAGGGTTTGACACCCACGCAGGTCCTTATGGCTGTCAAGGCTTACCGTGCTACCGGCTGCAAGAAGCCACCAAGCCCGCTCCAGCTGTCAAGCGGGCCTTGGAGCCTGTGGTGGATGCTCTCATGGATCATGAGGCCTCCCAGGGCAGAGCGTTGTCTGGCCAAGCTGTCTTCACAGGGCAGTGCGAAGCAGATGGCACGTGCCTGCGGACTTTGCGCATTTCTTCCTCTTCCAGGACATTTGCCAATCAAGTTGCTCTGTGGAAGCGGGCTCACAGTGGACGAGCGGTGCCGCGCAGGTTCTTGCTCTACGTGCGCTGCTTAGGGGTGACGCAACGGAACTCACAGAAGATGGCAATTGCTCCTGCCCATCTTACATTGGTGCCGTTGCCGTCCAAGCCTCCCAGCGAGAGTGTGCAGGAGATCAAAGACAGCGGCTTGCTGAGGCAGCTCGCCGCGGGCGCCATCGTGTACACTGATGGCTGTGCTTCTTGGAAGACTGCGGGAAAGGCGCTGCCCCGCAAGAGGCTGCACTTCCGCAAAGTCGTGCACAACAAGAGTGAGTGGACCAAGGTCACACGTGTGAATCTGCGGGCTCGCAGAGCGGGCACGCAGCAGATTGATCGCTGCTGGCATCACTTGAAAAAAGTCATGCCCAGTGAGATGAAGAGCCGCGGTCCCAGCGGCCTGATCAACAGTCGCCTGTGGACGAGAGCATACCAATTCTTGTATAGACGGTCTTTGTGTGCCTGACATATTAAACATGCGGTCTCTGTGGCAAAGAGATAAAACAAGCAGTGCCGGATGCCAGCATGTCAATGCATGAAAGCTGCTGTTAGATACAAACGAACTTTTTGGCACCTTGCGGCATGCTCCTTCAGCAGATTTGAATGGTAAACGCGCGTTTTTGCGCGGGTCCTGCTGAGCGTGTGACCATGTTTAAGGATGGGTGTGAAGGCTGAAGTATTCGAGAGGCCTAACAAATCTTAGCTAACACTAAAATCATATGCCTGTTGGCGTTGCGCAATTCAGAAACTTGCTTACAGTACCTGAAGGGGACCAAACAAAACCAAATGGATGTGCTTTTGATCTACCTGGGCTTTGATTCGATCTCCTGCCAAAAGATACCATCCTCTTTGTTAAGGCGGGCCCCGGGCTCAGAAGAGAGCCAACATGGGTGTGCCTGTGCTGGAGGCTACCCCTTTTTTGTGGTTTAAACCAAAAAGACAATTATCATTGTAGGGAGTCCCCGAAAAGACATACTCAAGCACTTGACACCACCATTTTGGCTGAGTCCAAGTGTGGTTTTGTGCTTTGTCTTCATTCGACTCGTTCCCCTGGCTAGCAACGATTCTAATCAAAACCCGACCATCCATTCCAGTTTGTTTGGTGCCAAACAAAAGAAACCGTTTACCAGTTACAACCATGTTCCATTGTCGACAACTGTTGCAAACAAGTCTCCCAAGCAACCCAAAAAAAAACAATCCTGATCCAATCCTAAACCGAAGCTTAAGCAGAACTTGAATCAGGTGCCATCCCAAATAACACATGTTGAATGCTCATGACCTTTGAAACTAACAGTTGCCAACAAAGGAAAACCGCAAGTCATTCGCCAGTCATGATTGTTTCCCTTTGCAACATAAAACAAATGGATCATCTTCAAATAATAGATTGTGCTTACATATGTGCCATGGTCAAAACTATTTTTTTTATAGCCTATGGTCCTGGTTCACCTTGTACATGGCGCATATGGGGTTGATCAAAAGGTGGGACAAGTTGCCCATTTTCAAAAAGAGAATGGGGCCCTGCATGGACAAACATCATCAACTCTCATGTGTCTTCTTCTCTCCACTGAGGTTGTGCTACCTCACCTCCGAAAGCAAACCCCCCCCCCAAAAAAAAAAAAAAAAAACGCGGCGCCAACGGCGGCGCCCTTGGAACTTCCGGGGGCCCGGCTGACGGCGAGGTTTCCGTCCAGCCGCGCCGTGCCTTGGATCTGGGGGGAACCCGTGGGGGTTTCGGGGCACGGAAATCCTCCGGCTGGTTGAACTTGTTCCCTTGCAATACTGTCACCTCAGAACCCCTGGCTTCGGATGAACAATTCCCCTCTAAATACCGTGACACACCTTATGGGTTCAACCATGGCAGCTCATTTCCGTGCTGCGAGAAAAAAAAAAAAAAAAACACTCAACCATTCGGCACTCCACCATATGGCCGACCTGGCCGACCCAGGTTCCTCATGGTTTGTGGTTGGTTTACTTGCGATGAGGGCATCCACCATATGTTTCAGCCTGCTGTACATGGGGGAACCCCCTTTGCGCAAATTCAAAACGCGCCAGACTGCCCCCTGCAAAGAGCGACCTTTTCGCTGCTAACGGACACTCCGGAAAGGTTGAGGGATAGGACGCAAGCTAAGTCTAGCAATGTCAGAGGGAACCCTCAGTTCGGCTAGCACCACTTCTAAACCACGCCCATCAACCTCCGTCCGCGCGGCATCGCTGACCAGCTGCACCGCTTCGATCTCGAGCACCCAAAGGTAGACCATTCGATTGACCCAGATGAAGGGTACAACCCACTGACTGGCTTCAGTTCACTTTAGACGGCCCCAAAAAAGTGGGTCATAACCTGGCCTACCAACAACTAACGAAGAACACCCAAGGACAATCAATGAATACGGTGATTCGACCTCGCCCCAAGAAAAGGTTGGTGGTTCGGTGACTTGAGAAGTTGTTTGCATGAGGCCGCGGTTTTTCGGAGACACAAGACTTTGGTGAACGCCCCCTTGATGGGTCATCCCAATCCAACCACTAAAATAGGTTCTAAAATGGGTGCACCTATCCCAAAATGCTACCATTGGTTTTGAACCATGGCCACATCTTTGGTAGGGTTGCCAATGGATGACTCTTGTGCCTTTCATTCGGGCACCCTCCATGGCGGTTTTACCCCTTGGTTCTCCTGTAAACCAACCTCCCAGGGTACCCTCAAAAAGAGACACCGAACGGGGTCGAAAGCAAATGGGGTTTTTATTTTTGGCTGCGACAAAACAAAAGCCCTTCTGGTCCCCTGAACCGACCATCCAATGCTCGGTGTCCCATGGGTTTTTGCCTCGACGCCAACTCGGTGGCGAGATCTGCTCTGCTCATAGTTTCGCTTCGGGTGGTGGAATGGAAAACCCACCAGTTGGCCAAAAAGTGAAAAGTCCTGACATCCAAGCAGAATGCGCCAAAGGCAACGAACACATTTTTTTGGGATTCGCCGCTGTCCCCTTGTCCGGGCGAAAATCGAGGCGCGGGCGCCCGCCACACACCGTTCCCCCAGCAGCCTCAATCCGTGCCTGCGAAGAGATGTGGCCATGGGTCAGAATCTATGCCTCCATTTTGGGGGCGGATGCACACCCATGTACCACCTATTTTGATGTCACCAGGGGTACAGGGTTTTGACCCACAGCCATGTCTGAGAGAGACGTACCCCCAAGTGAACATCCCAATCCCGTGCACCTACCCCATAATGGTACCATTGGTTTTGACCCACAGCCATGTCTGAGAGAGACCCCTTCTGCGAAACCCGCTAAAGGGTTGATCAACATTCACTGAAAAACCCCCGTTGCTAGGGTTGATGCACAAAACACTGCAAGTAGGGAACAAGGGAAACTCTGCAAATTTCCGTGGCTTGTGTGGGTGTGTGGTGTGTTACTTGCATTGCAATACGGCGAACGGGGCATCCATATGGACCAAAATGGCCAGGGCTCTTAGCCAACCACATGGGGGTTGATCAATATTCCCTTGGACTCCCAACGACCATAGGAAACCTGTCCCATTTAAAACCATAAAAAACCATGGGAAACCATAGGAAACCATAGGAAACAATAGGAAACCATAGGAAACCATAGGAAACCAAAGGAAACCATAGGAAACCATAGGAAACCATAGGAAACCATAGGAAACCGCTTTTTAGCGGTGTTCCAACCACCAGTCATCCCATGCAAAGGCCGTTTTGATCAACCCCCAGCTAACACCCTGCACCTAAAACTATGGTCGGGGAGTTCCCTTTTGTAGGGGTAATTAGACCTTTCGGGTCCGATCGGTACAGAAGCTTTGTTGGCGGATGTTTGAGAATCTGGTTTCCTGGCGTTTCCATTCGCTGGTTCCCTAGAACTTTTCGAGAGTAACAATCAAGTAGCATACCCAACCAAATAGCTACAAGCTCGAAGATGTCAAAAAGAAATGGTTCGCAAATGTCAAGTGGCCAAGACGAGCGCATTCGGAGATGTCCAAAATGAGATGCAAACATTTTGCTGCGTCCTGTGACAAACCCAGCAGTATGCTTCGTCTGAGCGCTGGGCACGCTCAAACCAAAGACTGGGTTTGTGATCAATGGTCTCGACCTCGGCTCGCACATCAGTGACCATAGGTGTCCTTTTAGGGGAAATAGATGGCCCTGGTAGATGATTAAACCACCAGGTAAACCAGGGCCATCTATTTGTCTAGCAACACAACCAAAAAGAGAAAAAGGACACCTATGTCAGTGGCACTGCCCCTCAAAGGGGAGTGACCCTACCCGCCTCAAAGAAACAGAACAACTAAAGACTTGTCTCCTTGCAGCCTTAGAAAGCCCCCTGATTCCGCGGGTTTTGTGCTGCCTGATTTTCTCAAGCAATCTCGATGCACCTCTCAGTCATCACTGCTCAATAAGGCAAGGAAAACACACAAAGCCTGGGTCTGCGCGGCTTTCCGCGCAGTGGTCATTGTCCCTCAGATGCCGTTTGCTTGGGCCCCAACACGCAAAGGGCATTGAGATGAGTTGCAGTTGCTGCCAGAGCGGGCAGAATACTTAGTGGCTACCAAGGTGTGCCCGCTTGCTTGGTGTAGTCTCCCAAGAATAGCCAGAGATACTAACCACTTACCTGCCAATGAAAATATTCCACAAGCTGCAACAAGGGCTCCCCTAAAGGACCTTCATAGTGAGCTCGAAGGCAGACTTGTAGCTATAACCACCTGCACAACAAGTTTAACTTTGTGTTGCAGGTGGGGGGTTTCACACCTTTTCCCAAAAAAAATACGGGCTAGGTCCTCCAGTAGAGAGGTTAGAATAAGGGCACCAACTTTTACCTGTAGTCTATTTTAGTAGGGGCTTGCCCTCCCAACCAAAAAAGGGGTGAGACAGGTTGCACCTCGCTGGGCCTAGGTACCTCAGGCGCATCGAGACTCCGAGTCCTGGACGACTGCTGGCCAGTCAGGAAGCCAAGAAGCGTCCTGCGAGACGCTTCGCTTCCGGAGGAGCCGCCCGTCCGGGACACTCCCCCAGGATCCCCAGGTCTCCAAAATGAGCCGGGCCCCGCAAAAAGACCTCAGAATGAGCCGGGCGCTGTGAAAGGGAGCTGGAAAAGGGCACAGGCTCTTCTGCTGATACCTAACTTCTTTGGAAGAAACTCGGTCCCAACCGGCGTGTGCTAAGTGGGATGCGAGAATGGCACAAACAAAATGGGGCAACAAATAACATGTATGACGCAACACAGCACATGTTGCTTTTCCCCCAGCCAGAGCTTTGGGGCAGGCTCTTGGAGGTGCCATACAGCACATCTTTATTGGTCTGGAGATGAAGATGTCCGTATGAAGAACTAGAAAGCTGCGCCATCAAAAGAAGGCTGCCACTTGCAGAGTTGTTCTTTGTTTCGGGTGTGGCAACTCACGTTATTTCTGCAAACGCGAAAATGAATGCATGACGGGTTCAGACCCTATGCTTGCCGCAACTGGCCTCCGAAATCACATGTTGTTTTCCGACATGTTCCAAGTGTTGAACTTTCCACAAGGAGCCAAGTGTGGAAACATCTCGATTGGACCCCAGATTCTTGCCAAGAAGCTATCAGGACCCTCAAATTGCCCTGGTAAATTTGGATGTCGCAACCCAAAGTTGTTGCAACATCTAAGCATCAAGGACCCTCCATTGGTTTTGGTCGAACCGTAGCGATGCTTCAGGGCCTTGAACCTCCTTCGGGTCTTTTCGACCCCTTGGGTGCGGGTGACCGGCTGGGTGGAGTCCCAGTTTGTGAGGGTCGTTTGAGAGTCCCCCTCCAAATGCCTGCTTCCAGAAATGACTTTCTTGGAAAACCCGGCTTTGCAAGGCAAATACCTCCTTTTTTGGTAAGGATTGACATCATACCCTGTCATAGGGGGCCCTCCAAAAAAGCGGGTGCAGGAGGTCTTGGAAGTAGAACCTACCAACGCGGCCCCCGGCGCGCGAAGGTCTTTTCCCGCGCCTGGGACCAGTTCGTCTCCGGGGCTTCGCCTGGTCAAGTGGGCAAATTCTCCACTTGGGAAATGGGCTGGGCCCTCAACATACCTAACCTACCCCAAAGAAAGAAATTCCCTGTTTTGCGGACTATTGACCTTTTGGCAATCATTTGTACCAGACATACATTCTCCTCCGCAAGTTGTTGGTTGAAGTTCCAGGTGTGTTCTTTTGAAATCAGAAATGGGACATGCGTGCCGGAGATCAAGATGTTCGTTCACACACCAACAACCACTCACACAGGCTGACATGCGTATGTTCCTGCATTCACATGTGTCCAATGGTGAGGGTCAAGGGAAATGTGCGAATCTCCCAAATGTGTCCACGATCTGGTGAGTGTGACGGATAATCCCAACATCAGAGGCAGAACCGCACGTACGGATGCCGCCACATGTGTCTAGGATTGGTGAGGGTCAAGGAAAATATGCCAATCTGAAATCAGAAACCCCAGTTTCTACACATCCCATCAGAATTCATCATTGTTGCCACGGAAGATTTCCGCGGGCTCGAGGAAAATAGGCCCCTTTCTGTCAAAGTGGGTCATCCTCTCACTAGAGTATCATTCTCAAGGGGTGTCCTTGGCCTCTCGCACAAAGTGGCCCTGAAACCCTGTCTCCCACAACCACGGTGTGCAGTACCCCTTTACCCAACTGAACAAAATATGGGATCAAGCCTATCAACTCCGGCCAACCTTGCCATCCCAACTTGTGCACATGTTAATGCTTTTCCGGGGAAAAAACAAACACCATGTTGAAACATGTGGGCATAAGTTCTAAACATCTTTAGGTGGGGGGTCATGTCTACCAACCACTGTTGAGGCCATTTTTCAGGTGGTTGTTGGTATTAAAATGGCCATGTAAACCGCATCATTGATAAAAACCAAATTCCTTTTAGTCCCCATTTGAAGGGGGCCGTGGTTTGAACATACTTTGCCCAACCGTTTCCACCAGAGGCAGCCACCACCTCTTGGGCACCGCACAAAAAGATTCCAGCGACCGCGGTAATTTCACTTGAATGGCTGCCTCAGTCTGCTGGCATCCAGTCGGAACTAACCTTTGACCGCACGATCCACTTGAGCCACTAGGTCCTCCAGTGGAGAGATTAGAATAAGGGCCTTCTTGCTGTAGTCTATAAAAGGGCAGCTAGCTGCAGGACCTTGGCCATGTCTAGTCAGGGAAAATCGGTTGAGGCCCCCATGTCCCCTCTCAACTTGCTGTGGATGGACAAAATCCATTTCGCACCACCTAAGAAACCCTGGCTTCTGATGATTCCCCTGTAAATACCAACAAACGTTATGGTTTCCCAGTGGTGCGAAATGGATTCCGTAGGTGTGGTTCAAGAAATTGCCACAAAGGGGTTGCCCTGGCAAATGGAAGGGAGTAAAACCTACGGTCCCTGACTACTTTTGACCCATACCCAAATGAACCGTACTGTGGACGGACGCGCAATCCATTTCGCACCACTTGAGAAACCATCGTTTGTTGGTATTTGTGTTGGGGAATCGAATCATAGGCTTTCTGAACGGTGGCTAGGAGAATTTCGCAGCCATCCAAAGGAAACAGCACCTTTTCGGCCCAACCGAGCCAGACCAAACCAAACCAAACCAAACGAAGGTTTTTAGGGGATCCCAGCATCCCAGGCGACAAGATATCGACCATGCTGGCCATGCTCCACCCCACGTACCTGGACCCTCAAACTTCCAACCTCACATGGGCTCTTTTGCAACCCACAATGATGGTTTAAGGCTAGTTTGAGGCTCCAGGTGGGTGAATCTCAACATGTGCAAACTCCTTGCTTGCTGCTTTGAAGGGAACCCAAATGGAAAGCCGCTGGAGGCAGCCGAGTTTGAGAAAAATGCACATTCGAGAAACCGGCAAGCCATGCCATGGTTGCCTGGTTCTCAAGAGGAGACTTTGCAAGGCTTCGCTGACGTCCGAGCGCCTGCCCGGCCTCAAACTCGGTATCCAATAGAAATCTCTCGATTGGTTCGCTTGAAGCTATCCGGCTGACATGGTTATTAGGCTTTCGGGTGTCTCTGTTCTTGAGGGTATCCTTTTTGTGGTTTCTAAAAAACAATCACCAAAGGGACAGGCCTCAAGCTGAGCACGTCCAGCAACCAAATAGAAGCACTGAATAGAAATGTATGTTTGAAACAGATGCATGGCTTGTTTTGCGGTTTGCCGGCTGGTCCCATCAATACAAAATTCCACTTTTACCCCGCTAGAACTTACAAAAGGGGCGAAAGTATCTGGACTGGGGCTGTGGGGAACTTCGGAACCTGTTGGTCATGATTGTTCTCCCCATTCTTTCCAGGGATCCAAATCTTTCTAGAAAACCTCCGGAAACCCATGAACGGCCGGTTTTCGAAAAGAACGATGGTTGGACAGAATGGAGAATCAACCCTTAGAATTGTTATAGCTTTATACCATGAGTCATTCTTCAGTCCCATCTCTGATAGAGATATGGTTGTGTCTCAAAATTGCTGGACCAATTCCTCTTAGACGCCACTCGGGGCCATCGCAACCCTTTGAAACAGCCGGTGATGGTTTCCGATATTGGCCACAGCCGGTTGTTCCTGCAAGAACCCTTTGAGTGAAATAGCTCAAGGTCTTGATGTTGAAATGAATACCCAAACAAAACACCGGGCGAAGCGGCGAACCGCCGGACCGGCGAAGCGGCGAGGCGACGCCCAAGGCTCCGGGCACGACTCATCTTGTTCTCCCCCGGCGCGTGGATCACCACGCACCGCGAGTCCCCGCCTCCGAGGCAGCGAAACATCTGTCCGGCGGAACCGAAGCGGAGCGGATTCTCAGCGGGGAGCCCTGGACCCAAAAAAAAATCTGAAACTCTGGGGGTGACGTCCAATTGAAGAAGGGTAGTTTGAGGGATGCTTTGGACCTGGCACGCTTTCTCATAGATGCAGACAGCCGCTGGGTGAGAGCGGAAGCAGAACATGAATGCTTCCAGACCCCAGGAAGGCTGGCATTGTTTTTCGGCACGAGGAGAGCTGGGCAAACGGCTTTGGCAGCCTTCGATCGGAGCCTGGTGGCCATCAGCAGTCATCTTTTGCGATCCTTGATCAACTAGGTCCTCCAGTAGAGAGGTTAGAATAAGGGTACTAACTTGTTTCTGTAGTGTAGGGGAACCCTCCCCAAAAAAGGGTAAAAGAGCACTACTGGGGGACCTAGCCTTGTTTCAGTTTCAACGTACTGCGCGAGACAGGAGATTCAAGCTCACGGGTGACATGCACCTGCTCTGCCACGCGTATTTTTCTTTGCCTGTGAGCACAACAAGATGCGGCAGTAACGAGTGACAGAAGGACATTGAGCGATGCTGCAACAGGTGCAATCCAAGCTGTCCTTGAATAAACTTACCAGGAATCAAAATCCATATGTCCAAGGTGGCTGGTGTCAAGCTGAGGTCCGTGGTACCGGGAATCAGAGAATTGATGTCAGCGGAAAGTCGCAGTCATTGAAAGGCAAATGCCTCTGACGCCTGACAGATTCAAGAACGAACTCCAACAACTTCACCCATAGGTAAGGCAGTGGATCATGTCTAGGATAAGGTTTTCCTGGAGAAGACGACAACATGCAAACATCCAAGATTGGAGTTTGCTTTAGATGCCGAGGCTGTTCAGAGATTGGCGGAGTCTTTACCTTACTACGAATGTCTGGAAGTGCTTGAGCTATCGCAAATGAAGTGTGACAATGCCGTGCTGGTAGCGCTGTTAAACGCTTTCACACGGTTGCTGACAACATCCTCGCTTACAAATTGCATCCTCACAGCTGAAGTTGCGGCAAGCAGACATGATCTTGATTGCAATGTCCGAAGCTTGCCCCAAAATATGAGTTTGACATATCTTAGGCTAGATGTATTTGGCTACACGCCGAGAGCTCGCATTTGGAAGTATTGGTGGACGCCATGCGGAAGAACCTCTGGTGGATTTGGATCGCATGGGATGGGTTTTGTGCTTTGATTCGGGAGTGGCCAGGGCCGCAGGCAACAAGAAGCCAACATGTTTGGGGCATTTGGAACTCTGTGAGATGATCCGCAAGCAGCCTCGCAATGATGATGTAATGCATGTGAATGAGTTGTTTTTTTTGAGATTGCGAAGATCATTAGGCGCAATGCCGCCAAGCCACAAGAACAGACTGCAATGAGGAGGGCCATGCTCGTGCAGGAGAATTCCGCACTGTCCGAACTGAGGTTTCCAGGATGCCCGTTTGGCGATGAGGCCTAAGCTTTGGCACCGGCCCTCAAAGGGAACAAGACAGTGACAAAGATTCCTTTGTGTTCCGAACAGAGCCCTGAAGAACACATGTGTGACGGATATCGAATTGAATCACAATCAAATGGTGATGCTGGAGCAGAGGCTCTTGCAGAAGCCCTCAAGGAAAAACAAACCAGTGACAAAGATTCATTTGGATGGGCGACCGTGACTGAGATGAACTTGCATTCCAATCAGATCGTCGATGTTGGAGCAAAGGCTCTTGCAGAAGCCATGAAGGAGAACAGAACAGTGGCATGGATACATTTAGCTTTCAATCGGATTGGTGATGCTGGATCAATGGCTCTCGCAGATGCGTTGAAGGAGAACAACACAGAGGTGGACTTGTCCCACAAGATCGGTGATGGAACAACCGCTCTCGCACAAGCCATCAAGGTGAACAAGCGGGTGGCCAACATGAATTTGCTTTCCACTCAGGTTGGTGATGCTGGAGCCCAAGCTCTAGCAGAAGCGCTAAAAGAGAACAACACAGTGACACAGATTTCTTTATGGCCTTCAATAGGATCGGTGATGCTGGAGCGCAGGCTCTTGATGGCAAGGATGACTTTGCATCGCAATCAGATTGGTGCTGCTTTCCGCAGAAGCCCTTCACAAGAACAACACAGTGACAGAAATCCTTTTGCTATTGATCTCCAGAACCTGTTTGTGTAAATTGCCACTACGGCGATTCTGGGTCCGTTTGACTGGACGACCTTTTACTTTTCGGAAAGTGAGAGAGCTGTATTACTAAGGTCTTGGGTCTTGACTAGGCTCTGCAGAATCGACGTGAAACGGATTGACTTGCTGGCATTTGTTGGTGTTTCAGTGCGGGTCAAAATCGACCACTTGCACCGATGGCGGATTTTCATGGCCACATTTATGTTTCGCCACAGATTCCAAGGACCTCTTTTTGAGGTCTGGGGGCGCCAACCTTCCTAACCACAACTTTTCCGCTGGCTTTCTTGCGGGGAGGAATCACTCAGGACCCACTTGAAGGATTCGTGCCAACCCGGTGGATCTTGGCTCCCCCCCTGAATGAGAATGACCAGATGTTCGGGTTGACCAAATTATGTCGTCGAGCCAAAAGGAGCCAGCCCCCAGGTTGTTTTGGGGGTGAGAAAAGGGGGCAAACTTGGGAGCGTCTCTCGATGGTACCCTTTTTGGGCTCTTTGCGGTTGGTTTAAAAGGGACATTTCAAAAGGAAAACCACATCTTTCCTTTTGGTTGGGGGGAGCAGGGTCCCCTAAAAGAAATGTGCAAAGTGGCAGCAACAATGGGGGGGTTTTATATGTGGGCGCTCCTGAACAGTTTCCAGCTGCAGATTTTTCCCCCGGATGATGCAGGTGGCTTCCCTTCTTGAGCTGTAGCCCCGAATCCGAAGGCCGGCTTGGCGACCGGAGTGAGTGATCGATCACCCGGGGCGCCAGGCAATTCACCAGTTTCGCCGAGTAGGTCCCATCGCCTCAGAGCTCGCGCCTTCGAGGAAGCCCAAAAGAAGGAGCCCGCCCGAGCCAAGCAAAACGATGGCTGAAAAAAAAATATTCGTCAGGCTCCATGTTGGGGTACATCGAAAGAGCCCGGTTTGAAGGTGGTTTCAATCAAAATCAAAAGGCAACCAATTTGGGGGATCCCGAAAGCTTCCCAAACACCGCGCATGGACCCTCCGACCCCTCTCGGGGACACCCCGGGCCTTCAAATATCCTCTTTTCGAAAGCCCAGGAGTAGTTGGGAGCGTTTCGGTTAACCCCATTTCTCGACATACCCAAGTAACTCCGCCAAAAAACAAAACAATCTCAGCGAGCTGTGACCTAGGCTACCAACAACTTGGCCGAGACCAGTTCGTCCGAAGCAGAAAGAACAATGCAAAAACCTGCTCCCCAAGTTGAAAAACCGCGGCACGGCTTCCCTTCGATTGCAACCATCTTGCTGGTGCCCAGTAGGGAATGACCCAGCGTTTGGGAATGAAGGCCCTGAAAGGAAACCGTCAGGGATGTTCTCTCGGGCTCATTCCAACTCATTCCCCTGCCTGCTTTGCCGGGAAGTACTGAAGGCGCCCCTTGAAAGAGGGAGGTGGGGTCAACAAGAAGCAACTGGGCGTGACAAATTAGGGCACTCCCCAAAAATCTTATGCGCAACGGCTTTGCCTGTTGGTTTCCCTTTAAAGGTACCAACCCAAGAAACCACTCGCCCAACTGGACATATTGTTCTATATTGTACGGGTGTGTCGCTTTTAGGGGACCCCAAAACAATGCCGGTGTCCTTGGTTTTCCTTTAAGCTCACTTGCACTCCCCTTTTGGTTTCCCAGAATCTCAAGTCATTTCCCTCCATTTCCCACAACTTCCCACAGGTTTCCGACACTTTCCAACTTCATTTCCCTCGAGCTCCCTTCCAGTTCTTCCACAAGAAGGTAAATCGCCCGTAATGTTGACCCTTGATTAATAACCCCCCCAGCGAATGACAATCAGGGGAGGCCCCCCCAATAAAAATGGATTCACACCTAAAAAGTGATCCCCTCAAATTGAAGTGGGGGGAGTTTATGAATCAGGGCTTAGCCTGATGTAGGATGATTCGCTCCTCGCTTCTTTCCCAGCACCCGGGCTGCGCGCGGTTCCGCGCTGCGAGCGCGCCCACCGCGGTGCTCCCCGCGTTCCCAGACTTGACTTGGCCTCGAAAGGCTTTGCTTTCGAAGCCGAGACTTACTTGGATCAACCTACCCTCCCACCGATTAACATGGACCTGACCGGCAGGGAGCCTTCAAACGGAAAGTGGTCTTCCAAAACCCTCCCGTCAGGTTCCATGTGAATTGGTGGGAAGGTACTTAGTAGGTTCTTACCATGAATATAAGCCAACTAACCCCAAATACCAACCAGTTATAACCTTTGCTATATGGGTTGAACATCCAAGTAGGTTGCAACCAATTAGCACCAAACGCGGGCCGGGCTTGGGCAACAATGTTTCTACCTTGGCTTGGAAACCTAACAAACTCTCATTTTAGCCACTCCTTCAGAACGTGGAACTCACAAAACCATCATCTCGTCCCCCCCTATAGAAAAACCCGGCATTGAAATTGGTCAAGAGCCTTAACAGGGCGGACACCTGATATCCGCACCCCCAAAATGGTGAAGCGTAAGTTTCACTTACCGGCTTTTCAGCAAGCGCCACCCTCAAACTACCCTTAAACGCGTGCGAATTCCCCCCTTGTCTATGCTCAGTTGCCCAAGGGACCTGGAGTATAGAAGGTTAACCTTGTGGGGTCATGGCTTAAAATGGATAGCCAAAAGGGGAAACTAAAAGTTCAGATCCTGTCGATTCGCTTTTGTTGCAATTAGCGGCTACGCTGAAGGAATACAGCAAGGAACTTTCACAAGGGTGCCTTGGGCCAGCAAAAGAACGAAGGACCTCTACGTAGACCATCGCAAACTACTCATAAGCAAGGGAACTCACCAACAACTCACCAACCATGATCTTGGGTTGCAACTCACCCCCCTTGTTAAGTTGCACTTTATCACTTTTTGAGGGTGCTGGTCTACCCATCTGCCACCCTTGGGGGGTTTCCCAGGTCTCGGAATTCGCCGAGAAATCGCGGAGTTCGGCTTCGGCTTCCGGGCACAGGTGGTCCCGCAGCCGGCTGTCCACGGTGCGGAAGGCCCTACGGATACGCCTCGATCGAAACGGCGATCAGCGGATCCGCGAAAGACAGTTTGCACCCGAAAGAACTGAAAGGGAATCAAGGGTAGCTTTGGGGGGTGGTTAAAGGAAAACGCGGGGAGCACTAAGCAGACACCCGTTTTAGGGTACCGGGACCCGCAAACTACTTGCAACCCGAAACTGTGGTCGGTGAATTCCAAATCCCTTTTGGCTTCCCTTCTCATAGCCAGCTGAAATGGCGACCCTCACAACAGCCACCCACCCAAAACATCCTCAGTAGGTACCACCCCCCCCCCCGTTTTGTGCTGGCAAGATTGCTTTGGGTAATCCTCTTTTGGCCCAAAGCTACACCCCCCTGATTTGAGTTTCCCTCTTTCTGGCGACAGGTTCCCGATGAAATGGGGCACTCCCTGTTCATCAGGCGGGCTTATTTTCATCCTGCGTTCCCCTTGGCCCAGCAAATTGACGGCCCCAGCTTGTTTGGCCCAACCTTCAGGATGGTCCATATTTAGCCTTAACCTTATGGAAAACACCGCTGAGATCCCAATTTGATCTGGGTCTTCACTTACCGAGGTTGCCCGCAAGACAGATCTGTTGAAAGTATTGTGCCTTGGATTAATACCGCGGATGGACGAAATGCTGCAGTAAAGCCTGGAATAATTTGATTCCCCCTGTAAATATCAACAAAGAATGGCTTCCCATGGTTTCAACTTGGTGCAGAATTTCGTCCATCCACAGTAGTGGATCAAATGGCTTCAAAATGCCGCTTGGTGCAATTGCTGTTGGGGCTGGGCCGATTCACATTTGGAACGACATTTGCTTTCTTTTGGCAATGACCATGGTTTGACCCGGCCCTTGGTACGCTTGAAAGCGAAATTCGCATGTTTGCAAATAATGGCCAACATCTCTGAACAATATAGCAGCAAGTGCACAGACATGCCATTGGACACGAAGTGAGTTGTGGTTGGCAAGTTGGAGAAGCAGCAAAATTATTCAAACAACACATATTTCACACACAGTCTTGATACCACAAGGCACTGTTTTGGCTGGATATTCTGGAGTCTGGGTGCCTATCGGCAACACTGTCTTGACATTTGCATATCTGCCCCAAAAATGCCTAATTTGACAAGTCTCCGTAAACTGCCATAAACCAAGTACTGGATAGAAAAGCGGCCTAAGCTAAGAAGCATTGGCAATATTAAAGCAATGCTTAGGTCATCCAAGCTTTTTGCCAGACCTTTATAGAGGACCGAGCACTGTTTTCACTGTTCTGGGGGAGGGGGCGCGGCCGCACTAAACAAGGGCCCACACGTTCACATAAGCCCTTTTTCACCTTGTCTTGGTTCAAAAGGAAACCGCCCTTTTTTGCGGGCCCCCCCAGTTTCCCGTGGGTGAGAAACCTTCTTCTCGTGCTGGAAACCGCTTCTTCCGCGTGGGAAAAAAGCGACCCGCCTGTCGGACGGTAGCTTGTCATCGCTGGGGCTGAATTCCTGCGGCATCCGGCTAAACATGTGGATGGTGGCAAAGTCCGGAAAATCGCCCCCTTCCGTTTCTGATGATTCGACCCCGTACATTCCCCATTCTGTTCAAACCAGCTGTTTTTTTCCCAGGGTGTTTGGTGGTTTTCTAGAAAGATCCGGATCCCTGGAAAGAATGGACATGGAAGCTACCCTTAGAACAAGCTCATTTCGTGGTGCGAGACGCGGATTTCGCATCCAGAAAGGTATGGCGCAGGGCAGCTTCTCAGAGCGGATCTAAAGGAAACCCCCAACGGAAACCGTGGGCCATGTTGGAACCGCTTGATAAACACCCAAATGGGCAGCTTCGATGTTGTTAATAAAAAAAAAAAAAAAAAAAAAAAAAACTCGCCCCAAAAGAGGGGTGCCTTCAAGAAAACACTGTGCTCCTTCTGAATTCACGAAGAACCCTTGCCATCTGGTGCTCAGGCTTCTCATCTCGAGACAAACCCAGCGCAAACCTTCCTTTCACACGATGTCAAAAATAAGAAACGACGCCAAAATGGAACCCTGCATGCCCCAAACATGAAACGAACCCCGAAAACTGGAACCCACAAATATGGGAAGTTCCCCAAAAATCTGGAAACCCCACATTGGCAATTCACAAAATGTAGGGACCCCCCGGCTTTCACCGGCTATTGGTGTGTCTTTTGTTTGCGGGTACCTGCTTTTGTGGTATACAAGGGAAGCCAAGAAGAAGGCCGCCATTTTGGGGGACCCGGACCCCAAAAAAGGACGAGCCACCTTTTGTGGGTGGCTCCTCTCTTTTTTGCCCCTCATTTTGGGTTGGTTTTCCTTTTGGTTCCCCTAAAAAAATATGGGTGTGTCGGTTTTAAGTGAACCCCCCCACAAATGGCGCAACTGCTTTCTTTTGGGTTTCTCTTTAAACGGCCGACAAACCGCAGGCCCTCTTTTCCTTGAGCCAACAAAAGGTCGAGTTAGGGGGTTTCCCTTCAAACCAAACCCCACAAGGGGTACCAAAGAAACCACACCCCCAACCTGGAAACCCCCAAAAAATGCCAAAGCGTTCTTGTTGGTTTCCTCTAAACATGATTGGAGTTTGGCCCAGTTATAGAATGTACATCTTATTCTTTGCTACACTTTGAGCCAAAATGTAACATGCAAAATGTATCCGACGTCTATTTCAGTAAAGCCAAGCAAAAAACAGAAACAAAAAACACAAACACACCCAACAAACACCAAAAAACACCAAAACACCGAGGAACAAAAGTAAGAAACACCAAAAAGCCGTCGGTTCGAAACGGATGCCTTGGACCCGAAGAGCTCAGCCGCGAAGCGGCTGGCGCAGTCCCCCCGATGCCCGTCGAAGACCTCACGGTCCACAGCGGCGGGGTGCCACTAGGCGCCTTTTGTCTTTTGTTTGCTTGTTTTTTTTGGTTGGGGGGGGGGTCCATTTGGGGGTCTGTTTTATGCCCTTTGTTTGTGGGATGGTCTTAGTTTTGCTCACGGCGACGGTTGCCACGCGGGAGAATTCGTCGGTTTTCATGTTTTTCGCTCCTTCAAAAACAAACTCCGCTACACGACAACCTCTGCGGGTGGGGGTGGGGTGGGTTGAGGTGGGGTGGGGGGGTAAGAGCGCTCGTAGCACGCTTGACTTGGAGTTAAACTTTCCGCCAGTGGCAGGTCGCGCTTGCAGCCACCCCTGCACGCAGTAGTTACGCGTTTCTCGTCGTGCGTTCATGTCCGCGGGGGGGTGGGGTGGGATGGGGTGGGGTGGGGTGGGGGGGGGGTTAAGAGCGCTCGTAGCACGCTTGACTTGGAGTTAAATCTTCCGCTAGTGGCAGGTCACGTTGACCGCCGCCTGCGCGCAGTAGTTTCGCGTTTCTCGTCCTGCGTTCATGTTTGCCGGAGGGGTGTCAAAGAGCCACTGCTGGCTGGGACACAGCTGCTAGATAGATGCTGGGGGATGTGTAAAGACGTCATGCTCAACCAGATAAGCTCTAAAAGTGCTAAGTCTGGCCTGCTGAATGAGGAGGTGTGGCAGTGGGCGTACAGCTTCCAGTTCAGATACGATGCTGGAGCGGACCTGTGGTTTAAGATAGCAGCAAACCGAAGCGGTGTGTGTGAAACTTGCAACGGCGGCCCGCGTGGCTAACATCGCCGTGACCTTGTGTTTGGAGGGAAGCGGACCCCCAAGATCCACCAAGATGGGGCATCCTCAAAAAGAAGACAGCCCCATTTAGAGCTTCCCCAACACCAACAGCTGTGGGGTCCATGTTGAGAAACTCCCAAATGGATCAATCGGAGACAGACATAATTTGACACCTCATATGTTTGGTCGCCTTTGCAAGGGCTCCAAATCCCACCCGCCAATCCAAACCTAAGGTTTACCCGAAACCCGCTACTTCCTCTCGAATCGAAGCACTGGCAAGACTACGGTGGATGCCATAAATATTGCATGTTTTCTTGAACAAGTCGGAAACCCTGTAAGTTCCCATCATTTGTGGTTGGTTTACTTGAGGCCATCCCTTCTGAGGTGGCAAGAAAAGGACACCGCAAACCACCTTCTTCCCGTTTTGTCTGTTTGTTTGTTTATTTGCTTTTTGTGTTTTTTTTTTGGGGGGAGGGGGCGAGGAGGGGTCCGATCCCGATTCTGACACAAATGGCAGTCGGGTTTCCCTGGGGCCGGCGCCCAGAAGTAGACGGTTTGCCCCTCCGAGGTGATGGCGTAGGCCTAGCGAGGCCAGGGTTGGCATCTTCCGGCGGAGTTGTTTTCTTCCCTCAAAAGGCATCGGTGGTTTGGAGGCCTGGATAAAACCCAGATACCCTCTCGAACCCGAGGTCCCAATCGTCAACCCCTTGCCGCGGATCCTCAAAGCAAACTCGAACTCGCCCCTTTTCCCCCGCGAGTTCGAAAGGCATGGTCGAATGGGCAACTGCGTTCGGTGTGTAACACCCTGGATAGGCAGGGAAGGAGTTGGAATCCTAAAAAGCCATCTCCTATGGTTTCCTTTAAGGGAACCCCTAGCACATTCCCAAAACCCTGGGTCATTCCCCACTTAGCACCAGCTAGAAAAAGGGAGAATAGATTTGCAGTTCCCAGGGTTGTGAAAATTCACACATGGAGAGCCTTCTAAATGACTCATTCTCCATTGAAAGGGAGGTTAAAAGTGGTATCACAGTGGCAACCAGCCGAAATCCCCACAATCCTGTCCCTATGGGATACAGCACTTGGGGGTGTCTGCTTTTGAGGGTACCCCTGTTGTGTAGTTCTTACAGGAAACCAAAAGGAAAACCACAATTTGGAGGGTCCCCTTAAACAAAAGCACCCTGATTTACTTCCTCGGGAAAAAATACTTCCGTTAAACCTAGGGAGACCCCAAAGACATCGGGTGAGTTCATTGGAACGGGTTAAGACAACTGTCTAAACTTGGGCGCCAGCTCCTTGTCGAATGCTCAAGGTGTTGTTGTTTAAACAACGCCCCTGTGGTTTCCTGTCAAAGGAGACCAGAAAATGGGTTTCACAATTTGTGCAACCAACCTAGTCTAAATGGATCTACAAAATTATAAAACTGAATAAAGGATCCCCAAGTAGGGCGCTCGTTTTACCCCCGAATCCTCGTTCACCTGTCCACAAATGACTCGCCTATCCTCGACCTGCTTGGACGTTCAACCAACGTCAGGTAAGTAGGTCATAACCATGCTAAGCCAACCAGTTGTAACCTTGGTTTATAACCTACTTACCCTTCCTCCCACTAACAGTTGGCACCAATAGGAGGTACCTGAAAGATCCATTTCCTCTTGCTGGGACCCGGGTCCTTGTCAGGTGCCACGACAACGCAGGGAGGGAGCCTGACGTATCTCCGAGTCCCGCGCATCTTCGTAGCTTGGGCGAAGGCCCTGGGTTTCAGCAACTGCGCTCCTGCGACCGGCCCGGATTCGATTCCCGTGGTGGCGATTTTCAGGAGAAGGGACTCATTCAAAATACATCGGCCAGTCGGGTAGAAACCTATCGGACCCCCTAAAAGCGGCTTTCAATATCAGCCACAAACAGGTTCAAGAAGCCTTTGAATTCGCTATGTGAAGTTCTGGGTAGTTTTTGTAAATAGAAAATACCAGGCAAAACCGGGTTTTGCATATGGCTCACTTGTTGCCAAAGACTGCCCTTTTGCTCTCAGGACAGGACTTCTCTTTCAAACAACTTCCAGGACATCTCGGAATTTCTGCCTACGGATCGGTCACGGGCTCTCACAAAAGGCTTCTGTAAAGTTGAGGTCCAAAGCCAAAATCCATGAAAGTCGCAAAAAGCCCCTGACTCGAGAGTCCTTTCTGCTTCGGGTTCAAGCGCAGACACTCCAATGTAAGCGATATTTCCTGCCATTCGCGAACGTAGGCCTGAGAAGCTCTGTGAGACCAATGTTACCCTGAGAGGCTACATTTGAAAAGTCGACAAGCTCGACAAATGCGTGTTCGACATCTATGTGGGAAACAAATCACGCTAGATCACGCCAAATCGTGGTCGTAGATGGATGTACCTCAAAATCGGCATACATTGGGCCCAGTTGTATGTCAAAAATGGCATACAATCAGTTCGACAATCAAGCTCAATCACGCTCAGTCACGCTGAAATGCGCTATGGTGATAGCTTCCGACAAGTCAGCCCCAGCCGTGTGACGGACAATGTTGGCGACGTCGCTTCCTTGAGGCAAAAGCAAAGGATACGCTTGGCTACATAGACGGGTTCACAAGACAGACATAGGGGATCCTGAGAAACCTCCAGCTCACCCGCATCTTTTTAGAAGCAATCGAGCGCCATCTGAATCACCGTACTGTCACCGCCTTCCTGTGGATGGCCCCAAGTCACTACAGAGCCATCGTCCAGGATGGCAGCAAAAGCCGCATCAGTAGCTTGGATGCGCTCTACCCGTATCAGCTGGTCGTTAACCCCTGTGCTGTCACCGCCATAGTCTGGATCGCCCCAAGCCATCGCAGAGCCATCGTCACGGATAGCAGCAAAGGCACCATAAGTCGCTTGAATCTCACGGACCTTCGTCAACTGCTCTTTCACCCTGATGCTGCTCCCACCATGGCGCGGGTTGCCCCAAGTCACCACAGAACCATTGTCCAGAATGGCAGCAAAAGCACAGGCGGTTGCTTGAATCTTCTCGACCCAAGCGAGCTGATCTTGCACCATGCAGTTGTCCCCGCCATACTCTGCATCGCCCCAAGTGACCACAGAGCCATTTTGCAAAATCGCGGCAAACGCTCCAAAAGATGCTTGGATGTGTTGGACTTGCGTTAGCTGGTCTTGCACCCTGCTGCTGTCACCACCATAATATGGATCGCCCCAAGCCACCACACAACCGTTGTCTAGGATGGCAGCAAAAGCACTATCAGTTGCTTGGATCTGCTGAACACGTATCAGCTGCTCTTGAACCCGTGCGCTGTCACCACCATAGTCCTCATCGCCCCAAGTGACCACAGAGCCATTGTCCAAAATGGCAGCAAAAGCACCTCCTGCTGATTGAATCTTTTTGACCCCAGTGAGCTCGTTTTGCACCGAGCTGCTGTCACTACCCTGGTCTGGATTGCCCCAAGTGACCACAGAGCCAGTGTCCAAGATGGCAGCAAAAGCTCCGTCTGTAGCTTGAATCGCCTGGGCCCGAGTGAGCTCGTTTTGCACTGCGCTGCTGTCACCGCCATGTTCTGGATCGCCCCAAGTCACCACAGAGCCATCGTCAAGGATGGCAGCAAAGGCTCCAAGAGATGCTTGGATCTGCTGGACTTGTGCTAGGTGTTGCACCCCGCTGCTGTCACCACAATGGCCGGATTGCCCCAAGTGATCACGGAGCCATCATCCTGAGGCAGACTTAGACCCCCTGCATGTCTTTTGGCAGGCAAGGGAAAAAAACGAAAACCCAGAAAGGCCCAAAAGTGAAAACGGTACCCCAGTGGATCCCGGTCACCACTATAGCACGCTGCTTTTGCTTTTTCAAGGCTGGTTGGTTGCCTACCAAGCCAGGTACTCCGGAATCACTGGGACCTTTCTGTACCGAGTCTGGCAATGCCTGTCCTGGATTGCAGCAAAAGCTGAGGCGCTTGCTTGGATCTGCGAAACGCGCGAGAGCTCTCGTACCGTGCCGCTGTCTCCGCCAACGTCTGGCTTGCCCCAAGTAAGCACAGCCTCAAGGACACGGAAACAAAAGGTGAGCGCCGGACCAGGGACCACCAAAATGGGTACCCTCCCTTCCACTAACGTAGCACCTCGCAGGGGGTCCTTTAAGAGGAAACTGATCTTCCAGGTACCTTCCCGCAGGTGCTATGTTTGTTGGAGGAAGGGTATGTCTTGTAAAAGGATAACACACCTTTCATTTGTTGTTGTGGGGGGGGGGCCGAAAAAGGAAACACACCCAAATGTACCATGGAAAAACCCAAAGGTCAAAAGCATAGGTGACCTTTTGGAAGCATAGATTGTTGTTTGTTTTTTGCTTTTTCCCCCTGATAAATGGGCCCTAACCCGTTTTTTTCCTGTTACATGGGCCTACCCATCTCAACCAGTCGAGCCCATCTAGTTCTCACCAAACCAACCTGAGACCACCAAAGAGGTCAAATCCGGTGGATTCGCAGGCGCCTGAGCAACTCCTCCTTGGGCATGAAGCGCAAAAGCGCCCGAATCCGTGGCAGCTACTTGGACCGATGCCGCAATCACAGCAAGCCTGTCCCCGGCCCGCACCCCAGCCTCACGAGGCACTCAACTCAATTTGGCTGTGGCTCAAAAACATGGCTTAAAAATGGCACCTTGGCAAATGGAGCCAAAGACTTAAACCCATTCCAAGCCAAAAATCCACAAGACTTCTTCAAGTCTCCTTTTTCCCCAACAGCAGGCCCACATTTTGGCAGGGGTGGCTCAGCTTTCAGTGATTCAGGGAGAGTGCCGGAGGTTCAGTTCCTGGGGTTGGGGTTCAGCCCCCCGTTTTGTTTGGTCCGTTTTACAAGGGAATCCGTGGGTAGGGGGGGTTTGACACCCAAGGTGTCCAGGATGTTCATATATCTTTCCAGGCGTCAAGAAAAGCCTGCGGTACCCAGTGATGACTAACTTGGACCCATGCCCGAATCAACCATACCACAGCAACTTTGGCCCAACCTCACTTGAAAAACCGCCCAAGCCGGCGCGCCAATGCAAAGCTTGGATGTTCAACCTACTCAGCAAGGCTACCATGGTTTTGTTCGCCACTTACCAGCCAGCCTTGGCTATAGCCTAAGCCCAAGAAAGCGAGAGGCATTTGGGAAGCCAAATCACGCCGAATCAACGAGAATCGTTGCGAGAATCGCCTCACAGGTGCACGCACCGTGCTTCCCATGTTCCGAGACCAGACTCAACCGCCGCTTCAGCTGCCGCTGCGCCTCTGACCTCTGGATACACATAATGCATAACAAGAACAATAAGAAGAAGAACCAGAATCATAATATTGGGAATAAGAAATACAAATAAGAATAATTGGTGATGATGATGATGATGATGATGATGATGATGATGGTCATATGATCATGATGATAACGATGATCATGTGGATGGACGAAATCCTGCACCGCCTAAGAAAGCTTGGAATGATGATTACCCTGCAAGTACCAACAAACAATGGTTTCAACCACGGTTTCAGAGTGGTGCGAAATGGATTTCGCAACCGTCCACCGTATTTTTTGACAACCCCAGCCATATGTCACAAACAAATCCCCCTCCCCTCCCCCCCCCGCGTCGCGAAACTTTCCGCGCCAACTCGCCAAGGGGCCGCTCGGCGACGCTCGACTCGGGCGAGAGCGAGACACTGCAGCTGCCGCTGGGAAGGCACACATCGCGCATGGAGCGAAGGGGCGGCAAACTGAGCGGACGGCGCGGTTGTTCGGATCTTGCCTGAGCCACGTGCTCAAACCCGGGTAGATGAAGGTTAGTAAGGGACAATCCCCTTGCCAGAAACAGCTGCAGATATCCGCCTTCTCAATTCTTGAAGCATGGTTCTGGGTCGTCCATTTTGATACCGGGTTTTGATTGTGACTCACCTGGACCCAGCAGAAATTACACTTAAACACGGGGAATTGTCCCTAGACCCTCCAAAAAATGACCCCTTAAACATGGGAACATGGCAGCCAAAAAAATAAATGACCCTTAAAGATGGGGGGGATATCGCAACCCAACATCCATGGTTGCTGAATTCTTTCGGGTCATACTATTAAGACTTTAAAAAGCACAGAAGCACAGGAACCCGCTCAAGTTTGCCCCCCCTCCCTTCCCCCTGCAAAAAAAGGGGGGTATCCTTCAGTGTGGTGGAACAAGTCCTGCTTCCGGCCGACGAAGAGTGGTTTTTCAGGAGCCCGCCCCGTTCGCAAGAAAGCTGCGCTGGCTTGACAAGGTCCCTTCTGGAGTCCTGGAGCATTCCGAATGAATCAGCCTTCGGGGCTCAAAGGAAGCCGCTATCCCGCTTGGCTGAGGCGATCAATCGCCTCATCTCTCTCAAGGGTGATGGCAATGAAAGTCACTTGAAAGCTATGTGATGTGCGCTTAGATCATAGTCCTGGGTTCTACCCAGGAGCTCTGCCACTTAGGGCGAGTCTGTATCCGACCTCAGAGCCCGGAGCCCTGAGCCCCAAATGGCTGGTCAAAAACTAGGGTAACCCCAAAATGGCTTGCCCTGGTAAAATGGAACCAAGGAGAAGCCTGCGGTCCGAGTCGGTTGTTAGTTTTGACCCATGCCCAAATCGTTTTTGCCAAAGGAGCTGCCGGCCTGCCAGGCCCAGCATGTCCGGAAGCTCACGGGGAAAAAACAACAAAAAACAGACCCATTTTTTGAGGCCGTGAGGAGTGACAGAAAGAACATGCATCACATTGCAAGCATAGAACGCGCTACATTTGACCCAGGCTCAACTGGGAATAGTACTACAAAGGGAGAGCGCCATCTGGTATAAGGATTAAAGATCGATTTGGAGCCCAAATCAGTTCGAAAACAGCAATCCCTGCAACCCTTCCGGGGAAAAAGCTTTCGAAGCCACAAAGGATCACAAAGGGTATGTGTGAAAATGGGGGGACTCCAAAATAGGTGGTTTCCTTTTGGTTTCCCTTCAAAGCCCACCCAACAAGTGGTGCCCTCAAAAAAACACAAAACCAAAAAACCAAAAACCCACAAACCGACGCCTCCTCCCTGCCCTTGCCCTTGCACCTGAAGATGGGGCCTCCATGACAGTGCACCTGGCATGGGTGGCAGTGCTGGTTTGGGGGGTGTGGAGCTTGGGTGGTTCAACCACAAGAACTAGGGCTTCACATCCCACCAATCCAAACCACCAAATAGATGGGTTACCTGAGACCGGCAACCAAGCCAACCATGTCTTGTTTCTATCCCATCCATTCTGGGCGTACGAACCAAACGCCAAGCGAATCCGCTGCCGCGAAGCGGGCGGCCACAGACGTGTTCGATGCGCCATGTCGTGGCTATGAGTTTCAATCGACCAAAATGTGGAAAAGTGGTTGGTGGACATAAATAAGTCCCTGAATTCTCATGTCCACCATTCCAGTCCCCAATAAACAAATAAAATACAACACAACTTCCCCCCCTGCAGGTTGTCAAACAAACTACCTGAAATCTTGGTTGACGTTGGAAGGGGAGCAGAAAGTTTTAACATGTTGCAGTTCAGTGGGGATTTCAACCACTGAAGCACAATAAGCAAGATGTAACATGTTTCCCAACAACAGCCATGAAATGTTCTTTTCAACAGCGTCAAGGCCAGGAATTTGCGACCTTTAGCTCTTGGAGCCGGAGGTGCGATGCGCCTCTCAAAGCCGTCGCTGGTCCACACAGCTTTTCCCCGTCAGTTTGGAGCTTTCCCCGTGGTTGGAGCGAGTGGGGGGAAGTTCACCCAGGGTCCCCCCCCGCATTTTTCAGAGGGAGGCTCGTCTGTGTTGGTTTTGGTACCTGGTTTAAACCAAAAGGACACCGACCAGTTTGGGGGCTCCTCCTAACACAGCCAAATGCGGGAACCCTCTGGAACTCTCCCTGAAACCACCCTTTCCGAGCCTTGTTCTCGACCCCAAAAAGCGTGTTCGGCGGCTGCTGAAGCAAAAAAAATAACAAAACACCCCCCCCCAAAAAAAAAAAAAAAACGGAGAAAAACAAGAAGAGAAAAAGAAGAAGAAGAAGAAAAAACACTGGCCGCCGGCGGATAATTTTTTTCGCCGGCCTCGACGGGCAACTGGGACGGGCTCGTGGCGGGGGCAGCCACCATGGTGCATCACTGGACTTCGTCGTCTTCGGGCCTCGACGCCGGAGAATTCTCGGCACGGGACGTGCGAATGCTCGGACACCCCGGGCCCCCCCCCGAAAAAGGAGAAGAAAAAAAACGGTGAAGGGAGACACGCGGGTCTCTGTCATTTTTGGAGGGGACCAGCCCCCCACCCCCCCCCCCAAAAAAAAAAAGAGGTGGTGTTCCTATTTGTGTCCCTTTTTTTCAAACCACAAAAAGGAGGGGCACCCTCAAAAACGGCACACCCACGACCACAAAGAACGCAAGAAAGAGCTTGGGGAGTTCCAAAGTCGACGCCTGCAACCGTTCTTGGAGTTTCTGGTGCCCAGAGCATGAACCGGAAGCTAATACCGTGGACAGAATCCGCCCTGCACCAGTTGGGAGAAATGAAACCCCGTGAATACTGGGAGAATACCGATACAAGCCACCTACCAACTGGTGCAGGATGCTGTGTCCAGAGTAGGAAAGGGGCGCGTCTGATGTTTCATCGAAGCCATACACAAAGTTGCCGGAGCCATCACTTGACGTTTCTGGGGGATGCGCCTGCACCAAAAATTGTCCCACTTTAAGGGCGCGATCGATTTGTTAGTTTTGTTTTAATGTCGGAGCTTCAACTCAAAAGTGGTTGCTCCAAGTTCTGTCCACCAAAGCTTCGGTTCCAGATCTTCAAGAGGAATTGTTCTTCTTGGGCTCGAACAAAATGCTCCAAGCTTCGGTGGCCATGGGGAAAAAAGGGTTGACCTCTGTTTTGGCTGACTTCAAAGGGGAACCCTCCAAACAGAACTCCAAGGATGTCTGGGAGGCAGAAGCTGACATCCCCGCCGTCACTTTATGCAGTCGCCCTAATTGAAGGCCCTAAACATGGAAACTTCGTGAGCTCCCTGATAGAATTCAGCGAGTCTACACGATTGCTGCCGCCAAATTTTCCCCAGCGCTTCACAGTTCCGCCCTCTATTGGGTTGGCCTTTGTGTGGTTATGGGAACTACTGGCGAGATACCAATATAGTAGGTATAACCAAGCTGGTTACCAACTGTACAGGGAACCGGAAGCACTGGGGGGCTTATTTGCAGTTTTCCAGCTCTTGATTCCCTGCAAGTAAAGCAACCGTTAAATTGGGCAAATCACGTGTTATTGTTCCCTTGCAAGCTGTGAGGAGTCAAAATTCCGAAACTCCTCAAATGGCCATGGGTCAAAGTCCGTACCCCCAGTGAACATCCCAATCCCCACTAAAAAAACTAAAATGGGTGGTGAATTCACCTACCCCAAAATGGGATCCCATTGGTTTTGACCAGCCAAATGGAAACCGCCCGGGCCCCATTTGCTCGTTCCATCTGCTTGTGACCTGCCCCTCCCCCCCCCTCAGCTGGCTGGGCCCCCGGCGAACTTTGTGCATGCCAAGGGCGCGGATTTTCATGCAGGCGGGCGGCTGGAAGCCAAAAGAGTGAAAACAGCCGGCGGCGTGCGGCAGCAGTTTCTTGGTCAACTTTTGGGGGGTTTAGTGGAAAACACCATATTATTTCCCAAAAAGTGGAAGTCTAAAGATCCAAGCCAATAGCAGTCAAGGTTTGGTGGGGATTGGCAAGTGGTGAGCAAGCCGTGGGTTCTAACCCAGAGCGGTTTGGTGGGGCAGGCTGCCCCTTGCACTTTTGAAGGAAAGCGGTGTGTTGCCATGTGTCCACCAAGAGCCCCTTATGGTGCGTGAAGGGTGCACCTGGAAACTTCCACGTTACGTTGTCTCGCAGATGGGCCATTTCCATTTGACGATAGGCCCTGGTGGGCAAGCGCAGGGATTGGAACCGGAGGTTGGAAACAAAGGGAACCTTTTGACCCAGCTCGGAATGTGACAGTATGAGGCTACCCTTGGGTTGCTTTGAAAGGGATCGAGCCCTGCTCCCTTAACCACCAAAAACCAAAAAATAAAAAACACAAAACAAAACTGCGGGAAAAAGCCAAACTGGGTGCCCACCCCAAAATGAACCACCCTGGACCCTCAAACTACCCATAACATGGGGATTTCACCAACCAAGATTTTGGGGAACACCCATTTGAGAAGGGAACCCAATCCAAACTGAGACAAGGGTAGCACCCACCGAACCGGAAGGGAGAACCCCTTTCGACAAGATGCGTGCTTCTCAGGTCCAGTGGTTGCCCCATGAGAGGCAAGCGACTGTGCACGTTCTGCTGCGCGGAAACAAAAAAAACGAAAGAGAAAAAAAGGCGGCCGGTGCACAAATCCCCCGCCACCCCACGCTTTCTCGCCACATCACTCGCGCATCGCTTTGGGCGGGCCAAAGCGAGTCCATTTCACGTGGATTCGCATACGGTTTGAACAAGTAGAGGAAGCCATCAAGTATATGTGTCGAACGGGACCCCCAAAAAAAGGATTGATTTCAGTGTTCCGAAGCCGAAGTGATGACCGCTTCTGTGTTTCCCTGAAAAAGACCGGCGGCGGATTTCAGGGCACCAAGGTGACAAATCGTCCGTTTTTTCTGTCCGGATCGCACTTTACCCTTGGCTTCTGATACCCCAGACAACGATGTCATGGGCCCCACGTGAAAAAAATCTGACGGACAGCAAATGGAAACGGAATTGCCGCCTCTCTTGAAACAACTCCGGGAGCTCGCGGATGTTTCTCGAGGCTGCTACTACCCACAGTGTTTTCCTGCATTTGTCCTTTTGTTGTTGCAGGCAAGGATGCGAGCCCGGGATGAACCTAGCGTTGGGCTAAGGTGCTGAACTGCGGCTCATCACATACCACTAAGGGTGCTGGTTCATTTTGACAGTCTGCTACCAAGGGAAACTTGCCTCAAATGGGCCAGAAAGAGATGTCTGAAACCACGCAAAAAGCATCCCGCTGGCCGACCAGAAAGAAATGAGCCGAGCCCAGCGACATTGGTGTCCTTTTGGAGAAATAGATAGGTTCCGCTGGAAAATGATTCGAACCAAACTATGTTCCACCAAACCTGACCTAAAAGAACTACGCTGAGCCCTGCAGAGCTGAAAGAAACCCTGCCACTGGCAACTGCGCAATGTTGAAGACCCAATCAAATAAAGATGGGGTGGTCACGCCGGTTTATGTGGGTACTTTGGGTGGTGCACACATGTCCTGCCCAAACCAACAGCGGACCTCCAACAATATTGTCATTGCCCACAACCTCAAAGTCGTGGTTTCATGGCTTTGATTTGATCAGGGTAGACAATGAGTGAGGCTGCAGCTTGCAAGGATTGTTGGTTCTGGTTGAAGGTGGTGGTGTTGAAGGTGGGTCTCAACTTGACTTTAGAATCGAACCAGTCAAGAGTTCCGTGATCAAACGCACCAAACACTACATGTTCTTGGAATTCGTCAGTTTGGATAGCCACTATTGCAAGCCTCTCCAAACATGGAACTATCTGGGCTTGTTGACTTATGCGTTCTTGCACGGGAATCCGAACTCCCAAGGAATCCGCGAGCTCCCTCTTCCTAGAAGAAATATAGACCCGCCTCCATCGGGGCCTCACTGCACCGGATAAAAGAAAGCCGAAATCCGAAATCCTGTACCGACATGCTCAGGACTCGCCAAAATACCTGGCAGCTTTGCGGTACAACGGGGTACTTGTCGCCCTTGACCCATGGGACCTTGCAACCATGGCGTTGGTGGGTTATGTGCTCCATCTGTTCCGGGAAATCAAGGGGGCTTCCTTCGAACTGATGTCTCCACTTGAAGGTCGCGTTGCACCAGGGTGAAAGTAGATGGCACAATTCCAGGTAGATGTAACCCCAACATGTCAAGACTCAAAGTGGAATGAAACCCCATGATACGTGCGGTTCTCTGGAAGGAACAAGGCAAGCCCCTCTTTTCTTTGCCGATCTGGGTTGTGCGGTTGTTCAGTCTGAGCGCCCGCTTCACCCATTGGCTTGGGGCTCTAACATCGCCATAGAATTGTCTAGAGGCCTCTATCCCGTGAAACCAGGTAGACGCCCTTTTGGGGTTTGGGTGCTGCTCAAATGATCCAATACTTCGGCAAGCAAAACGTCATGCAGAAGCGCTACCAACCCAGGCAACCTTCAATCCATTTGCTTAAGTCCATGTCCAGTAGTGATAGATTCCCTTTAAAACCAACAGGGGAAATCAACATATTCTGAAGCAACTGGAGGTTGAAATACATGGACCAACAAAAAATCCATCATCTCCCCTACGTGTTTTTTATATGAAACCCGACGAAAACAGTCCCCCAACAGGAGATTCGCCTACAAAGAAGCACTCTTGAGCTTCCATATTAAACTTTGGGGGGTACAACTGGGTATGTCTGTTTTTTACGGGGCATGCGCCAAAATGGGCGGCTTTCCTGTTGGTGTCCCTTTAACAGCGCACCAAGTGAAAAATCGACAGACCCAACTGTAGCGGCCAAAGGCCGAAGACCCAGGAACGGTCTCCGGATGGTCACTCCCTCTTGCCGCCAAAGTCTGGCCGCATCGTCTTGTCCTGCGAAGACCGGGACTTCCAAATGACGAATTCCTCATTTGAAGGCGGCCCAGCTGTTCACCCTGTAAGCAACCTGCTTAACAGTATTGTTGATATATTGTTGGTATACTGGACTGTGCTATACATTAAACAAAAAAAAGAAAGAAACAAGTGCTGGGAATGACCGTTTGTGGCGAAGCAAACAGGGTGCTGAAGGTGCTGATAGCCTTGCACGGCAAGGTGGCGGTTCCCTGGAATCGCAAAAAAGTGGGAACTACTGTGGATGGTTGCGAAATCCACTTCGCACCACCCAACAAACCCTGGAAGCATGATTCCCCTGTAAATACCAGCAAACAATGGTTTCAACCATGGTTTCAAAGTGGTGCGAAACGGATTTCGCAACCATCCACAGTATCATTCCTGCAACCCATGCGGAACCAAGCTCCCAAACTGGCCGACCATTGGGGAAATCCAGAAGGGAAGTCCAGTCGCCGGTCGGAA
>CAUJNA010000299.1:87500-107500 GCA_963377175.1 Effrenium voratum
TCGGGGTTCTGCTGGGTGTATTGGATGGCGTCCAAAGTGCGCAGCACCTCACCCGGAAAATTAGGGCGGCCTCTGTCACATTTGGCTGTGGGGTGTGATTGGTTTTGTGACTGTTGTGTTTTCGGTTTTGTTCGAGATTATTTCCACCCACAAACCACTATCAGCCGTTATATGGCTCTATTGTGGCTGTGTATCATTAAACCCTGGTGGGTATTTGTTTCTGGGTCCAAGATTGTTTCCTACGCGCTTGATATCTAGGGGACCAACTGCAGATGAGTGGCTTTGAGAGTTAAGGGCTCGAACCGTTGTAGAGGTCTTGCTTTTTTTCGCCCAAGCCTGGGTTTTTTTCCTGTCCTTTGCGTTGTTCGTTTGTGTCTTTTTCCCCGCCCGACGGGAAGGGGTTGTTAGATTTTATGTTGGAATCCGCGACTGCGATGCTTCTACACCACACCCCCACCCAATATCCCGCCAGAGCAGCTCGCCAGTGGATCCCGCCGAGTATCCCACCAGAGCAGCCCGCCAGTGGATCGCGCCAAGTATCCCGCTGAGTATCCTTTGCCGGTGGATCTTGCCGAGTGTCCGGCCAGTATCGAGCCGGAGCCAGTCTGGTTTGCTTAATGCCCCGCCCGGCGCACAGTTGGGTTTACATTTCATGTTGGTGCCTTCGTGTTTTGAGTGCACCCTGAGGCTCGGAAAGGGTGATGTTTTTGTGTTGCTTTGGGCTGTGAATTAGCAACTTTGTTTGATCCCCCGTCGGGTTTCTTGTTGGAAGGGGCTTGGCTTTTGCTAACGGAACCGATGTTTGAGTTCTCGAGATCGGCTCGCAGACAAGTAGAGTTTGACACACAATGAAAAACTTGGTGAGCAGTCATAGGCCCAAGCCACTCGAAAACCATGCTTGAATTCACGCAACCGTGTTCACGGTCGTAAGCTCGTGAGTGTGGAGGGTGGGGATTCCTCGAAGCGAAGTATGTCAAGTGGCTTGGGTTGGGAATTTGGCCCCCTGGCTTTGTAGAGGGTTGGAAGCCACCCCTGGAAATGTTTCAAACCACCAACTCGACTCAAGCTGAACCTGTTCGCGGGTTCAAGGCCAACAGGCCTGGCTCCAAGTGAGGCTGGTGCTGGCTGCGAGAAAAAGAAAAAGAAGAATACCTGAATCGTGAAAAAGCGCCGGGGAAAAAAAGAAACACCAAATAGTCCTAAACCAAAAACCTCTGCCAGAAAATTACATGTATATAGAAGTGGACGCCCGTGTCTGAGCAGTCTCGAGAGGACGCGGATTCAAAGTGTCCAAGGCAATTAGCAAGGTCCTTCCCTTGGGGTATGAAAGGTCGTTGTTGACGTAGGTGTTCTTCTGGGAAACAGACCGTTTGCAGATTCTCTCCCCATCTATTTTCGACCAAAACAACTAAACAACCAAAAAGGACAGTTTCTTGTCAAAGACCAGGGTGAGAAGCGCCAAGTGTCAGGGGTTCAAGGGAAGCAATCCCAACTGGCCCGTGCAACATCTCCTGCTACCCATGCAACGCCAATGAACAGGGCCCGTTTCACGCATTGATTTCTTGGTTCTACGCGGCTATGAAGGTTTGTATAGGCCTCGCCCCCACTTGGAAGTTCGGTAAGTGGATAGCCAACTTACTATATTGGCGAAGCAAACACCTAAGTACGATGCCGGGCAGTAAAACCGTTCGATCAACTGGCCCCTTTGGGGTTTTGGGCACTCAAGACCCGGTCTTCGAGTAAGCACTCAAGTGGGCAAGGAACTTCCCATGCGTGTTTCTCAAATAGAAATAGCACCAAAATGGGGTGTGTCCTTGTGGTTTCCCTTTACACGCACCCCAAAAGAAGGCGTCCACTAGTTTGAAATGCACCCCCCAAGTCCCCGCTCGATTTGCCTAGAGCTTACATGTGGCTCCCCGGTGTGTTGACTCAACGCCGGGCTCGTGGAGAATCAGCTAACCCACGTGTTCCTCCGTGCTTCTTCGGTTTCAAACACAACTTTCACACAAAAAAAACACACACCTTTCACACAAAAAACCAAAAACGACACATGGCCTGTGTGTTTTTCTCTTTTCCGAAGAGGGCTGTTCTCCCTTTGCGTTCCCCTCGAAACCTGGAAAGAAGAAGCCCATCATGTGAGCCGCAAGCCACGAGACAGGGCTGAACGTGGCCAGCTTGTTGTGCTTACGTATGCTTTGAACGGAAATGAAAGGAAGCCAACCATTTTGGGGGGTCCACAAAGAAAAATCACATCCAAATCAACCCACCAAAGCCAATTTTTGTTGGGGGAGGGGAGTCCCCAAAGAAAAAAGAACACATTCCAAAGCAACCCACCAAATGAAATGCCGACCAAACCCGGAAAAAAAAAAACTCGGGGTCTTGCTTTCTCCAACGCTCCCCTCTCATCCCTCCTCATCCACGTTCCGGCCGAAGGCCAAGTTGTTGACGGTGGCGTGCTGCACGATGCCCTCCTGGCATCCACGCGGTTTTGGGGCCATCGGGGCCCTGAAGATCTGGTTGGCAACTTGGAGTGAGGCTCATGGAGTGGCGCGTAGACCTGAAACCGTAAGGGCAGGGCTGGGCCTTTTCTGGCTGATTGATTTTAGAGGATCTAAGCCTTCGACCCTTTCACAAGGGTAGAATTGTGGCCCCTGGAAGAGGGCATAGAAAAATCAGCTCTCCCTCAATCCCACCATCTTTTCAGGAAAGAGATAAATTATTCGGGAGCCCAATGCATTGCTTCGTCACTCCTCACTCCTGGAGTGTACAGACCGCAGGGCGGCTCCTTTCAAGGGCAATTGAATTGCTCCCGGCACACCAAAGAAAACTCATTCGGAAACCAACTGGAATTCATCAACACCCCAAGTTTCATAGGGTGTCCTTGTGTTTGGGAAAATCCCCCCCCAATGAAACGCCTGCTTCTCGGGGCTTTTGTTTTCGCTGGGAACACCTCAGATGATGTTTGGGGCCGGGAAAGCACACTCGGGACTCTTGTGCACCGCAACAAATGGAGGTCTTGAAAGAGCAAACATAGACAAAACCTGCGCCTTTTGGCTACGCGTGCCTTCCGTTCATCTGAACCCCCTCCCCCCCCAAACCCCGCTCCTTGTCGATGATGAAGAGCGCTCGATAGGCAACCCCCTCGGGGCTGAGCACCTGCTGCGAAGTAAGTCGACGCAAAGTAAGTGTGTGACCCTATTTGCAGAGTACCCTTCTTGGGACGGCTGTAAAGAGTGTCTTGGGTCTGCTGGAAAGAGAAACCAAAGCAACAAAGCAAATGTCTAAGGGTACCTTCCATGTCCATTCTTTCCAGGGATCCGGATCTTTTCAGGAAACCATCAAAAACCCAGGGGAAACAGATCCGGTTATTGAAAAGAACGATGGTTTAAAAGAAGGGGAAATCAACCCTAGATGTGTCCCTTTTTGCAGAGTGCTGTAAAGAGATTTGCACAATGGGGACATGAAGAGTCCACAGCAGCTTCACACTGGTGAAATTGAAACTCCCCTTTACCAGACAACGGCACCCCCGAAATCCCATGGGTTTCCTTTTGGTAGCCCATTCCATCCCATGCCATGCCAAGGGTATCCTCAGAAAAGAAAAAGAATTAAAAAAAGAAGTAAAAGCAGCAAGAAAAGAACAAAGAACAGAAAAAAGAACAACAACCAAAAAAAAGGCAGGCCCCAAAAAAACTGATACCTCTTTGCCGGGTTTACCACCCACGGGAAAGCAGCTAGGCTTCTCCTTGGGTCATGTACTCGGAAGAGCGCATGGTTTTTTTCCCAGACAGCCTCTAACAAGCCCTGAGAGCCCCGGTTTAACCCGCCAGTTTTCGCAGGCTGAGTTGCCAACTGCCTGAAACACCAACAAAAGCACACAGACACAGACACAGACACAGACACAGACACAGACACAGACGACACAGACACAGACACAGACAGAGACAGAGACAGAGACAGAGACAGAGACAGAGACACGGACACGGACACGGACACGGACACGGACACAGACACAGACGCCGACGCGGACACGGACACGGACAAAGACACAGACACCGACGCGGACGCGGACACGGACACGGACACGGACACGGACACGGACACGGACACGGACACGGACACGGACACAGACACAGACACCGACGCGGACACGGACACGGACACGGACACGGACACGGACACGGACACGGACACGGACACGGACACGGACACGGACACGGACACGGACACAGACACAGACGCAGACACAGACACAGACACAGACACAGACACAGACACAGACACAGACACAGACGCAGACACAGACACACACACACCTCGAATGGGTTCAACTCACCTCGAATGGGTTTTTCCCCGGTTTCATGGCCGAATGAGTTGTGCTCTAAGTTGGCACCCATGGCCCATGGCCCCCTGGGGCCGCCGGCCCCAAAGGCGGTCGCCAGCTTCCGGTGGAAGTCCTTGCGCGCGGGAAAAAGCGGAAGCCTTCGGCCGGCGGAAGCCGCATGGATGTCCTCAAACGCCCGTTGCAGGTTACTTTGTGCGTTCTCGGTGCCACTTGGATGTTCAACCTACAAGGCTGCAACTGGATTGGGCAACCGACTTAGTAGTTTCTAACCAAGGCTACAACTGGATTGGGCAACCGACTTAGTAGACAACTGGATTGGGCAACCGACTTAGTAGTTTCTATCGAAGGGTACAACTGGATTGGGCAACCGACTTAGTAGTTTCTATCCAAGGGTACAACTGGATTGGGCAACTGACTTAGTAGTTTCTATCCAAGGGTCTGGACAAATTATAATTGACAAGATCTCCAACCCATGGATTCCCTTTGAATATCAAGAGAAAAAGGCCCCTGCAGATTAGCAGGTTATGAGCCCAAAACCCTAAAGCCATGCGAGCGCGAAGAAGCGCACACCTTCGTGGAGACGGAGGGCAAGGGCCTGAAGGAGACCTTCTACAGGAGGAGGAAGACCGTCAGGTGGGAGAGTCAGGCCAGGGCAGTCAGCAAGAGGCCCTGGCACTGGTGGAGCCGGCACCGGGCCTTGAGCTGATCGGCCAGGAGCTGGCGTTGGTGGGTCAGGAGACGGTTCAGGGGAGTGGAAAGGGCAGCTCAGGCAGCGGGCCGAGGTCGACTCGGAAGGCGCCTGCTGGAGGACAAGGAGGAGCCGCAAGTGTTGATGGCGCTGTGGATGGTGGCGCTGGGGAAGGAACGGAAACCCCGGGCACGGTGATGGTGCCAAGGAGGCTTTGGTCTACGGCGTCGAGAAACCCGTGGGCATCTCCGGTGGTGGCTGGAGAAGAGCATCAACCTGGAGAGGAACAAGGAGATCGGCAATGGAGAGGCGGTCCGAGTGGGTCACCGCAAGCCTATGGCCCGCTCTTTACAAAGGAGCAGCTGGACTACCTGCAGCGGTGGGATAAGCCGGGAGGATTGGTGAACCTGGGGAAGGCGAAGGAGGAGCCGGAACTTCAGCTGGTGAGGCCTGGGTTTTTGGACCAGGAGAGACTTCATCGGGCACCAGATGGGGACGGTCCACAGCAAGACCCAGGGCAAGGGAACCAGGACTACCTCATCAAGGAAATCCAACGGTTGCAGGAGGAGAATAACAAGCTCAAGGCGGCCACGGGCTCGGGGGAGACCTATGTGACTCCGGATCACCCCAGCGTGAAGGACGCGGATAACCACAAGCCGGAATCCTCGGAGGAAATGATTCGGGACGAGGAGAAGTCTAATCCAGACCACCTTGCGATCATTCTGAAGCTCATGGAGGGCATGCAACAGATCCAGAAGACGCTGGTCAGCGGTGCCAAGGGCAAAGATGATGATCAGGTGGAGATGGTGAAGGCCGGAGCGATCGAGCTGCCGGTGCTGGCGGAGCTATGTGCGGAGACGAGTTCAATCGACCTGCAGGACTGGCTGACGCTGATTACCCCGGCGATGGCGGACATCTCGGAGACCAGCCAGGAATGGTGGGAGCTTGTGTTGCAGGAGGCGAAGGCGTGGTACGATAAGTACATGCAGGAGGCGCCGTTGAAGAGGCTGGCGATGGTCCCTACGAAGGGAGAGTCGGAGAGCCCCAAGTGGAGAAGAGTGGAAAGAAAGGCAGTCACGCTGCTGGTGAAGGCGGTGCCCGACCAGGTCAAGGATGAGTTGGTGGCGACGAAGAGCCTGAATGCCCTGTCGCTGGTTTGCAAGCTGATGATGATGTACCAGCCGGGTGGTATCGCGGAGCGAGGCGCGATTCTGAGGAACTTGGAGCAGCCTCTGGAGGCGAACAACATCCAGGCGGCGGTGACGGGCATCAGAAGGTGGCTTCGCTGGAAGCGGCGGGCGGAGGAGATCGGGGTGTCCTTGCCGGATCCCTCGGTCCTCAATCGAGGTTTGCATCGTCTGGTTCGGAAGGTGCTGGAGGGCAACCGGGACCTTAGCTTCAAGATAAGCCTGGCGAAGTCGCAGCTACAGGTGGACACGGTTCCGACCCACAGCACGGTTGGTGTCTACTGTGAGCACCTGCTGTCGGAGCTGGAGCAGCTGGTGCATACGGAGAAGAAGGTCAGTCCTGGGGAGGCGAGAGCCAAGAAGATCGAAGGCACCTATGCGGAAGACAAGACCAACGGCAAGGAGGAGACGACGAAGGAGAAGAAACCCTGTCGCTTCTTCCTGACGGACATGGGATGCCGCCGTGGGAGTCAATGCACATTTGGCCATGATGCGCGAGATGGGCGAGCTCGGTGCTATGGGTGTGGAGCGGTCAATCACTACGCCAAGGACTGCCCGAGGAAGGTCGTCAAGGACTACAAGAAGGATGCGAAGCCGTCGTCTCCAAAGGTCGCGAAGATTGAGACGGAGGAGGGGGCGACTTCGGTTTGCGAGAAGGGTGAGACGCCGAGAGGAGCAACCAACACGGAGGGGACATCGCCCACTCAGAAGGAGAAGGGGGATGCAGAAGCCTTGCAGAATGTGTTGGAGGAGGCCGGGAAGATGCTTCGCTCTTTGACGGTGACCCCACCGAAGAAGACAGGGCGGGAAGCCCGACTGGAGGACATCCAGAAGCAGCTGGACGACATGAAGTTGCGAAAGTTTGAAGAGGTGAAGGTCTCGAAGATCAACTTCCAGAATGAGAGGGGGTTGCTGGATTCGGGAGCCACCCACGCCATGAGGGGCTTGCAAGAGGGAGAGGAGTTGGAAGACTTGGAGGTCATCCAGGTGGAGCTGGCCGGAGGTCAGAAACAGGAGCTAAGGATGACGAAGGGCAAGGTCATCGTTCATGACGACCCCCAGGTGCAGCCGATCGTACCGCTGGGCTTGATGGTCAACAAGCTCGGCTGTGAAATCAAGTGGAGTGTTATGGGATCCTGCAAGGTGAGACATCCGGCTCTGGGTGACATCCCTGTTTGGATGAATGCTGGATGCCCGGAGATTGACCGAGAGCTGGCGCTGTGCTTCATCGACATGTTGGAGCAGACGGAGATCTCGGGAGCCAGGGTCAGGTTGGCAAGACACGAGGAAACGGAGCTGAGTGGTTTGGCGGAGAAGGAAAAGGTCTTTTGGGGCGTCCCGGAGAAGATCATGGAGAAGGTGATCGAAAAGCCGGCGGACAACCTGAGAGGCATTCCGCTGAACCGGAGCAGAAGGAGGACGTTGGAGAAGGGGTTTGTACTCCACTTGTATGCGGGTGAGAAGGACGGTTACACCTTGCAGAGAGCGCTCAAGGAGGTGGGCGGTGACACAACCCGATTGGTGGAGGTGGACTTGAAGAGAGGCCAGGAGCACGACATGATAGATGGGCCCCTCTATGCGTCACTGTTGAGAGCGGCTATGGACGGCTACATCTTGGGAGTGGTGGGCGGACCAAACTGCCGGACAAGAAGCGTGCTGCGACATTATCCGTTGCCCGCAGGCAGGCCTCGCCCGGTGAGAGGAGTCACTCCTGAAGATTGGTTTGGTCTTCCGGGGCTCGATGAGGAGGAGAAGAAGCAGGTATGGGAGGACGACGTACTCCTCTACCGCATGATCATGATCTTCTGCGTGGCGGAGGCTGCGAGAAGGGAGAACAGCAGAAAGGGATCAACGAGGGCGAGAGTGACCTTCTTGCTGGAGCAGCCGGAAGCGCCGGACTACATGCCGGAGTGTGGGTCATGGTGGAGGACGGACAACTACCGGAACTTCAGGGACCAGCATGGTTTCGTGGAGCATTGCTTCAGACAGGGGGACTACGGCGGGGTGGCAGTGAAGCCCACGATGGTGGTCACGGACTTGAATGTGGAGCTTCCACCTCGGAGGTCGTCTTCGGCAACTACGAGAGGAGCAGTGGCAGTGGGAAGCTCAGCGGCCTTGTCTAGATGGGCACCGGGCTTCATGCGTGAGGTGGCCCGGGCAATCCAGGAGGAGGTGTTTGGGAAACCGGCTCACATCAAGAAGCTCAGCTGGGTAGAGCATGTCCGGCATGGACATGTGCCTTTTCGGAGGGACTGCCGGGTATGTCAGGAAGCCTCGGCGCGGGGGAAGAGGCATTGCCGCGTTACCTACCCGGATGCCGCGGTGCTGAACGCGGATCTCAGCGGACCTTATAAAGCTGGGAAAGACATCAATGACGCCACGATGAAGTACTTTCTCATCGGCTCCTTCACTTGGCCAGCGGAGGAGGATCAGAAGGAGTTCTTTGAGGAGAAGAAGGGAACCGCGGAGGAGGACCTCCCGGTGATTGAGGAGAAGGGCGACGACAAAGAGGATCCGGATTGCGAGAAAGGGGATCTGGATTGTGAGAAGGGAGAAGGTGATGGTGAAAAGCAAGGAGAATCAGGTCTGGATCCCGAAGAAAAGGCCAAGGCGGAGTGTGGGGAGCCGAAGCCGCTGAAGCTGATTGTCAAGGCTATCCCGTTGCCGGACAAGAAGGCCAAGACGGTGTTGCAGGGATTGCAGGACCTCTACATCCAGTTGAAGAGAGAGGGGTATCCGGTCCAGAGGTTGCATACGGACCGGGGCAAGGAGTTCTTGAACCACGACCTGAAGACCTGGTGCATGGTAAGGGAGATCGAGAAGACCACCACTAGTGGAGATGCGCCGCAAGAGAACGGTCGTGCGGAGGCATGCATCAATAGCCTCAAGAGCAGGATCCGGCGATTGCTGAAGGGCGCCAACCTGGATGTCAAGTTTTGGCCAATGGCGGCGCGCTATGCGATCGTGGCGGAGGAGAAGCGAATGAAGAATGAGATGATGCCGGCAGCATTTGGGGAGGAGGTATGGGTTCCAAAGAGGTCATGGAAACGGCTGCGGGATCCGTTTGGTCCTACCTACGAGAAGGCGCGCTATCTGGCTGTGGTCAAGGAGGTCACGAGCGGACACGGTGTCCTCCGTGAAGATGGAAAGATAGAGGTGGTCTCTCGAATTGTGAAAGGGGTGGTGGAACCAGAAGATTGTCTACTACCGGAGGAGGGAGAGCCGCATCAGCCACGGAGGAGGATCAGAGGAAAGACCAACGCGGGCGAAGAGAAAAAGACCGAATTGGGCGCCCTCTTGATGTTGCGGGCAACCTTGGAGGACGAGAAGGAGGCCATGGATCAAGATGTCGGTGAGGCATTGGGGATCACGGCAGCCAAGATCCAGGAGATGAAGGCGATGGAAGAGGCTCTGATAGAGGAGATCATGGGCCCGGAGGAGAAGCAGGTGTTGCAGACCCGGATCGCCAGTCAAGCAGAAGTTCTGAGGAACAAGGAGGAATGGCTCCCGGCCATCAAGGCAGAGGTGGAGTCGTTGTTAGAGGGCAAGGAGGCGGTCAGACGAGTTTCCAACGAGGAGGCGAGGAGGTTGATGATGGACCCCAACTATAAGGTGGACGTCATGCCGGGCAGGATGGTGCCGACCATCAAGGCACCTACTGGAAAGAAGAAGTGCCGCATCGTGATTTGCGGGAACTATGCCGAGTCGGGTGGCAAGGATTCGGATGAGTCCCTTTATGCGGGAGGTTCAGACGCGATCTCCATACGGACCATCACCAAATACGCAGCGGAGAATGACTGGGAAGGCATGGTCCTGGACATCAAGACTGCATTCCTGAATGCCCCCCTCCAGGAGAAGACCGGAAAGGGAGAGCCGGAGAAGGTGTTGTTGATGAAGCCCCCAGCTATCCTGGTATCCCTCGGGCTATGCAGGAGAGATGATTACTGGGCAGTTACAAAGGCCCTGTATGGTTTGCGCCAGTCACCAAGAAGATGGTCAGTTTTCCGGGACCAGAACATGAGAACTATGGAATGGAAGAGAGGATCCGACCTCTTCTGGCTGGAGCAAACGGTGTCAGACCCGAACGTCTGGAAGATCCTGAAGGGCAAAGGGAGAGACGATGAACGCGGAGAGCTGACGGGCCTGATGGCGATCTATGTGGACGACATCTTGGCGTACACGGACAAGCTCACGCAGCAGGAGCTCTACAAGGTGATCCGGGAGAAGTGGGAGACCAGCGAGCCAGAGTTTGTCACCTTGGGGGCCAAGGTGAGATTCTGCGGCATGGAGATCAGCCGAACGGAAAGAGGCTACCATCTCGGGCAAGCGGCGTACACGCAGGAGCTCCTGAACCGATACGGAGATGGTGGTTATGGTTCGGTCATCCCGATCAGCAAGGATATGACGGAAATGCCGGAGGAGGAAAACATCACGGCGGCGGAGGTGCAGGCCGCGCAGAAGGCGGTGGGAGAGGTCTTGTGGCTTACCACCAAGACGCGACCAGACCTCATGTTCGTGACGAGCCGGATGTCCTCGGCAGTGACAAAAGCGCCGAGGTGGACCGTGGAGTTGGGGAAGCAGGTGAGGAAATACTTGCACAAGACTGTGGACATGGGCCTGTGGTTTGAGAGAAATGTGGGCGAGGGCATCACTGGTCTGAATGAAAGGAGACTGGAGGTGTACACAGATGCCTCGTTTGCACCAGGAGGAGGACTGAGCCATGGGTCGGTGGCGGTATTATGGAACGGAGCAGTGTTGGCCTGGAGGAGCTCGAGGCAGAGTTCACCCACGTTGTCGACAGGGGAGGCGGAGCTCATGGAGTGCCTGGAGGGGATCATCATGGGCGAAAGCGTGGAGGCCCTTGTGATGGAGATCGAAGAGGTCACGGGTGGCAACTACAGAAGGCAGCTTCTGTCGGATAGCTCGGCAGCGATAGCTATTACACAGGAGGCTAGTGGAAGCTGGAGAACTCGGCACCTCAGAGTTCGGGCCTACAACTTGCGGTGGAGATTGATAGAGGAGAGTTGGTCGATTCACCATGTGTCGGGAGAGATGATGCTGGCGGATTTGGGCACGAAGGCTCTCACGGGCAAGCGCATTGAGGACCTTCGCAAATTGTGGAAGCTAGAGCCGTTGGTGGAGAAGAAGGAGCAGAATGTGGAGAACGTTGGCGGTGAAGAGAAGGAGAAGAAGGCGACGGTTTTGCGCGGAGACCCGGAGGAGGCGGCAGCCATGATCAAGGTGGTCGCTTTGGTGAGCATGATCTCGAAGGCGCAGGCGGTCAAGGAGAAGATAGAAGAGACGGTGGAGGACGAGAATCATGACATGCTGAAGGTCCTGATGATGCTCGTGAGCATCTTGTCGATTATCCTCTACAAGCTGGTGGAGACAGTGTGCCAGAGATCGGTGGCGCCAAGGATCGGAGCTCTTCGGAATCGGGGAGTTCCTCGGGAAGATGAGCAGGAACCGGAGGAGGAGACAGATGGGAGTGCAGCACATCAGGTGAGAAGGACAGTAGAGCCGTGGGGCGAAACTATGTCAAGAAGTATGTCATCTACCGGAGGTGGAACGGCCAGTGGGCCATCGGCCGGAGGTGGATTGTCGAGGAGGTCATCTACCGGAGGTGGAACGGCCAGTGGGCCATCGGCTGGAAGTGGAACGGCCAGTGGGCCATCGGCGGGAAGTGGAACGTTCGGCGGGCCGTATACCGGAGGAGCATCTTCATCCCAGAGGGCGTCTACTGGAGGTGGGACGTCGAGGGGGCCATGTACCGGAGGTGGAGCAAGTCAGGCCTTGGGAGCCAGACCCAAGTCTTTGCCGATGAATGCCAAGGGGCGTGGGAAAGAGGGAACAAGTGCTAGGCGTTGGTTGGAACCGGAGCCTGAGGAGGAGATGACAAGCCCGTCGGAGCAGTATGAGCCGGTCATTCCGCCGGGAGATGAGGACCTGCCATTGGAGCCGATCCTCCTCAGGTCTCACTGGGGGGAAAGGTATCATGTGAGAAGGGATTGCTATGGCCTTCGACGGGCGACAAGGACCCCAAGATAGAAGCTTCCCCTATGATGTTCGAAGAACTGCATACATACGGACATACATGGACTACACAGATTACCTAAAGTGTCGTATTTTGCAGCATGTTCTCGCGAAATTGGACGCTAGAAAAAAGTGATGGTTCAAACAGGGGTGATTCAATCTCTACAAGAAATCTAAAAAGTAAGGGGGGGGGAGGCGGCAACCCCCCCCCAAGATGTACAAGGACCCATGACTTGATGCCGTGCCCCCGGTGCTGTACGCCAGATTTCAGGAGGTTGGTGACAAGCCTTCCGGGCCCGATCTACATCCGCAGCCCGGGCTACTACCACTCGCTGATGACTTGCATGGGAAGCCGAAGGCAAGGGGCTTGAGCACGTTTTGTGCATGCAGCACGTAGCCGAAGCTGCATGGGAGGAGTGACAAGATCTCCAACCTTGTGTGCAGGGCATGGATTCGACCGAAGCTCTTTGAATATCAAGAGAAAAAGGCCCCTGCAGATTAGCAATAATAATGTCTACCTCGTACCTCGAATTATTAAAAACATAATAAAATACTACCTCGCAAATTAAGGGTCCACCTCGCACCTTGTATTTCGGCGCCTTCCTTGCCTCCTAAAAGAGTGTAAAATTGGAGGGGGGTCGAGCCAGGTGTATTGTTGAACATTTTTTTCAAACGTGTGTGTTTCAAGCTTGTTAAGGGCAATTAAGCAGAAACGGCCGGTTTTGACAACTTGAGACCAGTCTCAATGAGAGACAGACAAGGGCCGGATTTTCTCAAACGTCTGTGTTTTCAAGATTTTCAAGGCCAACTAAGCAGAAATGGCTGGTTTTTGTGAATTTGAGGCCAGTCTGAATGAGGGACAGAGAAGGGCCGGATTTTCTCAAACGCGTGTGTGTTCAAGCTTTTCAAGGCCAACTAAGCAGAAATGGCTGGTTTTTGAGAAGTTGAGGCCAGTCTGAATGAGGGACAGAGAAGGGCCGGATTTTCTCAAACGCGTGTGTTTTCAAGCTTTTCAAGGCCAATTAAGCAGAAACGGCTGGTTTTGGAGAAGTTGAGGCCAGTCTGAATGAGGGACAGAGAAGGGCCGGATTTTCTCAAACGCGTGTATTTTCAAGCGTTTGAAGGCCAATGAAGCAGAAACGGCTGGTTTTTGACAGCTTGATGTGTCTTTACGAGAGACAGCAAAGGGCCCCTGACTTTCTCGAACGTGTGTGCTTCAAGTTTCTTCAGGCCAAATAAGCAGAAACGGCTGGTGTTGGAGAACCTGATGCCCGCCTCAATGAAAGACAGAGAAGGGCCGGATTGTCTCAAACATCTATATCTGTGTTTCAAGCTTTTTAAGGCCAACTAAGCAGAAACGGCTGGTTGTTGGGAATTTGAGGCCAGTCTTAATGAGACAGAGAAGGGCCATATTTTCTCAAACGAGTGCGGTAGCAAGCATTTTAGAGCCAAATAAGCAGAAACGGCTGGTTTTTGAGAACCTGATGCCCGTGTTAATGAAATTCAGGGCTCGGATTGTCTCAAACATATGTGCTTTCAAGCTTTTTACGGAGGTCGGAATCTCGCACACCTGGCCACACTTGGCGCCCCGCTCCGCCGAATAGCACCCGACCCCACAGATTTGAGAAATCCTTATTTCGGAAACCACCTCGTAATTCGGGGTTTGGGGCTCGCCTCAGGCCAGTGAGCTCGCTATAATTTGTCTAGAAGGGTACAACTGGATTGGGCAACCGACTTAGTAGTTTCTATCCAAGGGTACAGTGAAATTGGGCAACCGACTTAGTAGACAACTGGACTGGGCAACCGACTTAGTAGTTTCTATCCAAGGGTACAACTGGATTGGGCAACTGACTTAGTAGTTTCTATCCAAGGGTACAACTGGATTGGGCAACCGACTTAGTAGTTTCTATCCAAGGGTACAACTGGATTGGGCAACCGACTTAGTAGTTTCTATCCAAGGGTACAACTGGATTGGGTTAGTTACCTTGTAGCCATGGTTACAACCTAGTTACTGAGTAGGTTGAACATCCAAGTAGGTTGCGGGTCTTTCAGGGGTCTAGTCCAAACTGGTTATACGAATTTAGGCTATAAAGTTTAAGGTTGCAAATTGACGTTTGGCTCTATCATGCTTCTACTAGTATGGGTGTTTCTCAGAATTGGTATCATTTCCTGATAGCTTGGTGTTTGTTTGGTCTGCCTTAAAATACCAAAAGGGTCCAACATTTTGACAAAGGCTATAAACTATAAAGGCTCCTTCAAAAAAGATGCGCCCAGAAAACGCTGGATTGGTGGGTGAAAACCATGGTTACTCACCACTTTCTAAGTAGCCGATGGCCCCTTAATGGAGCCCCCAAGCCGGAAATAGCTTCGGACTGTAAAGTCGCTGGCTTCCCATCATGCTACCTCCAAGACGAAGAATTCCGATTATCTCTGGACGCACCCCCAAATGGCTGCCTTGCCTGGCGCTTCAACAAACAAAACGGCTGGCTGGCTTGGAGACGCCAAAAAAAAACCGGCAAAAAGGTTGAGGAAGCCCATCAAAAGCATCGAAGAGGGGCTGCAGCTACTACCTACCAGCCGCTCAAGGAGTCAACTTCCCAATTGACTACTTCAAAAGACATACCCCTTGCCACTGACAGCAGGCAACTGAGAGAGAGTACCTGGAAGTGTCCACTTCAAAAGACCCGTCAGGTGCCAACGTGGGAGAGAGGGTCTATCACGGGGCATCAGCAAACTGGCAGGCCGCAACAAGACGATCCGCTGAGGAGAGCAAAAACGGTTTCTCCGGGTACTTCAGAACCAAACTCTAGAAAACGGGCTTGGATGTTTTGTTGGATCTCACCTGCTATTCCCCCTGTAGGTTCTTTTTTGTTACTCTTTTACTAGGGGTGGATCCACAGAAGCCACATCCAAACCGTTTTCTAGGCAGAATTAGGTAAAACATGCAAGATAAGATTAATAGCATTATCTGCAATGATTTGCGTTCCGGGCCTTAATCAAGAATCCATGTGCATCAGGCCATTGTCAACAATCTACAGAAACGATGCGGGCACCCACTGACATGCGCAGCTGTGTTCACTGTGCCCACCGTTCTCTAGACTCTAGTGACCATCTTCAATCCCGTGCGTTTCAGGCTCTGGTCCAACCCTCCCGGCGACCTCCCTCCCTCCGGTCCGAGATCAGCGGATACTCCAGACCGCCTCGCTTGGTCAGAGCTTCACGTGGGGAACAGGAAACTCAATTCGGCACTCTTGGGACGTCATTGTCGGGGGGGTCCTTGGGAAGAAACACTCGGTTCCAAAACCATCCCCCTTTGAAAACGCAAAGTAAAAACCGCAATCAAAGAGTCCCAAGCAATTGTCCCCTGTATTCTACCATGGTCTCTACCAGCAATACACTTGGGTTGGATAACATTCTACTACTCTGTTGTTTGTTCTTGATGATCTTGAAGTATTCCTATGAAACGATGCCACAACTTCCGCTGTCTGGGCTTTGTATCTCATACCCTGCGTGATCGACCTTGTTGGTTCCTACTCGAGCCATGCCACCAGCAGTTCCCACTATTGAATGCGTGAATAGTCGAGAGTTTTCCTACACCATGAATCCCAAGATATCTCTCTTCCATTTGCTCAAGCCCCCTGGAAAAACACGGTACTGCAGGTAGGCAATGACCATCCTCAGCGCTTGACCCATGGGGGTGGAGGTTTTCAGGGCATACTTCCATTTGCTTAAGCCCCCTGGGAAAGAAATGAAGACATATTTTTCCAGCAGTGTTTGATTCCTTTTAAAACCAAAAGGGAAAAATATTCTTAAACAAATGGAAGCTCTCCATTACCTTTGCTCTAAATGTTGCGGAAATATGGCCCTACGGCCCCCCCGTTTATTGTCCGATTTGAAGTACTCAAGACTTGGTGCGAAAGGTCAAACTTATCCAAGCACGAGACTGGAGATCCCATCTTTGTTCATGTTAGGAAGCACACTGACTGAAAGTCCACGTGAACCTATCGGAGTCTACCCAAAACTGAAGAATCAACAGGCTGCTGGCTGCAGCTATCTGCAATGGGGAGAGGTTTCTGCCAAAAGCAACTGCGGCCTACTCCGGGATTCTGGGATGGCTCTGAATTTCCAAAAACGACCGAAGCACAGGAACCGGTTCCCTGAAAGGAACAGACCGGTTCCTGTGCAGGTTCAGTTGCTTGTTTTTGGGAGGGTATGCCTTGCAAGGGTTCTCAAGGCAACGATGACCCGCCGGCAGTCTCCGCCCATGCCGCTTCCATGGGGGGACTGTTGTGGCTTTCCATTGAAACAGCGAAAAAAGACATGGGCAGGTGGTTCCTTAACCCAACCCCCAATCCCAACCACCAGTTCAGGCTTGCTTGATATATTAGGAAAGTGCACAAGTGAGCCACAATCAGAGTCTCCAGCGCGAGCTGACCCCTGAGAGGGTGGGAGGCTCCCTCCAAATTAGTTGAAACTGGAGGCTTCGGGTCTCTTGACCACTGTTTTGACCAGACACCCCCAACCACACTGGGTTCGTTCAAACGTCCTCGAAATTACTCTTCATGGTGTGAAGGGAAGCCACCCCTCACAATCCTAGTGCCCAGTGGCTGTCCAAGCCCAGTGTCACCTGTTGTCTTGTGCGGTTGAGTTTCACCACCCCTCCCCCCGCCAAAAAAGAAAAGAAAAGGGGGCACCACTGGCAACTGGGTCCGCGAATCAATCATCGACCCAGAAAACGCAGCGGACCCGCAAAATGGCTTCTGTGTTCCCTTTTGGGTTTCCCTTCAAAGCAGCCCCAAAACGGGTATCCTCAAAAAACGACCCACCCACATGAAACAACACGCAAGACCCACCCACATTAGACATAAAACGTCGGTTTTTCGCCTGGGAGGACAGCTGGAAACCGGTGCGTGCAAGCTTGCTTGGCGCCTAGTCCGCCCTCCTCGCGCGGCATTTGGATCCAGGCCAGGTGGGAGTACCTGGCGCACTCCGTCGACTTATTCCCAAGCTCCCTCCTTCTTGGAGTAAGATCTGAAGATCTGAAGATCGGACACCCAAAAAGAATGCCTTTTCCTTTCCGCTCGCGGTGTTTTTGGTTTCATGCGAGGCCAAGAATGTGGCACACGCGGATAGCACGGGTCCCGTCACATATGGCGAAGTTCTCCAGAAGGCGGGCAGTTCACCACCATTTGCGAATACGTCCCCCGGTAAAAAACGTGGAAAGAGATGTCCAGTGATGGACTAAAACGGATTAAAACATAGGGGAAAAGAAAACACATTCCTGAGCAAGTGGAAGTTAACCCCCCATCGAGAAAATTATTACTCATCCTCACTCGTAAGGGGATCTCCTGTTCCGAAAACGGCGAATTCAAAAAACTCGGGGCGAACCAGCCAGGTGACTCTATTCCATCGACAGCTTGGCAAGTGCTTCCTATTCGGAAGGCCTTCGCGCGCTTCCAGAATGGCCACCCTGGTTAAATTGCTCCATGGATTGCAGGGAAGATCCTGCTTCGAGTCTCAATGGCTGCTCACCACATACTAACGGGGAAAAGGTCATCCAAGCTTAGACGGAAGATTATTCCGTACCTGGTACATTCCATGCGGGAGAGCCTTCGCAGTGCTCCGAAATCCAACGAAACCCGAAGGAGTAAGCAAAAGCTCAGTACAAATCTTGGCACCTCAAAGGAAATGCCATTTTATAGGTGTAAGTGACTGCCAAGGGAAGGGTTTGACAAAAAATCCACTCAAGAAGTTGACCATCCAACGGCTTGCAGCAACATGGCCAATCCACTTCCCCAACTTACCTCCACTTCCACCACCCAAAACCAACACCCTGGTCATCTTGACCGTGTCCCACGGGAGAAGAAACCCCTTTGGCGGTTGACGTGCATGGCCAGTCTTCACCTTACCCCTACAGTAATTCTTGGTGCAACACTCAGCCATCCAAAGGAACTACGGGGGAAGGTGAGTCTGTTCGCAAGTGTCCGCGACAGGAAGTTGGCGGGTTTCGACTGTTTTTAAGACTTCAAGATCTGAAGAAATAAACCGGCCTAGCCCCAAAATGTACTCTCCTGCTTGACCTTGTGGGCACCAAATCCTACATTATTCCCTACTAATTGTTTCATAGTATTTCCTCCTACTTCTTCCCTACTTTGCCCTGCCACTTTCCAACATCCTCCCCAAGTTTCCCGCCACTTTCCTCTGAGCTATCAACCCAGGCGATTCCTCCCACAAGTTTAACATGCTGCGCCCACACGCTGTCCACGGAGACGCCGTAGATCTGGCTTTGAGTCGGCTCCGGCGATTCGATTCATGGAAGATGCCATGACCTGTTCGGCGGACCTTCTTCTTAGGCGTACGCCAACCACAAAACCTAGCAACTACTTCGGTAAACCAACCACAAACCACGGGAAGTTTCGTTGGGTTTCGACCACAAATTCCCACACGCACTGTGGCAAACGCGGCATCCACCGTACCTGGCAACTTCCACGGAATATGTTTTGCGGCAAGCCAAAGGAACCCCAACCCAACAACCAAAAAAATAAACGGGCCCCAAACCTCAAGAACCATGGGTTGAAATCCAAGTCCAAACCACCAAGCCAAACCATCTGAGGGGAACCTGATGAAGGCTGTCTTTCCAATTGGCATGTGAGCATCCAACAGTGAAGCCGTTTTTGGGTCCCAATCCTTTGTTTGACGTGTGTGTTTGTGTGTATTGGCTATCTTGAAGTAAGATCTCCGGAAAGACAACCATAGTCACAAACGCATCAACAAAAAGACCGGCCACGGGAAGGTAGTTTGTAAGAGTTTACTGCTGCTGGTTTTGGTATCCGATCATTCGGATGGCAAAACACTGCTATAACCTTGGCTGAGCACCTTTCTCATCTTAGGAAAGTCGGACGCTGTGTTTGGTGCGACGAAGCCTTCGAAGTCCAAACCGACACTTCTCCCGTCGACTCGCGCGGCATCCAGGGCAGGGCCCCGGGCGGAGGTGTTCCGGCGCTTGAATTCGTCGATGCGGTCAGAGAACGCCTTGACCGCAGATCTACATGAACCGTCCCCCAACACGGGTGGCTCTCTTTTCTTGGAGGACCCCGTCAAAACGGGTGGGTTTTCCTTCTGGAAGTTCAATCAAAAATCCACAAAAACAGGGGGACGCTCAAAAAACGGCGCACCCATATGGCTTCCTTTATGGGAATGAGTTAACCCCAAATTGAACCATCCAACTGGTGGTTTCCTGAAGGATGCCGGGTAGACCGACTGTTGTTAAACCCAAAAGAATGCTGAGCTTGGTGGTTGATCACACTACTGTGGATGGACGAAATCCTGCACCACTTTGAGACCATGGGAAACCATTGCCTGTTGGTATTTACAGGGGAATCATCATTCTAGGGTTTCTTGGGTGGTGCAGGATTTCGTCCATCCACAGCATGTGTAGGGTTAACTGGTGCCATCCCTTATGATTTCGCTTCAGAGGATTGTTCTCCGCGCGTTTTCCGTTGTTGTTTTTTTGGGAGGGATTCCCAGGAAAACATGAATTGTCTGATGCACCTCCCAAAATGGTGTACGGGTTCCTTTTGGTTTCCCCTAAAAGAAGACAAGGTCCTGCAAACATCACCCAAATGAAACTTCCTGGGCATCTGAGGGTTTTCCACTCGCAATGGAAAACTGGGTGACGGAAGAAATCCACCGGTTGGGAGGGTTTCTGCCACCTACCATGCAGGAGATTGTCCAAAGCCTGTGGACCGTT